>JAXCMG010000034.1:5985799-6047047 GCA_034642415.1 Podarcis siculus
GCAGGAAGAGTCTGTGCAGAGAGCAGTCCAGAATCAGAGGCAGAAGCAAAAGCAGGAGAGGAGGGAGGCCAAGATGAGTTGGGCTGGTGAACAAACCAGAGGGTTTCCGCCTCCTGCGGCAACAAGCTCCTCTCCCCTCACCCACTGGTCTTCCAGGACCAGGAGAGGTATGAAGTGAGAGGAGCAAAGGCAGGCACAGACCCTCAAAGTGTTCCTAGTCCCACTGGGCTAGTCACTGTCTACCTCACAAGATTGTTGTGAAAATTCAACTACCGCCATAGATTTAATAAAATAAATGATTGTTATAAAATACACTGCAGAGGTACCATGGAAACAACAAAATATCTATCCTTCACAAACTGTTCTGTTCATCAAAGAGCCTTGATCAAGGTCTATGTAGTCATTATCTTAGTTTATTATCATGCCTGATTTGCATAAGGGCTCCATTTGCACTATTAATCTAAAGCAGTATTGCACAACTTTAAACAGCCACAGCTCCCCTCAAAACATCCTGGGAACAGCAGTTAAGGGTGCTGAAGGGGTGCTAGGAAACCTTTTTTTGCCCTTCCAGAACGACATTTCCCAGAGTTATCTAGAGAAAGGGATTGGTTGTTAATAAACCACTCTGAAAATTCAATGGGGGATAGGGGTTCTCCTCCTAACAACTACCTCCTTAACAAACTACAGCTCCCAAAATTCTTTAGAGGAAGTCATGACTGTTTAAAGTGGTATAATAATGCTTTAAATGTACGGCGCAGATGAAGCCGAGAAATGAAAAACCCAAGTCTCTTCTCTCAGGTTCGCAATCTCACAATTATTATAGCAGTCTGTTTTCCAGCCGTAACCACACAGATGCTCCTGGAAGTCGGCAGAGGAGGGTGTGAAGGTCAAGGCTTGGTTAGATTGATGACACTAATAATTCTGTGTTCGGCTCCTGTGCTTTATATTAAAGAGTCGGTTTACTGCAGTCTGCGGTGGTCATACTGCAGTATTTGGGATGTTGCTATGAGGCAGCTTGAAAGGGAACTGCTGCATTGTACAGAAAAAAACATATAGTTTGTGTACTGAATACGTGTTTGTGTGTTTTAAGGAGCCTATTTGCACAGATCTCTCTTGTAGAGAACAGCTGTGTTTCCCAAGGTCATATGTTTCATATATATAATACTGAGAAGCGGAGCAGTTTTGCAATGTCGTTTAAAGAATGTTCTGGATAATATTAGGCTTCACAGTGGAAGAAAGGGAAAGCATCACCATGGAAACCAGAATTCTGTCAGAAGCTGCAAATTCTGCAGTCTCCCCCTGTGGTGTGTCACTTTAAATATGTCATTGTTGGAAATGCAAACTTGGAATAGGCACTCGTATGTATGCTGGGGACTCCAGTAGTTGTAATTGGACTCACAAGTCCCATCAGCCCCAGCCAGCATGGCTGATGGGCGGGGATGAAAAGAAGCATATAGGTTGTTTGAATCCCTGCTATATGGTGTGGAATACAATACAGTACTGTCAACAAAGGTCCGTATAGTTAAAGCTATGGCTTTCCCAGTAGTGATGTATGGAAGTGAGAGCTGGACCATAAAGAAGGCTGATCGCCAAATAATTGATGCTTTTGAATTATGGTGCTGGAGGAGACTCTTGAGAGTCCCATGGACTGCAAGAAGACCAAACCGATCCATTCTGAAGGAAATCAGCCCTGAATGCTCACTGGAAGGACAGATCCTGAAGCTGAGGCTCCAATACTTTGGCCACCTCAGGAGAAGAGAAGACTCCCTGGAAAAGACCCTGATGTTGGGAAAGATGGAGGGCACAAGGAGAAGGGGATGACAGAGGACGAGATGGTTGGATAGTGTTCTTGAAGCTACCAGCATGAGTTTGACCAAACTGCGGGAGGCAGTGGAAGACAGGAGTGCCTGGCGTGCTCTGGTCCATGGGGTCACGAAGAGTCGGACACGACTTAACGACTAAACAGCAACACTGTCACTGATAAGTAGTGTGTAACCTAGGAAGAGCTTGGTTCACGGCTCACTGAATAAATCAGCCTAATCCAACCTGGTGCCCTTTAGATGTTATTGACAACTCCCATCATCCCTGACCATTGGTCCTGTTAGCTAGGGATGGTGAGTGATATAATAATAATAATAATAATAATAATAATATTGTTTGTACCCCACTCATTTGGCTAAGCTTCCCCAGCCACTCTTACAGCACATAAAAAAATGTAAAACATTAGACATGAAAAGCTTCCCTAAACAGGGCATCTTCAGGTGTCTTCTTAAAGTAAGACAGTTGTTTATTTCCTTGACATCTGAGGGGAGGGCGTTCCACAGGGCGGGTGCCACTACCAAGAAGGCCCTTTGCCTGGTTCCCTGTAACCTCATTTCTCACAGTAAGGGAACCACCAGAAGGCCCTCGGAGCTGGACTTCAGTGTCCAGGCTGAACGATGGGGGTGAAGATGCTCCTTCAGTCAAAAACACCTGGAGGACATAAGATTGGGAATGATGTTTGAAACTCATTTAGGTGGCTTTAATTATTAACCTGCGGGTTAATAATATTGACCTACTTACCACCACGCTGCTGAAATTACTGAGATAATGCACGGGAAGCGTTGTTTATTATATCTCCTTGCCTCTGTGGGCTGAAGCTTGGATTTAACGGTACTTTTACGCCGCTAAAAAGGGAATCACAGAATCATAGGATTGTAGAGCTGGAAGGGGTCACACGGGTCATCTAGCCTAACCCCCGGGAATTCAGGAATCTTTTGCCCAACGTGGGCCCATGAACCTGAGATTCATAGCTCTCAACGTTTCCCTTTCTTAAAGCGAAATTTCCTTATTCCGAATAGGATTCCTCGCAAGAAAAGGGAAAAGTTAACAGCTATGCTGAGATTAAGAGCCTTGTGCTCTATCAGCTGAGTTATCCAACCACTTTCAGTGGAAAGAATTGAGAAGAGGAGCGGTCTGTAGGCTGTGGTGTGTCTCACCCCACAGCTATGAGCCCACCAACTTTTAAAGTGGGTATAAATCAATACTTTATTGCCGTCCAAAGACCCACAAAACAATTTGAAAATTAGATACAGTTAAAACGACCAGACAGACAGATGAAAGAAACCAAGGCAGTCATTTTGTTTTATCTAGGGCATACGATATTTGTTTTTTATAACCTCCAAAAGAAACTTTGCCACGGCCAGTGTAATATCATTTCACCTGTCTTCCCAAAGATATTTAATATGGGAGGATTCGGATTTTCCTGGGAAATTTCCCAGTAAGGGTTTGATCAGTTGATCCCTTGCTCTTTAAAGCAGGTACGTTTCCATTGAAATGGACAGGATTCCGATTTCATTGCTGAAAAGAGAGCAGCTGGGGCTCAGGTTACACAGTATATTCTTGTGATATATGTGCGCTGAGGGGGGAGAGAGGAAGCTGCACTTTGTGCATGCTCAGAGACATTTTTTGCACTTGCTTTTACATTTCTCACCAGGGCTTTATAACAAAAAAACCCCCCAACATAGTCGGAAAAATAGATTCCTTACAAACGTTGGACTACAATTCCCATCATTCCTAGTGAGCAGGACGAGCGGTCAGGGATGATGGGAGGTGTAGTCAAACAACGGCTGGACCCATTTGGATGAGTTAGCGGAAGGCGCAGCAACCTGCCCCACTCCGCCTCCTCCGGTCTCCTAGCAACTCCGCCGTATCGAGTACTACATTTCCCAGCAAGCATCGCTCCGCCGCGTACGCCGCCACCATAGAGCTAGGAAGGGGGAAAAAAGCACTTTCGTATCTCTATGGTTTCGCGGCACGGAAAAGCCCAAGAGAAGGAAGCGGGGCGAGTGGCTTCCGGCGGAAGTGAGGCCCTGTGGTTCCGGCCGGCGTGAGTGAGCGAGTTTGGGCTTTTTTTTTCCAAGATGGCGGCTGCGGCGGGCTTGGAGTTCCAGCGCGCCCAGTCCTTGCTGAGCACCGACCGGGAGGCCTCCATTGGCATCCTGCACTCCATAGGTGAGGAGCCGGAGGGAAGGGAGTGCCGTGCGTCCTCCGCCGGCTGCCGGGGGCTCCGGCGGGCGCGGGAGGCCGGCGGCAGGGGCGGCTGGCGGCCGGAGCCGCTGCTGACTCACCGTGAGCGGCTCTGAAGGGGGAGAAGGCAGCCGGGGCGGGGAGGGGAGTTGGGGAGCGGGGATGTTTTTGCGGGGAGGGAGGCTTGGCTTTGTGGGAATGGGGGAGTCCGGGCCGCCTCGGAAACCGGCCCAGGGGTCGGCTTCGGAAGGGCCTAGGCAAGCGGAGTGGGGAGGGCTCCCCTGACAGGCTCCCCCAGACCCTCTCCCATCCCCAGCCTCTTCTTTGTCGTGGGAGGCAAGAACGCCGCACTCGAGTGTCCTGAGCTGCTAGGTCTCCCTGATCTTTCCTAGCTGCTCGTCAGGTGCATCCCAGATCTCAGCCTAGGGACAAGGCAGCCATCAAACCCTAACCCCCCCCCCCCCCGAAATCTGATTTCAGTCAGAAAGGTAGGAATAAGTTGTTGGGAGGAGAGGCGGCGGGGGGTGGAGACTGGCACAGACTTCTGAAAGTGGTTTGTCTCTGTGGGTGCTGCCAATGGAGAGAAGGAACAACAAGATGGAAGTTGGAGAGGGTGCCAACTTGATGGCATGAGATTCCTGGCTGTGGTAAAGGTAGGTGGGGGGGGGGAGTTGCCCCACAAAAAGCTTCCTAGTGGATCCCGTTTCCCATGCTTTTAACAGAAACTGGATGTGCAGATGCGAACAAGGGACTGCTTTGTGATGCCGGTTTTGGGAGATCACAGTTCTCCTCATAGGAGGAGGTCCCGCTATGTTTTCCCCTCCCTGCTCTGTCAGACAATTTCCCTGACAGATGCTATTCTTTCCTTATTTTTTTTTTTAAATAAAGTGGTGAGTTTTGAGGAAGACGTGATGAAGGTTTGTTGTGGAGTAAGAGGTAGGAGAAGAGGGTAGGCCTGAACAAAGACTGGGGATCAATGAATCTGAAGAGGGGTTAGTGGTGAAGAAATTGCATGGGGAAGCAGCATGGGTTGTGTAGTGAGTGTGTTGGCAAATCACCTCTGGAGCATGCCTAACCTCTTCTCGTGAGAGGGTTAATGCTTGATATTTGCTATGAAAGATGGCATTTTGTGTACAACCCCCCCCATATCAGTTTTACTAGGGGAAGGAAGACAATTTATGTGCAAGTCTTCTTTTACCCAGTAACTAGATTTGAAGGGTGGGAGTGAGGTACAGGGACACAAAATCTGATGGTTTCTGGATGGCTTTAAAACGGTATTGCTAAAATTTGTGATGGGTAAGTCATTGTAGCTACTAGCCGTAACGACTATATGCAATTTTTCTCGGTTCAGAGGCAATGTGCCACTGAGTACCAAATGCTGAGATCAACAACAGGAGAGTGCTATTGCCATCCTGCCGCCTTGTGGGCTTCTCAGAGTCATCTGGGTAGCCACTGAGAGAAACAGAATGCTAGGCTCTGTGGACAATGTTCATATCTAGGAGGGATTTTCTTATGATGTTCTACAATTTGGACTTTGTTCAAATAAGTAATATGGCTTGGGATTTCTAAAGGCATAACTAGGAAGGTGGGTTTTCGGATCAGGAACTAGTAATCCATTTTTCCTACTGTCAGAACAAGTGAAGTTCTCATACAGGTTTGCAGTTTGCATGTGTTGATAGCAGCTGAGAGTGGATCATCTTCCTTCAGTGCACTTCACACAAAGAGCGGAGTAGGGAATCACGGTGAAACAAAGAAGACTAGCTGTAATACACCCTTTGAAACAAAGCTTCAACTATAAAAAGTTTAGGAAATAGGATGCCCTTAGAATTTGGGTGTTGTGCCAGGGAACATGAGGGCCTCTCTGTTTTGCCCCTTGCAAACTCTCCTTTCCTCCTTCCCACATTTTGCCCCTTGCAAACTCTCCTTTCCTCCTTCCCACATATTCTTTCCCTTTCTTAGTTCAAGACTTGAGCTACATTTCTGTAGACCATATCAAATGAAAAAAGCCACCAGACACCACTTCTCTTCCTTTCCCAGACAAAATTAGCCTGAGAACACCACCTGCTTAGAGGAGCTTTACTTGTCTTAAGAGCAAGAACGTGTGTACAGCAAAGGAAAACTTGATATTGTCCCATGCAAATGCACAAAATTATCTAGTCCTATAGGTTTTGGTGGAATTCACTCTTTGCTGACGGGAACCGTTTGAAATAAATGACATTTCTGACTCAGTGAAATGATTCTTGTTAACCTCCCATTTGTTAACTGTCAAATAAAACGGTTCCTCGTGGATTGGGAACAATTAAACCATGAGAGATGCCACTTTATCCTAGAAATTTAAGTTTTGGCAAGGAGAAAAGTATTGATATGGCTACCTACTAATGGGGGGATCCCTAAGTAGTTCCATTATAATAGTGTGAAGTAGTCCTTCTGTATTGCTGAAGCCAATCTTCTATGCTTAAAAGGCGGTTTGTAGTTTTTTCATTCCTTAGTTAATATTTTACACATTGGCAGCTGTATACCACAGGAAATGGTACCGTGCTGGTTTCTCTGAATACCACTATTTTTTGTGCATGTTCTTTCATGCAGGTGAACTAAAACTAGTGATATAACCACTCTTCTTGGTGTGAAGAGGCTTGTTTACAGTATCTGGTGACACGCTAGAGAGCGATGAAGATGCTTTTCCACAGCTGTAGCTGTGTCCACATCGCTGCTGTGATTACATTATGCCAAATATGCTGGATGACACAAAACTGAGCTGCCTCATGTTACTGAATTTCTCTGTGTCACAAACTCAGAATCGTAATCTGAGAGGCAGGTGCTATGGTATCACAAGAAGCTAGCTGATGATTGAGCCGAATTATGCATGAACAATCCTTGATTAGGTGCAGAGGCTTGTCTTAACTTCCGAAAACCTTTTCTTTTTTTCCAGTGAAGCGTGATGTCCAGGAGAACGATGAAGAGGCCGTACAAGTCAAAGAGCAGAGCATCCTGGAACTGGGGAGTCTCTTGGCCAAGACGGGGCAGGCGGAAGGTAAATTCTGTTTTAAAGCAGCTGAATAACGCCTAGCCGTTTTAATCTGTTTTTAATACTGTGTTTTAATGGTGTAATACACAGGCTTAGGGTGAAAGGTGGTGAATAACGAATAAGAAAAAGAATAAAAGAATATAATGTCACCGTAGAAAAGTTACTGCTCTCTGAACAGTTACTGCTCTAATGTCACGTTTGCAATGCATGCACGTCTCTGCCCCTGTATGTCTAATAAGGTAGAATCTGTCACACACATCCTTCTATTTTGCGAATTTTATAGTGAAGAACGAGTTCAACTTATTTTGCCGCTTTTATCAAAATTTATACCCCTACAACATTATTTGGAATCCTCCCCCGAAATTCTACGAAAATATCTTCTGGAAGATTCCTCAAGCTCAATATCATATGAGGTGGCCAAATTTTGCACTTTAGTAATCAGGAAGCGTAAATCTCTTCTGTTGAATGGCACACTGCGAAGTTCCCTTGTGTAATTTTTCTTTTCTTTTCTGATGTTGTTGTTGATTTCCTTTTGTTTGATCTTGTGGTGTTTAGTGTCACTGGCTTTTGCCGCAATAAAACTTGACTGACTGACTGAATGTCACGTTTGTGGGATCTGGAAAAGTATCTCGACAAGAGAAGAATGCTAATTTTGGATTTGGTCACTGTAGACCAAACTAGACATGTAGTCACAAGACGGGTCAGTGTGTGCTTGTTTTTCTTTACTAAAAAGCAGCTGCTGGAGGTGGGGACGGACATATGGGGCAAGCATTTAAGCTCCCCTCCCCATGGTTGTTATTTAATGAAAGAAACATACCCACACAAACGCTTGTCATGCAGTTAGCACCATAGAGAAGATGGAAAACTGTCCTGAAAAAATGCTACAAGGGAGCATACAGGTAATCCCTCTCCCCAAATAATAATACTAAAGAATTGGAGCCAGTATGTGTGAATGTTCCTCTTCTGTCTGAAATAATTGGCACTAGATTTTAAACTGTGTGGTCATTGCCACCTCAGGAATGAGCCGTTAAGCTTCTGTTGTGTTCTTGTACAGCTTCAGAAGCTGAACTGTGCTTCACAACTTTGTTTTCAATGCAGAACTTGGAGGACTACTGAAGTATGTGCGCCCTTTCTTAAACTCCATCAGCAAGGCGAAGGCAGCTCGCCTGGTTCGGTCTCTGCTAGATCTTTTCCTAGACATGGAGGCAGCAACAGGACAAGAGGTGAGAATTAAAATTCAAGCAAAACTGTAAACGTGGTGTTTGCAGTCGCTTTTCAGATGTTCTGTTATAGCCGATCCTGTTCAGAGGAAGGCACGCAGAACTTCATACAAAAGACAATCTCTAGACGGTGGCGGTTGTGCTGGAGCAAGTACTGTAAATTTTCCTGTGACATTTGTAAAATGAGGCTAATGAAATAAACAATATTCACCCTATCATAAAAAAGTGGAAATGGGTTTTTTAAAGTATAGAAGATAACAGAAAATATGCTATCTGAACGATAAACTTGGTCTTTTGATTGTCCTTTCCCCCCATTGTTGTCTTTTTAATTGTATATATTGCTTGTTTTATGTTGCTATGGCCGTTGGCTCATGCGAATAAAGTTTATCTGTCTAAAAAAAGTGGAAATAGGTTTTTTTAAGTACAGTGGTACCTTGGGTTAAGTACTTAATTCGTTCCGAAGGTCCGTACTTAACCTGAAACTGTTCTTAACCTGAAGCACCACTTTAGCTAATGGGGCCTCCTGCTGCTGCCGCGCCACCGGAGCACGATTTCTGTTCTCATCCTGAAGCAAAGTTCTTAACCTGAAGCACTATTTCTGGGTTAGCGGAGTGTGTAACCTGAAGTGTATGTAACCCGAGATACCACTGAATAGAAGATAACAGAAAATATGCTTAAAATCAATACCAAAGGCATATCTAAGGCAGAAAACTATGCATCGGTCAGGAAAAGCTTGTCAAAACAAAAATCTCTTCCGTTGTTTCTAGAAAGTATAGAGCACCTTTCAGTAATACAACCTTGAAGGATACAAATGCATGGGGCAGCTGTGGTCAAGTTATCCTCAGCCAGAAAAGAAAGCAATTTGAATGTGGTTTCTTTCTTTTTATTTTAAGGTTGACCTGTGTCTTGAATGCATTGAATGGGCCAAATCCGAGAAGAGGACATTCCTGCGCCAAGCTCTGGAGGTAAGGTATGCTGTATATCCATGTGACTTGGTACAGCTAAGTTGTGCACATTGGTCTCTCGTTTATTCCCCGGATTGGGAAACCTGCCATACTACCTGCCGGGGCACTGAACCCAGACAACTGTTATCTATTTACGTTCCGCTGCGTTGCTTCGTCGGGTTATCGCCGACGTGTTACCAGGTTTCTCAAATGGTGGTTTTGGGTGTGATAGTTCCATGCCAACTTTATGCAGACTTGCATCTCTGGGAGTTTTCCTCCCCTGTCTGTGATGCAAACAGTCGACATGTGTTCCCTCTTAATACCCACGGTTGTGCTTGCTGTATAGGACTGGTAAAAAGGCAGGTATTTCCCCAGCCTTTCAACGCCGTCTGCATTCATTTTGTGGCTCTTGGGGATGGAAGATGAACTGGATTAGCCAATGCAGAGAAGTTTGTATTTGACTGTAGATACATTTGTATTTGTGGATTTCTGCTTCTCGGTCTTTCTGCTCTATGTGGCTTAGAAATCAGCTGCAGTTACATTCTTTGTTCCTTAGCTCATGTTCCTCCCCCATTGTGCCTCTTCCTATGTTGGGAACAGCTTCCCCTTCAAACTTATTACCGCACGACCATGCATTCTCTGCTGTCCGACTTTACTCTGCATTGCCGTGCAATTCCTCTCAGCAAAGGCCTTGCCTCTTCCGTGGTTCACATATATTGCTTCCCAACTCAGGAGTGAGCAGTCTGTGGCACTCCAGCTATTGCCACACTCCAGTCTCCATCATCACTAACCACTGGCTGGGGCTGATGGGAGTTAAATTCCAACAAGTTCTGGAGGGCGGAAAGTTCCTCATACCTGTCTGAAATAAGTATTTCACATTCATAGAGTTAATCTTCATTGAAACGCATCATTTACCTTTCTCTCTCCTAGGCAAGGCTGGTTTCTTTGTACTTTGACACTAAACGGTATCAAGAAGCATTGCAGTTAGGTAAGTAGATTACCAGCTGGGCACCGCTTTGCCCCTATTTTGATTTCATACTGGCCAGAAGGAATAGAGCTCCTTAATACAGTCGTACCTCATTTTGTGGCCAGGATTCGTTCTGGAGCCCCGATTGCTAGCCAAAAAAGACGTAGGGCAAAGCGCGCATTTGCACACGCTCGCAGAGCGGTTTGTGCTTCTGCGCATGCGTGAGCTGCAAACCCAGAAGTAACCCATTCTGGTACTTCCGGGTTTGCCGCGGACGTTCGCCGGAATGACACTAGACAAGGCGGACGTTCGTGGAGATATTACTGTATTCACTTGCGTCTTACTCTAAACCTGCTTCATAGAAGCGTGTCCATCGCTTTAGCATCATGTATTGACCAGGATGCTTGAGGGAATTCAGTCTTTGGGTTCCAATGAGAACTGTCTGGAACCATATATTTTAATATAAAGTTATAAATATAAATACATGTTTAAAGTTAAACATTTCTGTAGCTTAAGAAACCACACAGATAAATGCAGAAACAAATAAACAAATAAATACATGGAGCATATAGCACAGTGGGCAAAACCAAAGAACATATGAGTCCTCCTGGATTAGGACAAAGGCCAAAATTACTCACCCTAAATGTTATGTGTTCAGTTCACAGAATTGGATGTTGGATAAATGGCGATACTTTATTTGGCAACTCCTCAAACTGCCTTCCCTAGGTTCAGGCAGAAACGAGATCAACTTTCACATCAAGCTTTGATTCACCTGATTCTTGTTAAAAGTAAAAATTATGAAGGGGCTCCATTTTCATTTGGCCTTACATACTTTCCTGGAGGCAGCGTTCGAAACTCTTAATGCAAACTGTCGTGTTTTGTGAGAGGGAATGTCCTTACCGCGATTGGTTTAGGAGGCCTCATTGTTCTGCTTCGCCAGCATTAGCAGCTCCTGCATTAGAGTTAACATTCAACCCTAGGACCATCTCATCCCACAAGGCAGTAGAACAGCTATTCTCCCTACTTCCCTCCCTTTCTCTCCATTCTCTCTGTGGGCTGGCGCTGAAGGTGCAGGACTAGAAAAGCCACCAGCCAGACTCCAGAGTAAACTTAAGAGTAGTTTTCTGATTCATTTGAATACAAAGCAGAGAGAATGGAGGGGCGGAGGAGAAAAGGTGAGCCCCCTGAAGGCTAGAGTTTCCCAGGTAGTACAGGGCAGTGTTGTCTCATGTTAGTTGTCAAACAAACAGGATTCATTTTCATGCTTAACATGTTAGCTTTGTACGTACCTAACACTTATCTCAGTCTCCTAATAGTGTTGTGTCACTTAATCCTATGAGACAGAACACCCAGTTTGCTTCATAGTGGAACTGGGGATAGAACCTGCCTTCTCCCATCAAAAGTGGACACTATGGGTGGACACAGTAGACCCACTGAAATGAGTCAGGTCCATTAATTTCATTGGGTCTACTCTTGAGTAAAACATAGTTGAATACCACCTTGGCTTTCCACAGACCAGTCTCAATTCAGCTGACCTGGTGTGCTAGCAGAAGCTAACGGGACTTTTGTTCCTCCAGATCAGCTCTTGTATTTTGTCTGGCAAACAGAAAATATTGCATTGATCAGGAGAACATAGTGCTGAATTCCTTCCCTTGATATCACAAGTTCTGTTGAGTAGCAAAGATAAATTTTAAGTATTTGAGAGTTCAGAGGGGGGGGCTCCAGAAAGGGATTCTCTGAGGCATCCGGCTCCACTGTATGACTTTTGTCAGGCTCACAGCTTTTGCGGGAGTTGAAAAAGATGGACGACAAGGCCCTCCTAGTGGAAGTGCAGCTGTTGGAGAGCAAGACCTACCATGCCTTGAGCAACCTGCCAAAAGCAAGAGCAGCATTAACCTCTGCCCGAACCACAGCCAATGCAATCTATTGCCCACCCAAGCTGCAGGCGGCGCTGGACATGCAGTCAGGTAAGTCATGCAGGCAGCAGTTACGTCATACATGCTTGCCGTGTTTGGGATTATTATCCTTTGCCTCGTGCAATAAACGCTAGCCGGGGTGTGTTGTGCGAAAATGAGATGCTGCCGCTGTGCACGTTCGATCATGAGTTTGTAGTCTGTCATAGGACAGGCAGTAGAAGGAAAGAAGATCAATGTGATTAAAGAGATCCTACATTGGAACAATCCATCCAGGGAGCTTTAGAGAATCTTCCCCCTAGGACAGGGGTCTGCAACCTTTAAGACAAAAAGAGCCACTTGGACCGAAGAAAAAAAACTGGGAGCCGCAAAACCATTTAAAACAGTGGGGAGTGTCGGGGCACACAATGCGCCTCCTCCCCTCGCTAGTATCTGCCCCGGAGCTGCGGCAAAGGTGTAAAAGAGCCACATGCGGCTCCGGAGCTGCGGGTTGCTGACCCCTGCCCTAGGAGGTGTTTAAAAGAAGCTTGGTTAGGTGTTGCAGCCACAAGTTCTTAGGTCATGTGGCTGAGCTAGGTAATCTGCAGGATCTCTTTCTACTCTCACTCTGGAGATTCCATAGTGAAACCCAAAATACAGGCATGGGGAAATCTAGTAAAACAAAAACAGATTAGCTCTTGTCTTAATTGCTGTCTTAACTGTTGCATATCATGCAAGATGCAAGATGAAGGCAAAACTGGACAGAGCTTGGTAGATTTTGGAAAAGCCCCTCAATTCTCCTTTTGTCAGAGTTAAGCTGAAGTAATTAAATGCAGAAGCAATCAGAGCTATTAGGACCCCCCCTTTTACAAATGTAGCTTCTTTTGATGTACATTCTTAGATGGTCTCTTTTCCCCAGTGCCTGTGTTAGTCCTTAAAAAAAAAAAAACATCATTTTTTCGATACAAACAACAAACGCAAAAGACACATACAACAAAAACCATAATAACAATAACACAATTTGACAATTCAGATTTGAATACACTGATATACCTATGACTACACCTTTTTTAAACAATATTTTCCCACCTCTCTCCTCCCCCTACTTCCCTCCACTATCTGCTTTATCACTTAAATATTCGTTCCAGATTTCTTCATATTTATCCATTCTTATTCTGCGTCAACATGCAATTCATTTGTATGTAGCTAGTCTGTCCATATTATCAATCCATGTGCTCAATGGAATCTTTTTGCGGCTCTTCCAATTCATCAAAACAAGTTTTTTGGCTTCTAATGTTATTTTATATTAGGTGCCTGTGTTGGTCCTTTAATTTTTCATGGCTGTGCCTCTCCCCTCTTACCTTTGGGCAACCACTAAAACCAGTTCAGTTGCAACCCTTGAAATTATGCATAGGGGAACTGATGCCGATTAGCTTGCATTAGCGTAGAATTTGAGTACTGGCTGAACTGATGCAGCCAACATTGATTTTCTTTTGTCAGAAAGAGGGGCAGGGGAGAAATGACCCTTCGAGACAGTCTCTCCCTATAAGGACCGATAAGTAGGACTTTGCAGCCATCCTTCCCGGCGAAACTGGATGCTCTAACTTGGTCCTTGTGTTTACCTTCCCTTCTAACAGGCATCATTCATGCAGCGGAAGAAAAGGACTGGAAGACGGCATATTCCTATTTTTACGAGGCATTTGAGGGTTACGATTCCATCGACAGCCCCAAAGCTATCACGGCGTTGAAGTACATGCTGCTGTGCAAGATCATGCTGAACTTGTATGTGGCTCATTATATCACAAAAGGAATGCAAATAGCCCCTTGTGTCCTCCTCCCTTTTTCAGCAGTCATTTGGGTCAAGACACATGCTCTGGTATTAGATGAAGCACCGGGATCCTTAACTGGCATAATTCAGGAGTGTCAAAGCTTGCAGAAGGGAGGCAAGAATGCAGGGGCCAGTGGAAAGAAAGAAGGATTAAGGGTCTTAGGAAGGGGTGGAGATAAGCAGCATAGTTGTCATTGCCTCTCTCTGCTGTATGTCTCGTTCAAGCCTCTTTCGTACATGGAAATGGCACTGCCACAAGAAGGCAGCCTGGATTTGTTAAACCCTCTGTCATTATGGAGGCCAGGCAGTGCTTCCCTTCATTTGAAGGAAGAAGATCCTTGGGAGGGTGAAAAGGCCACTAGATTCTGAGTTCCCAGTTTTTCTAACTGAATGGATGTATAAGTGCCTTGCTTATAATGAGCTCTGCTAACAGCCAGGGACATGATGAATCAACACCTCTCATTTTATATTCTGTCCTTTTCAGGCCTGAAGATGTGCAGGCCTTGGTGAGCGGGAAGCTTGCATTGCGGTATGCAGGCAGACAGGTACAGAAATGCCGATCTACCTTTTTTGTCCTCGAGTCTTTTGATCCCATCTCCCACTGTTAATTTTTCAGTGAGTTGGGCTGCCTTGCAGATGGGTCTCTGAAGTAGGGAGCGTTTGGAAGACTTGAGGTGCTACGCAATTGCATCTTGAGGGTCTCTGCTGCCCAACCTGGGGTTCTTCTGTCTCAATCGCTTGTTCTGCATAGTCTGCTTCTTTCTGTGAATTTCTGCTTCTTTCCTGAATTTCCCCCTGACTTCTGGGAAGTATTTTTCTCAAGTGCGAGTGCCGCAAACGCAACCTGCCGTTCACGTGGCCCAGAAAATGCTAACGTTGGCTCTTCTCTCTCCCTCACAGACAGAAGCTCTAAAATGTGTGGCACAGGCTAGTAAGAATAGATCACTGGATGACTTCAAAAAGGTGAGTAGGCACAATGGGGAATGGACTAATTATTCTTTGACTAGGTGGTTGATTAATAGGCTTAAAAATTGAACTTTCACATGGAGAGGCAGTAGATCTCTGCATACTTGGGGAGAATGAGGGGAAGGGCATTTTCACATCTGACTGGCCACTGTTGGACAAAGAGAGGCTGTGGCCTCATCCAGTCATGTTCACTCAGCTGTTCCACTGAGTTCAGTTAGTGCCTACTCTCAGGAAAGTGGATGTAGAGTTGCAACCTTTCCTGCTTTGTTTCTTGGTTCTTAAAAATAGGAAGAGTGGAAATATCCGGAGTAGTGGTGTTTGTGATGGATTGGATCTTAACATGAGTGGAAATTAGGTTTATTATTATTTTTATTTAACTTAATTTGTATACAGTGGTACTCCGGTTTTCGAACGTAATGCAGAGAGCGGTCTGCAAATTTCATTGAGAAACACTCAGCAGAAGCCGTTTGACTTCCGAGGCGTGCTCAAAAATGGAAGCATTTACTTCCGGGTTTATGGCGTTCAAAAACTGAAACGTTTGGTAACACAGACGTCCGAAAACCGAGGTACCACTGTACCACCCTATACCCGTAGATCTCAGGGCGGTTCGCAACAGAAAATCGCAATATAAAAAACAGAAAATACATAATAAAAACAACCCAATAATCCCTCCTTGCACAACACACTTTAAAAGGGTAACAGATGTAAATCAACTGAAGGCCTAGGAACATTTTTGCTTGGTGAAAACATTTCTTTTGTGTTAAGAGTTCCAGATACAGTGGTACCTCAGGTTACAGACATTTCAGGTTACAGACACTTCAGGTTACAGACTCCGCTAGCCCAGAAATAGTTCCTCAGGTTAAGAACTTTGCTTCAGGATGAAAACAGAAATCGTTTGGTAGCAGGCCCCATTAGCTAAAGCCCCATTCACGTTAAGAACAGTTTCAGGTTAAGAACAGACCTCCGGAACGAATTAAGTTCTTAACCGGCAGTACCACTGTATTTGCTTGGCAACTGCTCCCTGACATTTCCAGGCTAAGGATGGATAAAAACATGGGGGGGGGGGAATGAAGAGTAAGCCGTGTGTTTATTTTATTTCATTTTAGTCCAAGTTAGATGTGAAGAAACTTGCACAGAGGGTGACTGGTATTCCCAGAGGTCAAGGACTGGAGTTTCAGGCCTCTGCATAGCTTCCACTCTCACCTAAGATTAGTAGACATTTTTTTAAAAAATTGTACATTGCCGAAGCACCTGCAAATATGCACAATTCTTCTTTTCTTGGAACAGGTGCCTTGATTCTATTAAATGCAGCATAAACACAACCCTATATAATATTAGACACAAATAGTCTCAGAATGATTCCAAGGAGACTTCACTCCCTTGGCCCTAAGAATGGTTGCATCCTCGTCCTCTGTGCTCATTGCTGACTTAATCCAATCTTTCACAGGCTCTGAAAGATTATAAAGTGGAACTCAGGGATGACCCCATCATCAACACACATTTGGGCAAACTCTATGATAACTTATTGGAACAAAACCTGATCCGGGTCATTGAGCCTTTCTCCAGAGTTCAGGTAAGAAACACTGGAAGAGCTTCCTTTCTCATCTTTTTGGCCTCCATGAGGTTGGCAGTCCTCTACTTAGATTTCCTAGTTAAATTTTCAAAACAACCATTACCATGCCCAATGCCAAACGTATTGGCAGTAACAGCAGGCTGTTTTTAAAACCCTGTGTGCAGATCTTTCCTTTGCATTTCTCAAGAGTGTGGTAAAACATTCTCTTACACTATTAGTTAGGTTCTGGAGTAGTATAACTGGAATTGCAGGGCAGAAAAAGAGAGATGGGGGAGCTCTAAGTGGTTTGAGACATCAGGTGAGTCATTGATTGATAGTTCCAGGGGTCCTGGATTTCTTCTGCTGCTTCCAAATTCTGCAGTGACATTTGTTACTAAAGGTAATGGTTGAAAGTGGCAGATCCCTACCTTTGAAGAATTGATTACTCTGACTAAGCCTGTTTGTATGACTTGTGTAAGATGGTTTGCTGATAAACAGGTTGGGTAATTTGAGGGCCGTAGAGTGGGTTGCAGACCTTGACTGATATTTCTTCATGTTAAGAATTAAATTTTTAATTTTTTTAAAAAACACTTATTGTGGATGACTGCTGGGCTTGTACTGGACTTTAGGTTATATCTAGTATTGCATTTTGGAGAAAGTAATGCAGATTTAAAGGGACGCGTGTGGCGCTGTGGGTTAAACCACAGAGCCTAGGACTTGCCGATCAGAAGGTTGGCGGTTCCAATCCCCGCGACGGGGTGATCTCCTGTTGCTTGGTCCCCGCTCCTGCCAACCTAGCAGTTCGAAAGCATGTCAAAGTGCAAGTAGATAAATAGGCACCACTGCAGTGGGAAAGTAAACGGCATTTCCGTGCGCTGCTTTGGTTCACACGAAGCGGCTTAGTCATGCTGGCCACATGACCTGGAAACTGTACGCCGGCTCCCTCGGCTAGTAAAGCGAGATGAGCGCCACAACCCCAGAGTCGTCCGCAACTGGACCTAACGGTCAGGGGTCCCTTTACCTTTACCTGTAATGCAGATTTAATCAAGGGGTTACAGGAAATAAATGGATAATGCGAGCGACTTGAACTGTGTGTTAAGTTAAAGTGAGTGGAATTGGCTGCTGGCATGAGACTGTCCTAAAAGGTGTCAGAATCTACACAGCTGTTGCATACTGACTGCCTCTTCAGCCAAGTGTAGCAAATGAAAACCATAACACGTGTATTTGTTCCTTTCGAATCGTGTTGGCACTCGTTCTCAATTTCTTTTGCAGATTGAACACATATCTAGCCTTATCAAGCTGTCAAAGGTAAGAGCATGGATGCAACAGACTACGTAAGCTTGCATGTACGTGAACAGCTCTGAATGTTCCTGTTAATAGCTAGGAGCTGCTAAAAAGAAGGGGCCTACCTGCTGCCATAAAGTTCAGGGAAGAGAGAGCGGAGTAGGCATTAAACTGCATTTAAAGTTTTGTTAAACTTCCGTAATCAGTTGTTTGTGAATGTGACAAAAACTGACCCTTGTAATGATGCTATGATCTTCACACATAATTTCATAGGGAGGAAATAATCCCAAGAGTCTTAAAATTAATAAATCAAATTTAATTATTCAGTCAATGCTGGGAATGAGACATTTATAAGAAAGTCCTGTCATCTGAGGGTGTCATAAGTTCAACCTATTCTATATAATGTGACATTCCAGTTGCCAGCTTATAATAGATTTATGGCATAATAAGCAGCATAATAAAATGGTCATTATTTAACACTTGATAAATTGTCAAACTGCCTAAAAGCCAATAAGCCTCCCTAACACCAGTATTTTCAGCTAAAGTGTACAAATACACTACAGAATCTTGAGAGGAAGTAGAATCAAAATTGAATTGATGGTGAAATAATTACACAAAGGAAAAATAAACACCTGTTATCGTATATATGAAGACAATAAAGAAAGAAGTGGCGGGAAAGATTAGAAATGTGACAGGCAAAAAGTGAAAATAAATATTTATGACAAATACAGCTTTATTACCGTGTGTGTGTTACACAGCTGGTATTTAACCATGCTTAACAAAGATACACCCATAAATTAGTGGAACATGGAGAAAATGTGGGAGAAAGTCAGAGATTATGTTGGTGTTTTATGGACATGCAAAAAGATTTGAGTGTTTTTAGAGGGAGCTAGTGTATGCAAGAAATAATTGGATAACCCATACCAAAGAACCCTTGGATAATAATTTTGGCACATCTTGAAGAACACGTGAGGTCAGAACATCATAATTTTAGTCAAAAAAATTAAACTGTTGCCAAACAGTCATAGTGCTAACAGAATGAGAGTGATTTCATAAAATTTGATACCTTGCCACAATGACAGCATTAATTGAAACGGTACATTTAAGGGAAGGGATACAAACAATTTGATAATCCCCCCCCCCTTTATAAAACACATGGAACAAGAACATAAACTTGAATTGTTTAAAACCTTTTTTACTTCTGTTATAATCAGTAACTTATATAGAGAGCCTTCAGCCTTCGAAAATATATTTATACATAAACTAACAGTTTTACTGTATGGTTTAGATGCATGTCATAAATGTTGTGTATATTAGAATGAAATGTGTCATGTCTTTTGCATCCGTTGTTCAGTTCAGTGCTAAGAGTGTGTGAGAGACATGGGAGTTTTTTGTGTGGAGAAAAGAACAGCAACTCTTGCCGTCACTAGAGCATATGTGAGGCACCT
This sequence comes from Podarcis siculus, assembly GCA_034642415.1. NCBI lineage: Eukaryota > Metazoa > Chordata > Lepidosauria > Squamata > Lacertidae > Podarcis > Podarcis siculus. Next base: position 6,004,934 of record JAXCMG010000034.1, read on the forward strand.
TTAGGTGGTTTATCTCAAGATTACTATCCCAGGAACCACAAAACTTCAGGCTGGCAAAACCAGCTGGTCCATTGTTGGCTCTAAGAAGCTGATCGTCTCCTGGTTCTCTTTCAGGCCGATGTGGAAAGGAAACTCTCTCAGATGATCCTGGACAAGAAATTCCACGGTAAATCCCCTTCCCTTTGCCAAATGTGAAAGAGTTCTGCCCACCACATTCTTCGGTTGCTTGTCCTGCCTTGCTTCCCCACCTGCAAGAACATGATGTGTACGAACAAGAGCTTAGATGCGCCAGAGGACAAACAAAAGAGGGGTTGTATTTAGGGTTGAGGGACGCAGGTGGCGCTGTGGGTTAAACCACAGAGCCTAGGACTTGCCGATCAGAAGGTCGGCAGTTCGAATCCCCGCGACGGGGTGAGCTCCCATTGCTCAGTCCCTGCTCCTGCCAACCTAGCAGTTCGAAAGCACGTCAAAGTGCAAGTAGATAAATAGGTACCGATCCGGCGGGAAGGTAAACGGTGTTTCCGTGCGCTGCTCTGGTTCGCCAGAAGCGGCTTAGTCATGCTGGCCACATGACCCGGAAGCTGTACGCCAGCTCCCTCGGCCAATAAAGCGAGATGAGCGTTGCAACCCCAGAGTCAGTCATGACTAGACCTAATGGTCAGGGGTCCCTTTACCTTTACCTATTTAGGGTTACCAGATGTTCCCGGGGACAGTCCCTGGATTTGCAGATCTGTCCCCGAACGAATTCTGTCCCCGGGAAACTTGGCAGTGGCAGCCCGGAGCCAGCCTGGTAGTGCAGTTTGCTCTGGCTGGCTTCAGGAGCTGCTGGCTGCCGCCGCCACTGCCAAGGGGGAACCAGGGACATCCGGCGGTACAGATCTCCTGCCCCCTTCTCCCTTTGTTTTGACAGATCGGGGGAGACTCAGGAGTCGCAGGCGGGTGGCTGTTGCCCAGGAGGGGTGCAAGGCGCACGGTTTCTCTGCCTGGCAAGGTGCAAAGCCCTTCTTTCGCACCCTGTGAAACATAAATGCACAGAGCTTTTAAAAAACTGGGAAACACCGCCCGCCCCTGACTCCCAAGCCTCCCCCGATCAGTCAAAACAAAGCGGGAAGGGGGCAGGAGATTGGGAGAGGCTCGGGAGTCACGTTGCCCAGGTTTTTAAAAACTCTGTGCATTTATGTTTAACAGGGTGCGATAGAAAGGCTTTGCACCTTTATACAATATACATGTGTGCTTGGGCTCAGGGTCTTTTGCCTCACCATCCCCACTAGTGACTCCCTGTTGCTACTCAGCTTCAAAAAAAAAAAAAAAAGGGGTCCCCAGATTCATTGAAAAAAATCTGTTAACTATAGTTGTATTAGACCTGAGGAGCTTCACACCTTTGGGGTTCTTCATTATCCGTATCTTAACATGTGCTGGTTAAGGCTGGCACCTTCTGTATCTGGCTTACCGTACTTTTCTGTGTATAAGACGATTATTTTTTACTGAAAAATAATGTAAAAAGGGGGGGTCATCTTACACATGGATCGTGCAGAGGGGGGACGGGCAATTGGTTGCAGCCGCAAGCAGGAGCTTTTATGGGGCGATTTGGTGGCTTTGGCATGGGCTGCTTAGGATTGGCGGCTGCTGCTGTGGCAATTGTGCATGGAGTTGCTTGCTGCTGGTGGCGAGGGGGCAGACGGTTTTGATTGTCAGCGTATTTCAGTCGTGTGAATGATTTTCGGCATCCCTTCCCCCCCCAAAAAAAAAGCTCAACAACTCTTTGCCGTCTCCCCCCATTTTCTTAACTTGGGAGTCCCCCAAAATAGGGGTAGTCTTATTCATGGGGGCTTGTTATATACGGAAAAATAAGGCGTTTGTGCTGTTTTTTGGGGAAACGGTTACTCGAGGGGTAGATCAGTTTGTGCCCCGTTACTGGAGTGGCCTAACGGGGGCTTTTCTCTTTTGCCAGGGATCCTCGACCAAGGCGAAGGCGTCCTGATTATTTTTGATGAACCGCCTGTAGACAAAACGTACGAAGCTGCTCTGGAGACCATTCAGAATATGAGTAAAGTAGTGGATTCGTTATACAACAAAGCCAAAAAGCTAACATAGGTGAGGGGCTCTTTACAGTGTGAGCTGTGACAGATTTTGCACACCCCCCCCCCGAGAGGGTCGTTCAGTTGAATGACGTGGCTCCATCTATCTTTCTTCTTTTTTTCTTGCAGAGTTGCGAACTGTTGGCTGTTGCTTTGGAGAGTTGGTGCGTGAAACCTTTTGGGGGGGTGGGACAAAAGGCTAGAAGACTGGTGGGGTGTTTTTTGTTCCCCACCCCCCCCTTTTGCTCTTACTTCTCACTTGGAAAGTTTTAAGACTTCCTCATCTGATCCATCTTGTCTATACGATTGTGTGTTCCAGTTTCCATGTAACCTTTTACCTGCTGAACTTTGTACTGGGATGGGGAAATAATAATGTTTAAAATAATAAAAAAGGAGAGTTTCTTGGGGGTGGGGGGAAGGGAGCAGCGGCAGTATCCTAAATAAAAGGAGAGAGGCTTATGCTACCTTAAAAAAACAAAAAAAAGTGCTTCCCATTTTCTTGAGGGCGGCAGAAGGGTGGGCCAAGTCTTTTGACACTGGTAGGAACCCAGCCGCCAAAGGCACCTCCATACATCCACAAAATTCCTACACAGAAGGTATTTTCCATGTACACTGTAACATAACATGACTGTACACATGTGTACATGCCCTGGGAAGCTGTGGCTGATTGCAGCTTCTCAGCATGCTCATGCACAGCAAAAAAAGAAAAAGCTGTCTGTGAGTTTGTGTGTGGGTTTTCCCCACAAACACTCTCTTTGTAGTCTTGCATTCCATGTAGGAATTTTGTCATCTGTGAAGTGGCCAGTTAGAAAGCGGGAGTTCCCTTAACCTTGTGTCCAGAATACAGAGATTTCAGGCAGCCAAAGCGAGACCAGTTTGCTAATCCACAACAACAACCACAACTACTGAAATTTCAGTGAAAAGAATTTTAGGCCTGCAGCCACCTTAAAAACTCCCTCTTGAATTCTGAGGCCTTAACAGGTAGGAGACCGCTTGAAAACGTTTTTCCACGGTCATAAAAAGAGCGAGAGATGGCCCAAGTCGCTTTTGAACGGTGGCTCCGAAGGTTTCCTGGTTCTGTACTGCATGCCGTTTGTCCTTTATTATTCTTTTTTTTAAAAAAAAGGCTAGAAATGTACTTGCCTTTTAACTTCACAACAAGATATGCTGTTGGAAAGAACTGAACTTCTGTACGATATTAACCTTTTTTAAAAAAACAAACTGCAGATGGGTCTTATTTTCAGCTGGCCATGTTTAGGCCACCCAGAGGCTTTTAAAACTGTTTTCCACCCCTTGAACATTCAAAATGAGACGGATGAGCCGTTCTAGGCAGAGGGCAGGGCTGCACATGACACCAGCCGCGGGGATGCCATCGAAAGCAGCATATTACTGTAGCAGCTTTCCTGCGTCCATATATTGAGATCTAGGAGGATTTGCCGCAAGACTCAGTGTGGCTACTTTGGGTTTCCCCACCGCTGCATTCTGGTGTGCACTGGGGAAGGGGAGATTGCAATGTGGCGAGCACTCTTAGAAATAGATCAGCAATTGTGGTGGTCCCAGGGCCAAAAGCTAGCCTCCTGAAACTTGCCAACTTGGAAGAGGGTGTGTGTGTAGAGGAAGCAGTGTTTGTGGCAGTCCACCATGGGAAATAATTTTTAAAAAAAAAATCCTGGCTTGCCACTCATCATCTCAAAGTAATCTTCCAAGACCAGGATCCTTGCCCCTTCAGCATCACTTAACTGACATTTTTGCGGCAGGTCTAAACAGTGTAGTGCCACAATTTTGTTCAAGTCCAGGGGAACATGAGGGTGGTGTTCTTGTGTGGAAGAGGCAGGGGGCTATTAACCCTGGCATCATGTCATTGAACGATGAAGTATATTTAAGGTGTTAACCGGCATCTGAGTAGTGCAACCTTCTGCATCGCCATTTCCTTTCTGTGCTTTCTCACACTTTTTTTTTCTTCAGTTTTTGCAAAACGATACTCCCATGCCACAATTTTATTTTATTTTTTGCATTCGCATGAAATCTCTCTCAACTGGCTGAACCTTCCTCCCCCTCTCCCCCAATGTTCTCCCTTTATTTTGTCCTTCCTGCACTCTATAATCTTCCTCTCCGTCTCAGCCAGTCCAGATGTTCTGGGGAAGTGGGGTTTTTTTTTTTTTTTTTTTGGTCTTGGGGAGGGTTTTGGCACCATGAATTCAAATGTACAAATGGTTCACGCTAACACACACCAGGTATATCTGATGTTCAGATGGCATACAAATAAAAAAAAAACCTTTTTCAAAAAGACTCGTCTCTTGTCTTCAGCCAGAGAGGCGCAACATAAGCCCAATTTCAACAGCATGATGTGACTTTGTTGGCTATCGCCTGTAGCTGGTCTTCCTTACACAGCAGGAAGTCTTCCTTACAACAGTATTCCTTAGTGACAGCCTCCTTGCAGTCAGCTGTCATCTCTGTCAAGCTGCTATTGACTCTCGTCCCGTGTTCAGACAATGGCCCATAGGGAACTGTTTAGTGGCTGCCTGGGAACAGCAGAGCGGTCTTCTGCAGCCACTTTTTTTTATCCAGCTCTGCAGTTGAAGCCACATTAACAGGCAATAGTGCTGGTATAGTAGCTGAGAACATGGTAGGAAGACTCCACTATGAATCTCATCTGTGCCATAAGCTCACTGTGGGGGCTTTTGGGAAGCTGCTGTGCACCCCATCAGAATAATAGGGTGGGTATCTTTGTAAGGGTTGGAAAGATGATTGACAGCGCGTGTGAAACACTTTACAGTGGAACCTCGGGTTGCGAACGTGATCCGTGCAGGAGGCACATTTGCAACCCACAGCGCTGCATCTGTGCATGTGTGGGTTGCGATTCGGTGCTTATGCGCAAAGCGTGATTTAGTGCTTCTGTGCATGCGCGAGTGCCAAAACCTGGAAGTAACCCGTTCTGGTACTTCTGGGTTTGCCGTGGTGCGCAACCCGAAAACATGTAACCTGAAGCGTCTGTAACCCGAGGCACCACTGTATATGCTCAAAACGATAACGTACTGAGTGTTTAAAGTGTACACCCCTCTGAAGTCCCAGATTTCCCTGTTCTTTAAAACATCGATAACAAATCTTGTCTTTTCAAATATAAATGCAGAGATGAAGAACATACAGCAGGTTAAACTACTGCAGTCGTCTCTGCAATTTCTGACACATTTTGATACAGGACAAAATGTCAGCAGGCTTACCTACCAAGCATCGTTCTGTCTTGTTACAGTCAATGGTTGGAACGAAATTCTTTAGCTCATCGTCCAGTTTGCCATTGATTTGACCTTGAACACGTGTGGATGCGCAGGAGCCCAGTTGGTAGCCACCAGCGCTTCTTCCTCTGCTGTTAAGAGTTCTTGGCTGTTGGGAGCGAGCCACTGGCCATCCCTTCTGGGTGGCAACCATTGTACAACCCCACACCCCTCTTCCTTCCTAACTGCTGCTTACTGGGATTTCTGCATATTGTGATTAAGTAGCAATTTGTTTCTCAGCAGCCAGCATTTGGCAGGGGATTCAAAGATGGTTGCAAAAGTCCATTAAGTGCGTGCATTGTTTGCATTTCTGCTTTTATTGTGAATGCAGGAACTAATGGCAAGAATGAAGTGTGCATTAGAAGCAAAAGCTGGGGGGGGGGGCGGAACGGCAGGTCTGGTTTCAAGTGTTAGCTGGCTACTCTAACTTTCCTTTCCAACAGTCTCATGTGCCCTGCTTTTGATCATCACCATGTTGTGGTGAGTGGGCTTGCATGTTCCTATGATCCTTGTGACCAAAGCCGTAGGGAATCTCATACTCCCAGCAGGGTCACCCAAGACAGTAAGGTCAAACGGAAGGAGCTAGACAAAGAATGATCCAAGAAGTCCTCAATGGCAGAACAGACAGATTATAACAAGTGGTATGTTACAATGGCTGTGAAGGCGGATGAAGGCTGCAGGAGATAGGAATCTACCGGTTCGTCATGACTACTCATGCCAGCGGAACAGAGCCCTACTGCGAAGACTGCATTGGTCAGCGTGCACTGATGTACACACACGAAACAAATTCACGCACAGGCGCATAGCTGTCAACCTTCCCTTTTTTGCGGGAAATTCCCTTATTCCAGCGCCGTTTCCCGCTGCTATCCCGGATTGTTAGATACGGTATCCCTTACGACTGTCCCCGGGACAGGTGAGGCTGCTGATACCTTATTTTCAAACCTGAATGTTGACAGCTATGCACAGACGCCTTCCAAACCCACTGTGGAAGGACGTGTGGTTCCAGAATTGGCCTCCATAATCACTTACGGACTCATTTGATTAATGGGCTAATACTAAAATGAGGCTGCATTTTAAGCCCTATTTTAATTAACTTTTCTTCTTCTTCCTATTACGTTTTACTGTAATTTTATTGGTGTTACCCGCCTGAGCCTGGTTCTGGCCGGGGAGGGCGGGGTATATATAAAATTTTATTATTATATTTATTATTGTTAAAACCGTGTTTATGGAAGACAATCTTACTCGGCTACAAGTGATCGCAGAAGAAGAAGAAGAAGAAGAATTTGATTCCTTTTCCTGTGATATTTGGTCTCCCCTGCCTGGCTGCTACTGCCTCCACGCCACCCCACCCCCCAAATTTGCAACTTAGTTGTGGCACAGATCTGTATCCCGGATTGTATATTCTGCGCAAGCACAGGAAAAGTACCAAACGTGGCAATGTAGGTGAGACACTATTTACGCAGGGGTTATGATGCGGAGATTGCGCATCAAGCCAAAATTGTGTATTGTCGAAGCACATTGACTGCAATGGTGGGTGGGATTGCCAGACTTTCCCCCTGGGTGCCTGCCCTCTTTCTGCTCCCTTTAAAAAAAAAGTAAATATTTTTTTGCCACGTGCATAAAGCTGAATGTGCGCAAGTTGCAAGTTGCCTGTAATTTATCTTCCTGAAAATCCCTGCTTTAATAAGAAAGTGGTTGAGAGCACTGCAAGCCATGCTATGGGTGCTAAAGATCAGAGAGCTCCTTAGTTTACGGAGGCTCTAGGAGCACTGAAATAGCAAAACGACTAGAGAAAAACTGAAAACGAGTATGATTAAGTGTAGCTTAGGGCCCATTTTGTGTCTACTCTCTGGTGGCGACAGAGGGAATGAAAGCTTGCCTTTCCAGCAACATTAAATCTGCTTGGTGCCATCCTTTGGAGCTTTTCCATGTTGTGAAGGATCTGTTCCAGCTTGGCCCTTGGCAATGGAGTCTTTGGAAGTCCGCTGCGACCAATTTGTGACACACTTTGCATATAATCACCCTGACTTGGACTCTGGGTTATTCGGTGTCATTCACGGAAGGCAATATGGAGTCTTCTAATCAGATTTTATGGGATATTTTTCAGCCTGATGGCATGGACTGAATTCTTGGAGAAGTGCAAAGGTGTAACTTTCTGTTTGTCCCTCGCCTGTCTTGACTTGTGAAATTGGCTCGTTTGGGCTTAAAAGTTAGCGAAGTGGGGAGTGCTTTTCCTACGGAGGGTATTGTTCCTACACCCCATCATTGGGGTGGATTGTAGAATAACTGGATCCCTCCGATTTGAACAACTGTCACCCAGCGCCATGTGTCAAATATTTTCTTTTTGGGCAAGGGAAGTGAGAAGGTGGCAGTGAAGATTCTGGATAGAAAACCTTTAGATCCATTCCAGTCTGGGTTCAGGAAACTTTCTTGGTTGCCCTAGTACAGGAGTGGCCAACTCCCAAGAGACTGTGATCTACTCACAGAGTTAAAAACTGGCAGTGAGCTTTTTTTAGGGAGAAGAAGTGCAGGGCTTTTTTAAGGGGAGCCAAAGTTGTTTAGCTTCTACCTGTTGGATGTGCCTGCCCTAATAGATGTCTTGTACCAGGAGACGTGGGTGGCGCTGTGGGTTAAACCACAGAGCCTAGGACTTGCTGATGAGAAGGTCGGCGGTTCGAATCCCCGCGATGGGGTGAGCTCCCGTTGCTCGGTCCCTGCTCCTGCCAACCTAGCAGTTCGAAAGCACGTCAAAGTGCAAGTAGATAAATAGGTACCGCTCCGGTGGGAAGGTAAACGGTGTTTCTGTGCACTACTCTGGTTCGCCAGAAGCGGCTTAGTCATGCTGGCCACATGACCCGGAAACTGTACGCCGCCTCCCTCGGCCAATAAAGCGAGATGAGCGCCGCAACCCCAGAGTCGGCCACGACTGGACCTAATGGTCAGGGGTCCCTTTACCTTTACCTTTACCAGGAGACAGTGTGGGAAGGTGGGAATCTCTGTGGGTTGTGCAGGATTTCATCTTGCCCTCTATGCTGCTAACAACATCTACACAAAACTATTCAGAGTTTTGGGCTGCAGAGCCATCAATATGTGGGTGACATGACACTCTGCTCTCCTATATATCTGATCCTTGGACAACAGTGGAAAAAACCCTGAACTGCTTTGTGTGTACACGTACACACACACACCTCACCACCACCATATTCCAAGGAAAAACTGTAATTGTGGTGTTCTCACTATGCAGCGTTACTAGTACTGTACAAGACAAAACAGCAGAACTGTTTTGTAACAAGGGTTTGGCCCTGGAAGCCACAGTTGTGAGAGCCAAAGCCATTCTTCTCTTTTAGCAGTTGTAGAAATCTCATCAGGTAGAGAATTGCATGTTGCACAGTGATAGGCGAAAAGCATCTTCAGTTACCTGGTGTCCCGTTGTTCCAGAAACATACCAAGGAATGAATGTATTTACACTAAAAAAATAAAATAAACATGTATTGACATCACCTTGCCAACAAAGGTCTGTATAGTTAAAGCTATGATTTCCCAGTAGTGATGTATGGAAGTGAGAGCTGGACCATAAAGAAGGCTGATCGCGGAAGAATGGATGCTTTTGAATTATGGTGCTGGAGGAGACTCTTGAGAGTCCCATGGACTGCAAGAAGATCAAACCTATCCATTCTGAAGAAAATCAGCCCTGAGTGCTCACTGGAAGGACAGATCCTGAAGCTGAGGCTCCAATACTTTGGCCACCTCATGAGAAGAGAAGACTCCCTGGAAAAGACCCTGATGTTGGGAAAGATGGAGGGCACAAGGAGAAGGGGACGACAGAGGACGAGATGGTTGGACAGTGTTCTCGAAGCTACCAGCATGAGTTTGACCAAACTGCGGGAGGCAGTGGAAGACAGAAGTGCCTGGCGTGCTCTGGTCCATGGGGTCACGAAGAGTCGGACACGACTAAACAACTAAACAACAACAACAAGGTAGCCTGAAATTTTATATCAAATATTGGATTCTGCTACCTGTACAGATTATGCCAATGCACAAAGTTCCCATAATTTGCAATTATATTTGCCACAATTCTAGTCCTCGCCCCCCTTTTCTCCTCATCAAAGAGCTTCATATAATATTGAAGCCTTATTCTTCTACCTTCCTAACATCAGAAAGTTTTCAGAAGGCATTAAGCGGCTTTCGCTTTGGCTCTGTTTCTTAATCACCCCCCCCCCCAGGGAAGCAACAAACAATGTGTGCTGCTGTAAGTTCCTTTGTGAGATAAAGTGATATCCCAAGCATTGTCAATCACCGCAGCCATAAAGGCTAGAAATTTATTAAGTGGGTGCTCCAGTGAAATATTGCCGTTCATTTCTGTACTGTACTCTTCTTAAGGGGGTCTAGTTAACCTTGAAAAGGAGTCATGGGGTGCTGTTCAGGCTTCACTCAGAAAGGGAAATATATTTGTTTACCCATTCCCCGTTATCCACGCCCCTTCAATACATTTGGCACCAGCTTGGCTGCAGGAGTTGCTGGAAGGAGGTGTACAGGGCACCATCCAACCATCTTAGGGACTCCAGTCCGGATTTGTGTGGGGTTTACTCCTCAGCCTTTTCTCCTGAAGATATCCTGCAAGGCAGCGGAGATTTAGGACCAGAGTCTTCCTTCTCCTGGATGGGCTACCTTCCTGGGTCGATGAGCCCCATTTGCCTCACTTTCCTCTACAAAGCACGTGCAGAAACCACCTTCTTGACCATGGCTAGGCAAACTAAGGCCCGGGGGCCAGATCCGGCCCAATTGCCTTCTCAATCCGGCCCGCGGACGGTCCGGGAATCAGTGTGGTTTTACATGAGTAGAACGTGTCCTTTTATTTAAAATGCATCTCTGGGTTATTTGTGGGGCCTGCATGGTGTTTTTACATGAGATTCTTGAGAGTCCCATGGACTGCAAGAAGATCAAACCTATCCATTCTGAAGGAAATCAGCCCTGAGTGCTCACGGGAAGGACAGATCGTGAAGCTGAGGCTCCAATACTTTGGCCACCTCATGAGAAGAGAAGACTCCCTGGAAAAGACCCTGATGTTGAGAAAGATGGAGGGCACAAGGAGAAGGGGACGACAGAGGACGAGATGGTTGGACAGTGTTCTTGAAGCTACAAACATGAGTCTGACCAAACTGCGGGAGGCAGTGGAAGACAGGAGTGCCTGGCGTGCTCTGGTCCATGGGGTCACGAAGAGTCGGACACGACTAAACGACTAAACAACAACAACAGAATGTGTGCTTTTATTTAAAATGCATCTCTGGGTAAGTTGTGGGGCATAGGAATTCGTTCATTTTTTTTTTCCAAAATATAGTCTGGCCCCCCACAAGGTCTGAGGCACAGTGGACAGGCCCCCTGCTGAAAAAGTTTGCTGACCCCTGTCATTGGACCCACAACTGGTCCATTCAATCTGCTGCAGCCTGTCTTTGCACGCAGGGCAAGTATCTTAACTCAGTGAGGGTTTTGAGACCCATTGGCTACCCTCACCTGGTTTAGCCGTCCTGCTGAAGCTGTTTTTCTGGGGTGTGGCTGCTGTCGCAAGCTGACAGGTGAGAACTGAGTGCAAGGTGGGGACCAAAGATGGACAAACTGACCCCAAAAGGAGCACGGGGTGTCCCCCACCAGAAGTACTACCCCTCCCCTTACACCCAGGATTCATCAGAACAGGATGATAATAATAATAATTTATTATTTATACCCCACCCATCTGGCTGGGCTTCCCCAGCCACTCTGGGCAGCTCCCAACAAAATATTAAAATACAGTAATGCACCAAAGATTAAAAGCTTCCCTAAACAGGGCTGCCTTCAGATGTCTTCTAAAAGTCTGGTAGTTGTTTTTCTCTTTGACATCTGGTGGGAGGGTGTTCCATAGGGCGGGTGCCACTACCGAGAAGGCCCTCTGCCTGGTTCCCTGTAACTTGGCTTCTCGCAGTGAAGGAATCGCCAGAAGGCCCTCGGAGGTGGACCTCAGTGTCTGGGTAGAACGATGGGGGGTGGAGACGCTGTCTATCAATGTAAAATAAACAGGGTTTATTTAATTGTGGCTGGGGAATTTGCGGCTCCCCATGCGGACTCCAGCTCCCATCAGTACCAGAGGCATGGCCAATGTTGATGGGAGTTGTAGTCTGAAAGCAACTGGAGGGCTATTCCTCTAATCTGGCCAGCAAAACTCTGAGCGACCAAACAACCCCTCTCCTCTTGGGGCTTTTGTTCTCCGGCAAACAAGCATTAGTGCAGGGGTTCCAGCTGTTTTAGACTACAACTCCCATCATCCCTAGCAATAGGACAAATGGTCAAGGATGATGGGAACTGTAGTCCAAAAACAGCTGGAGACCCAAGTTTGGGAGACCATGCATTAGCATAACAAAGGCAAGCTTTAGTACTTGGAAACTTGTAAGTCAGAGTTGGAAGGGGCACCAAGGGTCATCTAGCCCTGCAATGCAGGAATCTCAGCCAAAGCATTCATGACAGATGGCCATCCAGACTGCTTAAAAACCTCCAAGGAAGGAGAGTCCACAACCTCCGATCCTTTGTTCAACAGAAAGTTTTTTTCTTGATGCTTAGTCGAAATCTCTTTTCAGAAGAAGATTCCTGTGTGACTCAGAAGCTTGTTTCCAGTTTGGTTAAAAAGAGAGAGATCCCTCCCAGCAGCCACGAGAGGGAGCTCGGCTCGCCTGGTGGACTTCAGCAGATGCGCCGGCTGCTCCCGATGCAAATCGGTTTGGCAACACCTCTTAGGCTTCTTCTCCCTCTTCCTGGGAATCAGCCTCCGATCTCGATTCCATGCCTCTCGCGAGTTCAGGATGGGTGAGGAGCAGCCGGACAAAGGAGGGAGCCGTCTTGGTGCATTACCTGGACCCTGCAGGAGTGGGGAGACGATTTGGGGCGGGAAGGGGGTCGCAGGACCAAGCAAGCGACCGCGCATCCTCCAAATGTCGGTGCGGCTCTCCATTCCATCCATTGAGAGGTTTTGGGGGACACGCGACCCTCTCTTCCCCTAAAACCCACGCGATTCCCCACGCACCCACCCACCCGGAAAGAGAACGATTAGAGCTGAAAATTGCATTGCTGCGCCTCCCTCGTCCCCACCACCACCAGGGCTCGATCCTGGCAGAACCCGAGTCTGGATCCCTCCCTGTGCCAAACTGTAATATCTAAGCGCTCCTAAGCAACCTAGAAAATCACATCTTGTTGTCGTTTAGTCGTGTCCAACTCTTCGTGACCCCATGGACCAGAGCACGCCAGGCACCCCTGTCTTCCACTGCCTCCCGCAGTTTGGTCAAACTCATTCTGGTAGCTTCAAGAACACTGTCCACCCATCTCATCCTCTGTCGTCCCCTTCTCCTTGTGCCCTCCATCTTTCCCAACATCAGGGTCTTTTCCAGGGAGTCTTCTCTTCTCATGAGGTGGCCAAAGCATTGGAGCCTCAGCTTCAGGATCTGTCCTTCCAGTGAGCACTCCGGGCTGATTTCCTTCAGAATGGATAGGTTTGATCTTCTTGCAGTCCATGGGACTCTCAAGAGTCTCCTCCAGCACCATAAGTCAAAAGCATCAATTCTTCGGCGATCAGCCTTCTTTATGGTCCAGCTCTCACTTCCATACATCACTACTGGGAAAACCATAGCTTTAACTATACGGACCTTTGTTGGCAAGGTGATGGACTCCTAGAGTTGGAAGGGACGCCAAGGGTCATCTAGTCCAACCCCCTGCAATGCAGGAATCTCAGCCCCAGCATCCATGACAGATGTCCGCCCATAGATCTAGAAATCGTTTGGGAAATCGAGCCCCCGTTTTCCCCGATGAAGTAGCCATGGCAGCGCGAAACCGAAAGCCGGGGGCTTTGAGACCCAGAAAGCGCTCGCTCCGCCGGCCTGGCGCTCCCAATCCTAACCCGCCGCCGCTTCTCATTTCTCCAGCTAGCAGGTGACTCTGCTATTTCCTTCGCCTTCCGCGTCGCCCTCCTCGCCTCTCTCCCTCGGGCCATGGCTATTGCAATTGGGCATGGGCGAGCCGCTGCGTTTTCCTCTCCTCCTGCCGCCTCCGCCTCCTCTTCCCCCCCAGCTTTGGCGATCTACCCATCTTCGCTGCCTTTGCAAAAACCGTGCGGTTCTCCTCCTCCTCCTCCTGCAGCTGCTGCTGCTGCTGCCGCCTTCTTTTGCTGCTGCTGCTCCTCGCCAAATTGAGAGAGAGAGAGAGCTTGCATGCTTGCAGGAGAGCAAGAGAGATTGCACCTCCTGGGTTGCAAAATCCCCCCTCCAAAAAAACCCCCCAACGCGCTGCAGCAAAAGTTCCGCCTCGACCTGCGCTGGCGTTCTTGCATTCAAGGCACCTGCAGCCCGATTTCCTGTGCGGAGAGAGCAACCGCCGCTGCTTTCGGTTCTTCCTCTTTTTCTTTTCTTTTTTTGGGTGGAGGAGAGGGGGGAAGTTTAGCAGCAGCAGCGGCCCCGGACTTCTCTGAAGAGCACGCGTGGCAATCGGAGACAAGATGGGGATGCCCTTTTAGGAAACGGGGCTGGCTGCGAATGCACTAGAGGCGAGCTGGGCACCAGCCAGGCGAAGCTGCCTGCCCATCATGGTGGTGGCCCCGGCCCCAGAGGACAGGCGTTGAGAAGTCACCTTGTGCTGGCGACCCCTCCATCACTTCCAGCTGCTTCCTGGAATTAGGCCGCGGCAGGAGCAAAAAAGAAAAGGGGGAAAAAAGAGAAGCATGGACAACTGACTGTGTTGACCTGATGCATCGGAGGAATCTCACATTCACACGTGTTGGGAGTTCCTGGAGCAAGTCCTCCACCCCTTTGCCTTCCTCCTCCGATTTGGCAGACGTGGGGAAAGTTGCTGGGGTATTTTTTGTTTTTTATTCCCACTGACCTTTTTCTCCTCTTCCCCCGGGGAGAAAAAATAATATCCTGGATATTTTAATTTTGTAGTGCTTTAGATTTTTGTGTGTGTGTAAGAGTACAGTCTGAGGATGGGCAATGCAGCTAGCAGCATGGAGATGTCTCCGGCGAAGGAGATTAAAAGCCAACCCACGGCCTCGTCACCCCTGCCCCCCAAGCAGCCAGCGCCCCCCAAACAACCTATGCCCAGCTCTGGGGAACTGGAAGAACGATTCACCCACGTACTGGTAAGTCTCTGTCTGGTCTTCCTCCTCCTCTTCTCCTCCCCATAGACCCATCATGCCTTCATGTCACCCTAAAGACGTCAGCCAGCTGGGGGTTCTCTTAACACACCCCAAAATGGAAAACTAATCTAGCAAGGGGTGCAGTCGTACTTGCAATCTGTGTGGTTAGAGAGAGGTCCAAAGATAAATTTCCCCACTCTCTTCAGTGCTGTGAAATGGGAAGGTTTTTCCTCTTATTTTTTCTGTTTTAAAGGGCTGGTATTACTTGGTAAGGAGCCGATAATTCCTGCTTCACCCTTAGTATTATTCTTATTATGAGTTATTTCCTTTTGCTGAATGCTTTGGGGTGCCACGGTTTCTCCGAAGGAAGCAACCTCAGCCTGCAAATTGGAAGTCCAAAAGCAATAGTAGAACGATCAAAATGAGCACAGCTGGAAAGGATTTTAAGTAGATTCACACCTGCCTTGATGGCGGGGATGAATCTCACCCAAGTTAGAGGCATGTGAGGGTGGAGACTGCTCCGGATCCATTCATCTGCAGGTGTCCTTGTGTAGCCCCTCCCAGCCTCCCCAATGAGTTCAAGTGGTCTTTCCCAGTATTTCCCGAGGCTAGTCTGCAGTCTACAACAGACACCCCAGAGGGGGAAAAAACTAGGTTCTGCAAACAGCTGGTGCTAAACTGATGTGAAGTAGCCAGAACTAGCCTCGGCTGTTCCCCAAACCAATTCCCTCCTCCTTGAAAGCCACTGATGGTTGCAATGCTGTTAGGGCCTTGCTCCGAGTTGGCTGATTGCAGATTTTTGGCTCAAATGGGATGTTCTCAGACGCCCCTTCCGATGGGACAGAACCACAGGGTTTCAGCAACCATAGCTGCATCTGTACCTGCAGTTAAGAAACTAGTTTGTGTTTTGTGCATCCTTTCAGGAGCTATGCAGCTGTAAGGAGGTGTGAGATCTGTAGCTCTTAGCTTTGGGGACATGTTTGGGAGTTACGCCTCTAGCTGGCCTCCTGCTTTTGCATGCACACTTGTGAAGGCTGACTTCTTTGGGGAGAAGTGGAGCTTGTGTGCCCCAGTGGAATCTTTCCTTGCGGGAAGAGGTAGCTGGGTTGTGTGTTAATTCTGCGGTTTCATCCAACCCTATGAGTTAAGAAACATGTGCACATGGTTGCTTAAAGTTGATTAGTTCCATCTCACCATTGCCTTGACTGTCCTCTTCTTAAAGAGCTCTTACTGTTGCCAAAGGGTCAGTCTTCTCTCTCTCTTGTGCACGCACAGAGAGTCAGCAGAGCAGGAGACTCATAATCTTAGGGTTGTGGGTTCAAGCCCCACATTGGGCAAAAGATCCCTGCGTTTCAGGGGGGTTGGGCTGGATGACCCTCGGGGTCCCGCCGACTCTATAGTTCTACGATTCCGTTCTATGGCTTATAACGCTTTAAGCACATTGGCGGATGTTACTGTGGAACTGAGGGCAGTGCTGAAAGTCGTTGATTAGCCAAGGGTGTGATCTTGTGTGTGTGTGTCTGAGAACAGGCAGTTTACTGTATATGAAATGTCTTAATAATTCGCACTTTGTAGATAATATTAAACAGTATGGAGGCACTTTGGAAAGGTCTGGGGCAGTCAGTGGCCCCCAGAACCTGCCTTTGCAGACAAAGGAGGGGTGTGAGGAGCACAGTTGGGTTGTTTCCAAGCCAGGCACACGCTGGAGACTCAGCATCTATTATTCAACTGCAAAAGGAAGGTCTTTGCAGAGGAAACCCACCAATGAATATCTTCAGTAACTCTCTCCATCTTAGGACCTCTAAAGACATAGTTTTGTAACCAAAGATGCACAGTGGTACCTCGGGTTACAGACGCTTCAGGTTAGAGACGTTTCAGGTTACGAACTCCACTAACCCAGAAATAGTACCTTGGGTTAAGAACTTTGCTTCAGGATGAGAACAGAAATCGTTCTTCGGCGGCACAGCAGCAGCGGGAGGCCCCATTAGCTAAAGTGGTGCTTCAGGTTAAGAACAGTTATAGGTTAAGAACAGACCTCGAGAACGAATCAAGTTCTTAACCCGAGGTACCACTGTACTCAGTGCTCTTGGGTAGGCAACAAGAAGATCTAGACAATAAGTAGCACAAAACCAGGAGGGGGCTGGTTTTGAATTGAATCATTCTCTCTTTCTTTGGGTTTAGGGACAGGGATCAGCGGTGGGTGTCCCTTGGAGGAAATCTAGGTCCCTTGTACAGTAGTACCTTTGTTGTCAAATTTAATCCGTTCCGGGAGTCTGTTTGACTCCTGGAACCGTTTGAAAACTAAAGCATGGCTTCTGATTGGCTGCAGGAGCTTTGATTTATGCAGTTCTTTCACTAAAAACTGCCTGGGTGATAGGACTGCCTTGCAGAGTTGTCCATCGAACGACTGAGATAATTTATGGGATGCACTTTCAGCATTTGAGGAACAAAAGTCTGCATAAGTGTTGTTGAAATAAGCAGAAAGTGGGGTTCATTTTCTGTCCCTCCTACACTCACTTGACATCTCTTATGCCAGGGATGGAAAACATGTGGCCAACAAGATGTTATTGCACTCTTAACTCCCATGAGTCCCACCTGTGGCCAGGGATTCTGGGAAATGTAGTCCAGGGTTGCAGGTTTTGCACCCCTATCTTATTCCGCGGGTAGCAGAAGAGGCTGAGAATCAATTGCTTCCCTGGCCTTCTGTGCTGTTTGTCTCTGTGCAAGGAGGGATGAGTGAATTGATGTCCTAAGCCTACCCTGACACCTATGTTGGCTTACTCTCCTTTTCCATCAGGGCATTGACGTTTCTGAAAGCCCTGTCTTCCGCTATCAGAGTTTGTGTGAGACAGAAATGAGTCAAACCAATAGATTTCAGCGCTTGAGGCAGGAAATCCCAATAGATTCTTCCCAGTAGACTGTGTAAGCTAATCATCAATTTACTGCCATTTAATGGTACCTTCCCCAGCAAAAAAAACCCCAGCAACCCAACTGATGATGAAATGTGGTGTTTGGTTGACCGTGCTACGGCCCCGAAGTTTGGCCAAGTGAAAATGTGGGCTGGGTCCATGAAGGGTTCCTTGCCATCGATGATCGGGGTAGACCAGAGATAGCCAAGGTTTTTAGGGTTTCGTTTGTTTGCTATCCTTTTGTTGTTGTTTAGTCGTGTCCAACTCTTTGTGACCCCATGGACCAGAGCACGCCAGGCACTCCTGTCTTCCACTCCCTCCCACAGTTTGGTCAAACTCATGCTGGTAGTTTTGAGAACACTGCCCAACCATCTCATCCTCTGTCGTCCCCTTCTCCTTGTGCCCTCCATCTTTCTCAACATCAGGGTCTTTTCCAGGGAGTCTTCTCTTCTCATGAGGTGGCCAAAGTATTGGAGCCTCAGCTTCAGGATCTGTCCTTCCAGTGAGCACTCAGGGCTGATTTCCTTCAGAATGGATAGATTTGATCTTCTTGCAGTCCATGGGACTCTCAAGAGTCTCCTCCAGCACCAGAATTCAAAAGCATCAATTCTTCGGCGATCAGCCTTCTTTATGGTCCAGCTCTCACTTCCATACATCACTACTGGGAAAACCATAGCTTTAACTGTATGGACCTTTATTGGCAAGGTGATGTCTCTGCTTTTTAATATGCTATCTTACGTGCATTAAAATGCTTCCCCCCTCCTGTTCCCCACATCTTACTGCAGGCACCCCCAAACTCGGCCCTCCAGATGTTTTGGGACTACAACTCCCATCATCCCTGACCACTGGTCCTGTTAGCTAGGGGTGATGGGAGTTGTAGTCCCAAAAACATCTGGAGGGCCGAGTTTGGGGATGTCTGACTTGCTGTGTAGCAGAATAGGAATTCCCTTCTGTAATTTTCATGACTGACCCTTCCTCCCCTTTGCTGGGTACAGGGGGCTGGTGGGGGCTCAGAATGCCCTTTCCCTATAGAACACACAGGACGCCCCTGGCCCAGGAGCTACATGGAAATGATTTGCATTTTAAAATATACATCAGGAGGCTTGGTTTGGTCAGAATCAAGTATACACTTTCACAGTTAACACTAAATTATTATTATTATTATTATTATTATTAGCCCAGCCACTCTGGGAAGCTCCCAGCAGAATATTAAAAACACAATAAAACATCAAACATTAAAAACTTCCCTAAACAGGGCTGCCTTCAGATGTCTTCTAAAAGTCAAATAGTTGTTTATTTCCTTGACGTCTGATGGGAGGGCATTCCACAGGACGGCCGCCACTACCAAGAAGGCCCTCTGCCTGGTTCCCTGTAACTTCATTTCTGGCAGTGAGGGAAGCACCAGAAGACCCTCAGAGCTGGACCTCAGTGTCCGGGCTGAACTATGGGGGTGGAGATGCTCCTTCAGGTATACTGGGCCGAGGTCGTTTAAATACACTGCTTCTGGTAAATGAGCCAGCATAGCTGTTAGAAGGCCATGAAAATTTGTGCCCTGGGCTTTTTATACTTATCTACCCATGTACTAGATAAGTACTGGATATCTACCCATGTACTGGGACGCGGGTGGCGTTGTGGGTTAAACCACAGAGCCTAGGACTTGCCGATCAGAACGTTGGCGGTTCGAATCCCCGCGACGGGGTCAGCTCCCGTTGCTCGGTCCCTGCTCCTGCCAACCTAGCAGTTTGAAAGCACGTCAAAGTGCAAGTAGATAAATAGGTACCGCTCTGGCGGGAAGGTAAACGGCGTTTCCGTGCGCTTCTCTGGTTCACCAGAAGCGGCTTAGTCATGCTGGCCACATGACCCGGAAGCTGTACGCTGGCTCCCTCGGCCAATAAAGCGAGATGAGCGCTGCAACCCCAGAGTCGTCTGCGACTGGACCTAATGGTCTTGGTCCCTTTACTCTTTACCTTTACCCATGTACTATCTGAAACTAAAGGTTGCCGGATGTGAAATATATTTGCATTATTCTCAGCTCTCCTGTCCCACTATTAATCTTGGGTGTGGGGACTTGCTTGGCTTTCAGTTGTCGAGTCTCGGCTGCTGAGACCGCTGCTGAGACACCTTAGCCTCAGGTGTAGAGGAAGATCTTAAATCAATACATAAGTAAGATAGATAGGTCTTCAGCATTCTCCAAGATGTATGTGCTGCAATTAGTAAGTTGCTGATGCCTCCTTGAGGTTTTTTATATAAGACAACAACAACCCAAAGACTGTTGGATCACATGGCTGTTGAGCATGTTCCAAACAACCCAATACTTGTCTTCAATCCAAGTCCTTTTGGGAGAGAAATGCAAAAAGATGAGTCTCACCTCATTTTCTTCTTCCTTTTTGGCACGTGTCTGAGACGAAAAAGCCCTTTTCTCTCCCTGCCTTGGCTGGCTCCAGTGGCTGGGAATCCCAGTCTTGAAGGTCTTGTTTAGAGTTGCCAGCTTCCTTGCTGATTGGAGCCCCACCGTCGCTGCCAAAAGCTCATCCCGTCTATGCGAGAGAGAAATGAGCTAGCCAAGTTTAGCCTTTTTTGTTTTGTGCGCCCATTCATTCTCAGCAAGGCAAGCCACTGATCTTTGTGGCTGCCTGTCGCCCTACGATTGCGAGTCACATTACAGTGGTACCTCGGTTTTCGAACGTCTCCGTTGATGGTTGTTTTGGTTTTCGGACACCGTAAACCTGGAAGTAAATGCTTCGGTTTTCGAACACACCTCGGAAGTCGAACATGCAGCTTCTGCTGAGTGCAGGATCCTGAGGCCTACAGGTAGATGTCGGCTGTTGAGATTTTGGTTTCCTATATGCAACAGTGGCAGCAAGAATCTTAGTAGCCAAAAATGGGAAAGGAGACTCTATCCCAACCAAAGTGGACTGGCAGACAAAATTATTAGAATTTTCAGAATTAGCAAAGATAACAGGCAGAATTAGGGATGATACAGACCAAACGTTTATTAGAGAGTGGGACATCTACAGAAAATATCTTAAAGAGCATTGTAAAAATGTGAATTCTCTGGCAGGCTTATAAGGACCCCTGTAGAAACCTAGAAAATCTTATAAAATTAGTAATACGGGATATGATTGGAGTGATAATGAAAAGTGTGCTACATAAAAGTAACCCAGGACTCTTGAGGGGGTGCCTGGAAGTCATAATAGAAGTTGTGCCCTATGAAATCTATTTACTTTTTGTAATTTATATTATCTTTTGGTTTTTCGTTTGTTGACAGGTTTTTTTAAAAAAAGAAACTAATAAAGCAATTTCAAAAAGAAAGAAAAGAGTTTTCAGTTTTCAAATGTTTCAGAGCTCGAATGGTCTTCTGGAACAGATTACGTTCGAAAACCAAGGTCCCACTGTACTTATACTCTGCTTTGTAGCCACGCAAGGCTCCCTCGCCAAAGCTACCTATTAAATATTTGTGTGGTGCAATTTCGCTCAGGTGTGCTATCAGGAACAGGCGTTGCAAATGGGTACCCAGGATTATTCAGGCGGCATTCCCTGCCATAGCTGTCAAGTGTCCCTTATTTGAAGGGACAGTCCCTTATTCCAGTGCCATGTCCCGCTGCTGTCCCTTATTGATGGATGTCCCTTAAATGTCCCTTAAATGATGTCCCTTAAATTTCAAAGGAAGCAGCTCCTCTCCCTCCCTCCCTGCCGGCCAGGGAGGACGGAGGCTCCAACTGTGTTGCTTGGTTGTGTTGCTCACCCAATAAGAAGTCTAAGAACGACTGGGGGGTGGAGCTTGCATGGCTCATGTGTGGCTAGTTAATGCAAGCTGAGGAGGTTTTTGAATGCTGGACGCTATTTTGTTGCACGTGCTGCTGCAAACTTTGCAGTGCAAAGCCAGGCCGGGGAGCCATCTTAAGTTGAGGCTGCATAGGCCTTGTGGTGCATGTGATTCAGATTCTATTCAGTTGAACCTCTGGTTACAAAGTTGGTTGGACAGTGTTCTCGAAGCTACCAGCATGAGTTTGACCAGACTGCAGGAGGACAGGAAGACTGGAGTGCCTGGAACAGGTGAGGCTGCAGGTCCCTTATTTTGGCTGCAGGTCCCTTATTTTCAAGGCTGCTGGTCCCTTATTTTCAAATCTGTAAGTTGACAGCTATGTTCCCTGCCTTCATCTTTGGGACTCTTAAGCTTTAGGAAAGTCTTGAGCAGCTCCAAATATTTGGGGGTGGGGAGCAAATTTTGAAGCACGATAATAAACAGTGCAATTTCTTACAAAACACATGCGGATTAAGTATGTCTTAATCCAGCTCCAAGGGCCTTCTGGCGGTTGCTTCACTGTGAGAAGTGAAGCTACAGGGAACCAGGCAGAGGGCCTTCTCGGTGGTGGCACCAGCCTTGTGGAACATCCCTCAGATGTCAAGGAGATGAGTAACTATTTAACCTTTAGAAGACATCTGAAGGCAGCCCTGTATAGGGAAGCCTTTTAATGTGTAATGTTTTGTTATGTTTTTATGTATGTTGGAAGCTTCCCAGAGTGGCTGGGACAACGCAGTCAGATGGACAGGGTACAAAAATATTACTATTATTATTAGCACTACTACTACCCCTCCTAGGACTTGCCGATCAGAAGGTTGGCGGTTCGAATCCCCACGACGGGGTCAGCTCCCGTTGCTCGGTCCTTGCTCCTGCCAACCTAGCAGTTCAAAAGCACGTCAAGTGCAAGTAGATAAATAGGTACCGCTCCGGCGGGAAGGTAAACAGCGTTTCCGTGCACTGCTCTAGTTCGCCAGAAGCGGCTTAGTCATGCTGGCCACATGACCCGGAAACTGTACGCCGCCTCCCTCGGCCAATAAAGCGAGATGAGCGCCGCAACCCGAGAGTCGGCCACGACTGGACCTAATGGTCAGGTGTCCCTTTACCTTACTACCCCTCTGCTTATGCTAGTTGTAAGAGAGGGGCAAATGAATTGCAGGACACAAGAGCCCCACCCCTCAAGAGCAGGTTATCCACACTTTGCTCTTTCCAGGCACGGTCCACGAATTACAGCTCCGTTTCCGGTCGCCTTTTCTTTCGCCCTGGAGCTTTTCCTGCAAAAAACTAACTGTTCAAAGCTCGATTGGCGCAAACGTCAATTGACAGAAATCACAAAGTGACATTTGATCTGATTTAAAGAGCAGCTTCTCATGGGGAAAGCTAGGGGCAATGTTCAAGACACAGAGCGTTTCAGCTGCAAAGTTGTGGGGCAGAAAGTGTGGATAAGCCCAGTTTTCCCACACATGAATTTGTATCCTGTAGGGCTCTTTCCCCTAGTTGTCCTGTGGGACCCAACGCCAGGTTTGCTGAAATGGAGCCATCTCTGGCTGCGGATCTTCCTCAGGGAATTTCCCCGCATGGAGGATAAACCTGGCTTCCATCCATCTTTATCTTTCTTGTGCTGCAACTTAAAAGTTTCCCTCTTTCTTGGAGAGAAATGAAACTGTGACTCAGTCAAGGGCAAAGCCCACAGGAGCCTGGGCTGCGGTAGCCTTAGCCTGCCCATCCCAAAATAGCTTTATATTATTTTTGCTGAGCTTGCATCAGATTATTGCGCAGTGTCTCTCCATTCAGAAAAGAGGAGGGGAATGGTTTGGGTGGACATGCAGTGCTACCCACAAGATACTAAAAGTGGGGAGGCTCAGAGCTTCGGCGGTCATAAATCTCAAAAGTCTTTAACGGCGCAATCCTGTGCATGTTTCATTGGAGACAAGTCCCGCTCTGTTCTGTGGTAATTTCTCTCAGATAAGGGTGGCAGCCCAAACACTTTATGAAAAAACACTTGTATGCCACTTAATTTTTTTGAAAAATCTCCATGTGATATACACAAAATCGTATGAAACACATACATTGATAAGATTTATGAAGCTCCCTTTGGTGGAGTTTTGGGGGCAGTTTACAAAAACAAGGCAAACCTACGAGATAATAAATCTTACAGAACTGTAGAATTAGAGAGTTGGAAAGGGATCCTGAGGGACTGTCTAGTCCCGTGGTTCCCAATGTGGGGCACACACCCCACAGGGAGGCAATTTGATTTTTAAGGGGGGCAATTTGAGAATGAGTTATTAGCAGTTAATGGCCTTTTAGGCTTCCTCCATGTGAAAAGGAATTCACTTTTTGAATAATAAGAATTATATGTCACAGGGGGAGGGGCATCAGGATTTTAGAGATTGATTTGGTGGCCAAAAAAAGATTGGGAACTGCTGGTCTAGTCCAACTCCCTGCAATGCATGTTAAAACGAGGTGAGGAAATATGTGCTAAAATAAAATTAAAAGCTTAGGAGTTTTAAAAAGAAAACAATGTAGACCAGGCACCCCCAAACTCGGCCCTCCAGATGTTTTGGGACTACAACTCCCATCATCCCTAGCTAGCAGGACCAGTGGTCAGGGATGATGGGAGCTGTAGTCCCAAAACATCTGGAGGGCCGAGTTTGGGGGTGCCTGATGTAGACATTAGGTAGGCCTTCTTGGGGACGGTATCCCAGAGGCAGGGCCCTCACCAGAAAAGTTGGTGGGGGGGTGTTTATCTCTGGTTGCTGTTTGTAAACCTAAGCACCAGAAAGCCAGTACAGTTCTTTCAGTGTCGACAAAACATATTCCCGCAAACTGGCCCCAGTTTATAGCCTGGCAGATGTATTTTGAACTAAACACAGTTTCTGAGTAGTCTCCAATGGCAGCCCCACACGCAAAACACTACAGCAGTCAATCCTAAAGGTTAGCAGGGCCTAGATAACAGTGGTCAGGCTGCAACTGGTACACTAGTCTAAGAAAGTCACTTCTTGGCACAGAAGCTACCTGGGTCTCCAGTGACAAATGTGGATCTAGGACAGGCATAGGGAAACCCGGCCCGCCAGATGTTTTGGGACTACAACTCCCATCGTCCCTAGCTAACAGGACCAGTGGTCAGGGATGATGGGAGCTGTAGTCCCAAAACATCTGGAGGGCCTAGTTTCCCTATGCCTGATATAGGAGTACAAACTAGGCTTTTTTTTAGGACAACCCCTTCCAGGACTGGCTGAACGTATCTTTCAGGCGATGTCTAACCATGGGGAAGGGAGAGAGATTTCTGCTCACCTCCCCAGCCAAGATTGCAGAGTTAGTAGAGAAGGAAACCTAGCCTCAAGTCCCAAAGTAAGAAACTCTTGCGCTGCCCATCTCTCTTACATAATCCAAACTCCAGTGGGTCACAAGCACAAGAGCACTGGGGGAAAAGTGACTGCAAAGAAGGAACACCCGTGTGACTGAGCCAAGTCACACATGCTTAGGGAAGGTGGGAAAAAGCCAGACTGCCAACTGATCAAATACTTTTCAAGTATTAACCGTCTGCCTTTGAGCCAATTTAAGGTAAAGGGGTTAAGGGACCCCTGACCATTAGGTCCGGTCGTGACCGACTCTGGGGTTGCAGTGCTCATCTCGCTTTATTGGCCGAGGGAGCCGGCGTACAGCTTCCGGGTCATGTGGCCAGCATGACTAAGCCGCTTCTGGCAAACCAGAGCAGCGCACAGAAACGCCGTTTACCTTCCTGCCAGAGCGGTACCTATTTATCTACTTACACTTTGACGTGTTTTCGAACTGCTAGGTTGGCAGGAGCAGGGACCGAGCAACGGGAGCTTACCCCGTCGCGGGGATTCGAACCGCCAACCTTCTGATCGGCAAGTCCTAGGCTGTGTGGTTTAACCCACAGCGCCACCCGCGTCCCTTGAGCCAATTTACTAACTGATTAAAGTTAGATATATATCCATGCGATCAGAAATGAACAAACTCCCCCCTCTAGTTTTGGGGGAAATGTGAAAGAACTCACAATTCAAATGAACAATCTCTACCTGCTGACCCTCTCTAATGCTGGGTTATCCAAACTTGGGTCTCTATCGTTTTTTTGGGACTACAACTCCCATCATCCCTGACCACTGGTCCTACCAGCTAGGGATGATGGGAGTTGTAGTCCAAAACCAGCTGGCGACTCCACAGTTTGGGAAACCCTGGTCTGGTGCCATTTTCAGAAGTTCAGTTGCTTGTGTTAACCTGCACACACGACACAGTACACAGATGAGCCTGCACAGGAAATGAGCTCGCGCAAGTCGCTTCCGCCTTTCGATAGCTCGGCTCGGCTCTTGCAAAAGCTTGCCCTATTTGCCAAGAATAGCCTTGTTGAAGGAAACGTGGGGGAAGAAATCAGCACTTGAAACTGATCGCTGCCAAAGCAAACTTCAGCATGCTAGAGATTAGCCAAATAGTTGTAGCGAGGTAAAAATCGCCCTTTATAAACGATAAAGTCTTCCTTCTCAGCATTGTAATTTCAGCCCACAGGTGTCCTTATATAAATGAAATGTTTGTTTCAGCTGCTGTCTGTGTCTGGAGCCGTTTGTTCTGGTTTGGCCTAATGTTGGTTTGCAGTAGTGCTCACTCAACGGCTGCTCTGCGCATGCGTGTGCACATGCGCACTGCTTGATTTTACTTGAGGTGTGTTGGCTCCTAAGTCCTGGCTACATGTGTAAAAGGGCTCCCTGGAATAGGATTGTGTTTGAGGCCACCTCTAAGGAAGGGTCCTAACTCCCCAGTAAAAGTATGTTGAAAATGGGACCTTCAATAATAATAATAATAATAATAATAATAATAATAATAACAACAACAACAACAACAACAACAACAACAACAACAACAACAACAATAATAATAAATTCATTTATACCCCGCCCATCTGGCTGGGTTTCCCCAGCCACTCTGGGCGGCTTCCAACAAAATATTAAAATAAAATAGTCTGTTAAATATTAAAAGCTTCCCTAAACAGGGCTGCTTTCAGGTGTCTTCTAAGTCTGATACAGTGGTACCTCGGGTTAAGAACTTAATTCGTTCTGGAGGTCCGTTCTTAACCTGAAACTGTTCTTAACCTGAGGTACCACTTTTGCTAATGGGGCATCCTGCTGTGCCGCCACCACACAATTTCTGTTCTTATCCTGAAGCAAAGTTCTTAACCTGAGGTACTATTTCTGGGTTAGCGGAGTCTGTAACCTGAAGTGTCTGTAACCTGAAGCGTCTGTAACCGGAGGTACCACTGTAGTTGTTCTTCTCTTTGACATCTGGTGGGAAGGCGTTCCACAGGGCGGGTGCCACTACCGACAAGGCCCTCTGCCTGGTCCCCTGTAACTTGGCATCTCGCAGTGAGGGAACTGCCAGAAGGCCCTCGGCGCTGGACCTCAGTGTCCGGGCAGAACGATGGGGGGTGGAGACGCTCCTTCTCTAAGAAGTCACACCGACCCCGCAATAAAGATGGGGATAGTTCAGTACTTCCAAACCAACATCTTAGCCACTGAATAATTAACCCACACTTGTAGGCATTTGTTCCAGGATTGTTGAATTCCAGATCCATCCCAGCAAGCCTTTTGTACCTTTAGGAATTGAAGAGGAGGGGGAATTTCAACAGGGAATTTTCTCATCATCATGGTAATTTAATAATAATAATAATAATAATAATAATAATAATAATAATAATAATAATAATTTATACACATGGGTGAGAGAAACAACCCTGTGGACTTTGCAACCCTGCCTGTTCATCCTGTTACACAAACACCACTATAGTGTATTCGATGACTATCCAGCCCCAATAATGATTCCCGAATGCTGGCATTAAAAAGCAAAATAAGGTGCCTGTCTATGATACCGTGGGAGACAGAAAATGTAAAACCTTACCTAACATTGTAGAACTCTTGCCTGTTCTAAGTGTTCCCCAAAACTGCATTCCTCTATGTACCCTCTTATAGAATACATTGGTTCCTATTATAATCAAGCTGCTTCATATATATATGCCTAGCCACTTTACTATTCTTGGAGTCCGGAAATAAAAAATTGATGTGCTGAATGTTCTCCTCTTAAAACAATATGGGTTGCATACTGAGGGCTGTGTATTTTGGACTGACAATGGCCTTCTGGCAACCTAATGGCTAGAATTATCCTGTCCCTCTGGGAAAATGCACTATAGAAATGTTAAAGTATTGGTTTGAAACCATTTTAACTCTTCTGTCCCAGAGAGTTTACCAGGGATGCTTTTAAAATGACCCGTTAACCCAAATGTGGGGAACCTCAGGCCTGGGGTGTGTGTGAATGTAGCTATCCAGGTCTCTGGCCCCCTTTACACTGTACCTTAAAAGTAGTATTGGGCCATTTTAAACAGTGGTGGATTCCTCCAAACAATTCTGGGAACTGTAGTTTGCCAGCGGTGCTGTGAATTGTTAGGAGGCTCCTGTTCCCCTCACAGAACTACGGTTCCCAGCATTCCCCGGGAAGAGGAGTTGGCTTTTAAACCACTCTGGGAATTGTAGCTCCGTGAGGGGAATAGGTGTCTCTGAACAACTACCGGCACTGTTAGACAAACTACACTTCCCAGAATTCCTTGAGGGAAGCCATTGATGGCTTATAGTGGTATGATACTGCTTTATGTAGTGCATATTAACATCTGAGTTTGGATGGAGTCCTGATCTTGTTGTTGTTTAGTTGTTTAGTCGTGTCCAACTCTTTGTGACCCCATGGACCAGAGCACACCAGGCACTCCTGTCTTCCACTGCCTCCTGCAGTTTGGTGAAACTCATATTGGTAGCTTTGAGAACACTGTCCAACCATCTCGTCCTCTGTCATCCCCTTCTCCTTGTGCCCTCCATCTTTCCCAACATCAGGGTCTTTTCCAGGGAGTCTTCTCTTCTCATGAGGTGGCCCAAGTATTGGAGCCTCAGCTTCAGGATCTGTCCTTCCAGTAAGCACTCAGGGCTGATTTCCTTCAGAATGGATAGGTTTGATCTTCTTGCAGTCCATGGGCCTCTCAAGAGTCTCCTCCAGCACCAGAATTCAAAAGCATCAATTCTTCGGCAATCAGCCTTCTTTATGGTCCAGCTTTCACTTCCATACATCACAACTGGGAGAACCATGGCTTTAACTATAGCTTTAACCATAGCTTTAACTCAGATTAATATCTGAGTTTGGATGGAGTCCTGATCTTACAGCACGGTTAACTCAAGAGGGGCTTGTTCCCTGCTTCAGTGCATTACGGGGGTCCAAGGCATCTCTCCCAGCCAGCCAGCCTGCTCTCTGTCTTCGTTCCCCCCAGTCCTCTTCCCAGCACACCCACTTTTCCTGTCACCTCACACCCAGTTACCCTGGCCACCTTCCACATCCCCGGTCTCTGTCCACACCTCAGGGCAGAGGTAAGGACAGCTCCCTTGCATTGCCAGTTTCCCTCAATGGCCTATATGGTTTTTTAATGGGCCAGGTCATTTTGCATAGGCTAGCTGAGGAATTCCTCCACAGCTTGTATATTCCCTTCACATCCCAAATAATCAGAATCCTGCCACTTATTTTATTATTATTATTAGTTAGTGAATTTATATACTGCCCTGTACCCGGAGGTCTCAGGGCTGTTTGCAGAACAAAATCAAAATATATCACCACATACAGTGGTACCTCAGTTCTTGAGCATCTCAGACGCCAAATGTTTTGGTTTTCAAACGCTAAAAACTAGGAAGTAATTGCAGCCAGCCCTTTGCACCTTGGTTTTCGAACGTTTTGGAAGTCGAACGGACTTCTGGAATGGATTACATTTGAGAACCGAGGTACCACTGAATATTCTTCCTTGCTTGCTTCCTTCCTTCCTTCCTTGGGTTTAGGGTCCTCCCCCCCCAAAAAACCCCTATAAGTATAGAGATATATAGCTTTCTATCGCTCCACACGCTTTCGCCTCTGGCCCCTGGAAAGTTTTCCCGAAGGGAATGCGGCCCTTGGCATGAAAAGGCTTCCCTGCCCCACGTTAAGCCTTGCTTCCTCAGAAGATTGAGCGTGAGGAGACCAGACCAGTTAGGCTTGCTTAAAGTTTCTTGCGTAGATATGTTTTGCGCCCCAGATAAATCCCTGGAGGGGTAAGTTCAGAAGCGAGCGTGTCCGCTTATTTTTAAAAAGCAACGAAACTGCGGCTCCCTCTTTCAAAACGTTGCTCGTTTCCTGTTGACGTCTCCTGGCGGTGCAGCCACTTGACATGTACACACCCAAGCTTGTTCTCTTATTTCGCTTCTGGACGGTTTGGAAAGGAAGCGACTTCTCTTTTTGTTGGGCAGGGAGGTGCCAGCGAGGCCCCTCTCTCTGTGGGATGAGTTTCCTTCCTAACCGCTTTGTTTAGTGAGGCTCTTAGATTGCAAATGGCAGCCTGAATAATCTCGACAAAGTTCAGAGCCGCCACCTAAGGCTTGCGATCTGCACTGGGCATTGGCAGAGGGGCCAAGTCTTTGGCTATGCCAACAGCTCTGACCACTGTACCATGCTGCTCCCCCTCGACTCCCTCTTAATTCCCTTCCATTTCAAATGGAGTCCCTGGTTGTAGCTTTACTGTTTGGCCTTCTGCCGTTCTTCCAGGCCAGTTGCATGCGCAGAATAGGCCCAGAACCCGAACCGCTAAGATGAGTTTCGGCATATACAGTGGTACCTCTGGTTGTGAACAGGATCCATTCTGGAGCCCCGTTCGCAACATGAGCAGAACGCAACCCGTGTCTGTGCGTGCACAGGTCGCGATTCACCACTTCTGCACATGCGCGTGACATCATTTTGAGTGTCTGCGCATGCGCGAGCAGCAAAACCCAGAAGTAACCCTTTCCGGTACTTCCGGGTCGCCGCGGGACGCAACCTGAAAAGATTTAACCTGAAGCAAATGTAACAAGAGGTATGACTGTATCAGATAGCACTCTATGAGAGGGGCAGGTGGGGCTTTTCAACCTGGGAAGGTGAACTGAAAGAAGCTGCACCGCATGTGTGTACATTTTCTTCATTTCCCTGGGCGCGGAAGGCAGGGAAGCAACGGAGAAGCACAAGGAAGCATTTAAAGTACCATATTTTTTGCTCTATAAGACTCACTTTTTCCCTCCCGAAAAGTAAGGGGAAATGTGTGTGCATCTTACGGAGCGAATGCAGGCTGCGCAGCTATCCCAGAAGCCAGAACAGCAAGATGGATCGCTGCTTTCGCTGCGCAGCGATCCCTCTTGCTGTTCTGGCTTCTGAGATTCAGAATATTATTTTTTCTTGTTTTCCTCCTCCAAAACTAGGTGCGTCTTATGGTCTGGTGCGTCTTATAGAGCGAAAAATACGGTGCGTTTCCAGCACCGAGTCCCGAGAGCATCACTTGTTTGCTTGCCATGTTCCCTATTTTCTGGTAGCCGGGTTTTTGCCTTTGAGGGTGGTCTTTGATTTTAAAAAAACTTTGTTAGCCTGACCTGGTAAATCTGCCGTCTGCCTTCGGGATTTAGCATCCTCCCCTGGGTCTCTAGAAGCAGATGTGTTTTATCTCTCATTCGTATCCGTTTGTGTGTACAGACACGTCAGGCGCCGTGTGGCGCGCGGCCTTTGCATTTCACACTCTGGCGAGGCTTATTTTGATAACATTTTGTTGGACAATTACACCCCCGCCCCCCCGGCAAGTAAACCTTTCATCTAAAGAGCAAACGCGCTTGGTTTTTAAATGGGGTTTGGGACAAATTTGTGTGCGGTGGACAAATACAGCCGATGCGCTGGACCACAACATCAGTTTAGGATGGGTTGGAGCAGATTGAGGCAATGGGAGGGGTCAGCAGACTTTTTCAGAAGGGGGCCGGTCCACTGTCCCTCAGACCTTGTGGGGGGCCGGACTATATTTTGCTTCAGAGCTTGCGCAATATGTGCTGTTGACATTGCTTCCTGACACCCGTCGGTTCCCTACTTTTTGTTCTGTAATGGCTCAGCTGCCTTGGTCTTTAGCTTCTCGTTTCATTTATCCTCTCAGGCTGTTACGATACCTAAAAACCCCCCGTCAAAGGCTTTGATCTCTAAAGATGCAAAGATTCCTTCCCCACTTTTCTTCCTCCTGATATATTGTGTTTCTGACTCATCCGAATAAATGCCTATTTTACCTTTTGATGTGTGTGTTTTTTTAATTAAAAACAGCAACATTGGCAGCTCTGTAGAATGTGTTGCATGGAATACTATTCCACTTTTGAACATTTTGAGGAGGAAAACCAAAAACTTGTATGCTGGAGGTCTGTGCATGAGGTTTTGCATCAGTCTAAACTGTTTTGAGGGTGGTTGGGTGTTTTTTTTACAATCAAGCGGTGTGAAAATTGTAATAAATAAAAAACTGTTAACCTCCCTAATAATAATTTTTATTAGTTTTCAGTTACAGTCCAATTATAGCCTCATTATAACAATACCAATTTATAATACAATTATTAATACCAATCGTTCAAATACCAAATTATATAATTTGGATAAAATGGCCCCCTCCGTGCTAGATTTGATGAATTGGTGATTTGCTTTATTTCTGCATTCCCAAATCTTACTAATTTCAATTACATTTTGGTCATCATAATAATCCCTTATACAACTGCTGCGATATCAATAACTTCTATTTGTGTTGACACATTAAATGATTTATAAAACTACAAGCGAGGGACTCAAACTATATCCTTGTTCAGGGGTCAGCAAACTTTTTCAGCGGGGGCCGGTCCACTGTCCCTCAGACCTTGTGGGGGTCCGGACTATATTTTGAAGGGGGGGAAATGAACAAATTCCTTTCCCCCGCAAATAACCCAGAGATGCATTTTAAATTAAAGGACACATTCTACTCATGTAAAAACACACTGATTCCTGGACCATCTGCAGGACTTATTTAGAAGGCGATGGGGCCGAATCCGGCCCCCGGGCCTTAGTTTGCCTACCGATGTCCTTGCTCTTCCTATGTGTGGCAATTATTCTGTTTCTTCCTGTCCTTGTAAGATGTTACGTCTTTCTTTCCCCCCGTTTTTTCTGTTATCCATCATGCCTTGGGCGGAGCTAATAACCCATTCTTGTTCCGGAAATTTCCCCATTGCTCCGTCCTGTGATTCGTTGTTCTGCAACTTCAGCAACAGCTACAAATTTTAATAAATGCATAACTGTTAACCTCCCTAGACCCCTTAGCAGGATCCCAGATGTTGCAATGGTGGTCCACTCAGGGCTTTTCAGCCCCCCCCCCGCGATATATTGCCTGCCCCCTCCCCTACAAAACCCCGCAGGTTCTCCAAAAAATGGCGCTGCATGAAGCATGAGGATAACATCAGCTGTTTCCCATAAGTTCCGTAGGCAGTTCATAATGACAGAAGAGCAGCCTTTCAGAAGCTTGACAAAATCCTATTTAGTCCGGTAGCCTGTTTTCAACAGGGCTGGGGGGCAGCGGGGAGGAAAAAAAATGATTTGAAAAAAATGGGAACCCAGATCACACCTTACTTAGACTCAAACAGTAACAAAAAATGATGGTGTGTGACTTAGTTGAAATTGCGGCTCTTGGGAACACAGGAAAAGAAGGAGCGAAAAAACGGAAGAAGAGATTCTGTCTAGGACATGATCAGAACAGGAAGATTGGAGAAAAAATGGAGAAAACAAACATCTCTCCCAGGAAATTTATAGGATACAGAAGTCCTTTTGCAGAAATAAAATTTATTAAATGTGTGGATACGAATGGAAGGCAAGAACTCTGTAGCTGGTGATAAGGGATTAAGATCAGGACTGAATGTAATTGGATGAATTCAGACATTGGAAGCAGGAAGAAATCAAAACTTTGCACCCTGAAACCCAGCGCACAGGAAGTCATACAAAATGTACATTTGGCTTTGTAATTGATATATATATCAATCTGAATTGTAATTTGACACTGATAAAATGTGGATGCCATTGGATTTTAGTAACTGAAAATTAACAAAAAATATTTACAAAAGAATAAAAAGAAAAAAATGGGAACCCCCCACCCCCCAGATTTGAAAATAAATAAACTGGAGACCTCCCTACCCTAACGGATTTCAGTTGGACATAGAAATTCAAGGTCTTGCTGGGCTAATATTTAGTGATGCGGATGTAAATATTGTATTTGCACACTAGCCTGGTAGCCAAAGACGGCCAGCGATTTAGTGCAGGTGAGTGTGTAAGCTGGCAGAGAAGGGATAGGATTCTCCAGCCGTCCTTTGCACCCAGCACAGAGATGCAATTCTCCATCCCTCCTCTGGCGGCACCCAGAATGGCTAGTAACTGTTTTTACTTGTTTATTTTAATTGCCGGCTAATTACCTTCGTGGGCTTATTTGCGAGACTGCCTTAGCCCTCCCGTTAATCTCTAAACGGAATCTGTGTCTTCTTCTGCCAGGCATGCTGAGTTGACGGAGGTTGTTCTTTGTAAATGAGGAAGCTGTTTGATCGTTTCTCAGATACGAATATTTACGCTCCTCCTGCCAGGCATGGGTGTTGTAAGCAAAGCTCATCCTTTTCAGAGCAGGCCCACTCAATGAGTCCGGCTAACTTAGGGCCATAAATTTCAGTGCCCCTGCTCTGGATACGACTTTTCGTCTTCACCTTTGAAAATAAGCATTTCTTTGACATCATTCCAGGCCCTTAATTTTTGTTTGCTGATTTCTGTGGGGGTGTCTCTCTGTGTGTGGAGCTGAACTGAGCAACGCAGAAAGCTGCAATACTGAAAAGAAGGATGGAAGGTTAATTCTGTGTCCAGGGCGGCTGTCTACCAGCTCCATCTGGTACGCAGGCTGAGACCCTACCTGCCCGCGGACTGTCTTGCCAGAGTGGTGCATGCTCTAGTTATCTCCCGCTTGGACTACTGCAATGCACTCTATGTGGGGCTACCTTTGAAGGTGACCCGGAAACTGCAATTAATCCAGAATGCGGCAGCTAGACTGGTGACTGGGAGTGGCCACCGGGACCACATAACACTGGTCCTGAGAGATCTGCATTGCCTCCCAGTACGTTTCCGAGCACAATTCAAAGTGTTGGTGCTGACCTTTAAAGCCCTAAACGGCCTCGGTCCTGTATACCTGAAGGAGCATCTCCACCCCCATTGTTTAGCCCAGACACTGAGATCCAGCGCTGAGGGCCGTCTGGTGGTTCCCTCGCTGCAAGAAGCCAAGTTACAGGGAACGAGGCAGAGGGCCTTCTTGGTAGTGGCGCCCGCCCTGTGGAATGCCCTCCCTTCAGATGTGAAGGAAATAAGCAGCTATCTTCCTTTTAAAAGACATCTTAAGGCAGCCCTGTTTAGGGAAGTTTTTAATATTTAATGCTGTATTGTTTTTAATACTTGATTGGAAGCCGCCCAGAGTGGCTGGGGAAACTCAGCCAGATGGGCGGGGTATAAATAATAAATTATTATTATTGTTGTTGTTGTTGTTGTTGTTCTTAGATGACCATTCTGAGACGAGAGCCCTCTACCCCACATCCTTGGGAGAAGGACCCACTGAAGTAGACTTTTCCTCCTCTTCTTCTTCTTCCTCTTCTTCTTCTTCTTCTTCTTCTTTCTGTAGGTATCAGAGCAGTTCACAGGATAAAACCACAATGTAAAACCACAAAACACATAATCAAAATACAGTGGTACCTTGGTAGTCGAACGGCTTGGCTCCTGAACAAATCGGCTCCTGAACGCAGCAAACCCGGAAGTGAGTGTTCCGGTTTGTGAACGTTTTTTGGAAGCTGAACGTCCGATGCGGCTTCCAATTGAGTGCAGGAAGCGCCTGCAGCCTATCGGAAGCTGTGCCTTGGTTTTCGAACTGTTTCAGGAGTGGAACGGACTCCCGGAATGGATTAAATTTGAGAACCAACCCTATAACCCCAACCCAATAACCTCAGTAAGAACCCAATATGTACAGGATTGTGACGTTACGCTTTGCAAATAGTCATGGGCGCCGGTCTTAAGAAAGATGCCATAAGGGGGATATTTTAAAGATAGATAGATTCTTTATTGTCATTACACAAGTGCAACATTGCACAAGTGCAACGAAATTGGATGCCATCCCTTAAAAACAACAAAAGCAAAACAACAACAACAACCAACAAACCACATTCCAGCCACACCCACACCCACACCCATCAATCTCCCAGGTCACACTATCGAGTTACAGCATTCAAAAAGGCCACAGCTCTTGGGTAGATACTGTTTTTCAGTCTATTTGTCCTTGACTTGATGTTTCTATATCTCCTGCCAGAAGGCAGTAGTGCAAACAGACTGTATCCCGGGTGAGATGAATCCTGCAGGATGTTGTTTGCTTTCCTAAGACAACGGGAACCGTACAGTTCTTCCAAAGATGGGAGAGGATGACCAATAATCCTTTGTGCTGTGGTTATGACCTTCTGGAGCACCTTCCTCTCCCTAGCTGTACAACTGGAGAACCAAGCACAAATACAGTATGTAAGAATGCTCTCTATGGAGCCTCGGTAGAAGGACACCAGCAGTCTCTCACTCAGATTGTTCTTCTTTAAAAGTCTGAGGAAATAAATTCTCTGCTGGGCCTTCTTCACCAGAGCAGTGGTATTTGCGCTCCAAGTCATGCCCTGATCGATAGTTACTCCCAAAAACCTGAATTCCGCCACCCTCTCCACCCGTTCCCCGTTGATATACAAGGGCTGAATGTCCGCCTTTTTTTTCCTGTAATCCACCACCAATTCCTTGGTCTTAGCCGTATTAAGAGCCAGATTGTTCTCTCCACACCAAACACAGAGCCGCTCCACCTCGTCCCGATAGGCGGACTCATCCCCTCCTGAAATGAGCCCTACCATAAAGATGCTGCCCCAATGGATTCCCCCCCCCCCCCCGGAAAGCATGCAAAATATCTGCAGTGTATATGATTATGTGATGCGAGGCCTGATTATAAGAATGAATCAGAAGTGTGTGGAGTACTCTTCGTAGTTGTGAATTATTAATTAGTGGGCAGATTCGTACCCGCCGTTTGAGAAAGTATGGAGAAGCGTCAGTGGGAAACTTGGTTTGAAATCAATGAATCAAATGGGCACTTTTTCTGCCTTTTGATTTGCAGTAATGAGTTGCATCCATCCGCCCTGGGTGCCTACAGGAAGCCCTTAAGCCGCACATGAGAGCAATAGACCTCTCCCATCGTTGGTTCACAGCAGCTGATGTTCAGAGGTGCCCAGCGTCTGATCCTGATAACCTCACCCTCCATTCATATGTCTGTCCCCTTTTGGAAGCTGGTGGCTATCTCTGCATCTTGTGAGATGCTTCGATGCAGAAGCTGTTTGCGAGGACGCTGCTCTGGGTAGAGGCAAGGGTTGTTTCCTGGTCGCTGAGGGAATCAAAATGTCCTTGGAATCAAAATGTCAGCCTGTATTTCCCCCCACATTTAATCCAGGCTTGCCCTTTTCACAGAAAATCTGACAAGTTAAAAGATAAAAACTAAAACACACTGTTGCCAGTGTTTCAGTTGTGATTATCTGAACATCCCATTTGTAATGTTAAGCCTCTGTCTGGAAACCTGCTCCTCCTCTTTTGGCGATCCCTCGTAGCCAGGTAAGATTGTCTTCCATGAACACGGTTTTAACAGTGAGTCTGTAAGTGTCTGTGGAGGCCAATTCTGGATCCACACATCCTTCCACAGTGGGGACAAGCGAGGGTTGATCATGGTGAGGGTTTGCCAAACGTACCTTCCTCTTAGCACGTTTCTCCCTTTCGTCCTGAGTTTGAGTGTCTTCAAAGCCCATGACACCTTTGGTAAAGGCTGTTCTCCAATTGGAGCGCTCGCAGGACAGTGTTTCCCAGTTGTCTGTGTTTATACTACATTTTTTTAGATTTGCCTTGAGAGAGTTTGTGAACCTCTTTTGTTGACCACCAGCACGATGCTTTCCATTTTTAAGTTCGGAATGGAGTAGTTGCTTTGGAAGACAATAATCAGGCATCCACATAACATGACCAGCCCAACGAAGTTGATGTTGAAGTATCATTTCTGATCTTTGCTTCTTCCAGTACACTGGCATTCATTTGCCTGTCTTCCCAAGTGATGCGTAGAAATTTTCAGAGACTCCATTGATGGAATCTTTCGAGGAGTTGGAGACGGTGTTTATAAGTGGCCCATGTTTCACAAGCATACAGTTAGGTTGGTAGTACAATAGGCATTGAACAACTCATTTGTAATATTAAGCCTCTGTCTGGAAGGCTCCATAGTAGCAAACACCATAGTTTTAACTATGGGCTGTGTGACGTAACGCTACCTTCTGTGCATCCCAAGTCTCCTGTTTCTCAACTTCCTTGTGTTGCGCCGTGTTCTAGCATTACTTACAAGGAGGCTTCTCTATCTGTGAGAGAGTCTTGTTTTGCCAGTTAGCTGTGGCACAACTCTTAGTAGGGCTTATGGCTTGAATTTAGAGCTTTATATTTCATTTCAACATCCCCCCTTCTGCCACACTTGTGCTGCTGGAAGCTAAACTAAGCCTTAATCTTATGTCCAGACTTGGACTCGTGGTTTGTCTCTTCCCCGCCCCTCAAAAAACCTTGAGCACTAAGCCTGGAATAAACCAAGTGTGGTGTGTTTAGACTGAGACAAATCCCAAGTCCCAAGGTTGGAGATAATACAAGGGCAAACGTTTCCAAGCACAGTTCAACATGTTGGTGCTGACCTTTAAAGCCCTAAACGGCCTCAGCCCAGTATACCTGAAGGAGCGTCTCCACCTCCATCATTGAGCCCGGACACTGAGGTCCAGCTCTGAGGGCCTTCTGGCGGTTCCCTCACTGCGAGAAGTGAGGTTACAGGGAACCAGGCAGAGGGCTTTCTCAGTAGTGGCGCTCGCCTTGTGGAACACCCTCCCATCAGATGTCAAGGAAACAAACAACTATCTGACGTTTAGAAGACATCTGAAGGCAGCCTGTTTAGGGAAGTTTTAAATGTCTGATGTTTTAGTGTATTTTTAATCTTTTGTTGGAAGCCGTCCAGAGTTGCTGGGGAAACCCAGTCAGATGGGCAGGGTATGTATGTATGTATGTATGTATGTATAAATAAATAAATAAATAAATATTATTTATTAACTATATCTTGGCTCTTGGTGGCACAGCAGCAGAAGTTGGGGTTTAGAGAAGCAGCCATGATTTTACCACTGGGCCCCAGTATGTTTGCTTTTTGCATCGTTTGACCATTAAGTATATCCTTTCTAGAGAGTTTCGGTTCCTGGTTTTAAGTTCCACTGATAAATATACTCTCTCTAGGAAATGTTGTTCCTGCAGGTTGGGCAAGGTGACTCCTGACTTCTGTGATAATGGCGAGATTCCCTAAATATCCACTCTGCAGAGATGCAGTGCTGCTTGTGATTTCTTGCGATAGCAGGATAAGGGCGTATCAGCAGAGGAAAAGTACTTTGTTGCTGCAGGGAGCAGAAAGGAGACAAAGCCAGGAGGTGGAAAGATAATGTTTTCTATGGCTGGTTAACTTTAGGCTGGTGATGCCACTGCAACATACTGATTGCTGACG
This sequence comes from Podarcis siculus, assembly GCA_034642415.1. Classification (NCBI taxonomy): domain Eukaryota; kingdom Metazoa; phylum Chordata; class Lepidosauria; order Squamata; family Lacertidae; genus Podarcis; species Podarcis siculus. The sequence goes on from JAXCMG010000034.1 coordinate 6,043,640, forward strand.
CCATCAGTAATTCGGGTTGGCTGAAATCTGGGATGGTAGCCAAGGAAATGTCACTTGCAGTTCATCTGAGATCCTGCAGGACTCTGGACATTGGGGCGGGCAAAATCTGCAGGCGGAATTGAGATTCCTTTCAGCTATAGCTCATCAGCCCTGAGCAGCGGGATACCTCCGAGAATTGGTAGGCCAGCACTAATGTTGGAGGCAAGGGATGTGTTAAAACATAAAAAAATAAAAACCCCTGAGGAATTGCACTAGTGAAGCTCTTTTTATCATCCCTTTTCTCACACATTTTCCTGGCGCAGGAAACTCTGGATTTGCTTTAGAGTAGATGAAGGCGAGGAATAGGGCTGGGTAAGATTTTCCAAAACTGGTTTGAAGTCCATATCGTGATATCGGTTTCATAATCTTTCACCTGGCGATATATCGCGAATCGTGATGTGTGTAAGGGTTGGGCGATGTATCGTCCAAAACTGGTTTCACGTCCCTATCACGATACTGGTTTCGGAATTTTTTGACCTGGCAATATATCACAAATCATGATGTGTGCCTCTGCATAGCTCCATCCTTATTTTTGACATTGTGATCTAACAGCAGTTTGCTGCATCTTTTACCATTATCCATCTGTTAAATATCCATAATTATCATTTAAAAAATCTGCATTACAAGTGTCATTGCATCCCTGCCAGTGATCGTTTACAGCGGTCTTTTAAATGAATTACAAATTTCCTCCAGAAATAAACTCAATATTAGTACTCTTATCAGGCTGCTGTGCACACAAACGCCACCGTTGGGGTTTCCTAGTCTCCAGGTTTGATCTGAAGTTGCAGCAGTTTAGCTTGGAATGAAGGGGAAAGCTTTTTCTTTTTTAAAAAAATTATTATTATTATTATTATTATTATTATTGCTTTGCTTTGCTTTGCTTTGCTTGATGAGACCTCTTGATAGCTGTTCTGCTGCCCATCCCCTGTCAATCTGTCTCCAACCCCGGGATGCCACAAACAGCCATGTTCCTCTGCTGATCAGCCACGCGCCATCATGTGCTCCCATCATATTCTGCTAGATTTTGTATCCCTCCAGGGATTCTGTCAGGGATGGCTGGTTCGAAGTCCACTTCCCCTGTGTGGTGTACCTTTGAACTGTGGGCTGTGGCTTCCTGTCCCAGCAAGGTCCTCTTTGAGTTCTTGTGGTCTTCCTGAGCTCCAGCTTATACAGTCAAACCTCATGTTACGTCTGCTTCATGTTACGTTCTTTCAGGTTACATCCCACGGCAACCCGGAAGTACTGGAAAGACGCACAAAATGACATCATGTGCATGCGCAGAAGTGGCGAATCACAACCCACACGTGTGCAGACGCGCCACTGCGGGTTGCGTTCTTTTCATATTGCGAACGGGCCTCCGGAACGGATCCCGTTCGCAACCAGAGGTACCACTGTATTTGTGGTTGCACTTTGATCCTGACTTCTGGCTTGCCTCCTGGTTTGCCCAGTGGGTCTAACGGACTCCTCTTTGCTGACAGGATGGTCCCATGGGCCCCACTTAGACTGCTGTCTTGTGGCCCAGCCTTGGCAGAGATCTGGCAGCCCTATTGAGAGTAGCTGGGCCCCAGCCCTGGACCCCTGGATAGTTAAGTCCAGTCTAAGGTGACTATGGGGTTGTGGCGCTCATCTTGCTTTCAGGCCGAGGGAGCCGGCATTTGTCCACAGACAGCTTTCTGGATCATGCGGCCAGCATGACTAAACCGCTTCTGGCACAACGGGACACTGTGACGGAAATCAGAGTGCCTGGAAACACTGTTTACCTTCCGGCTGCAGCGATACCTATTTATTTACTTGCACTGGCATGCTTTTGAACTGCTAGGTTGGCAGGAGCTGGGACAGAGCAATGGGAGCTCACCCCGTCGTGGGGATACGAACCGCTGACCTTCTGATCAGCAAGCCCAAGAACCTCAGTGGTTTAGACCCCAGCGCCACCCAGCCCTGGACCCTGACGTTCCCAGTTGAAGTCCCAAAGCCCATGACTCACAAATAATTTGGTTTGTCTAGGGCAGGCTTCTCCAACCTTCCAGATGTTTTGGACTACAACTCCCATCATCCCCGACCATTGCTGTGCTGCCCGTGGCTGATGGGATTTGTAGTGCAACAACATCTGGGCGGCACCAGGTTGAGGAAGGTTGGTCTAGGGGGTTTTGTGAACTCCCCAACTAGACCAGGCTCAATTATCCCAAGATGGAAGAGATCTTGCCACAGGGCTTTCAGACTCTGGCTGTCAACTAGCTTCAACCTCCGGATTCATTTCACCTTGAGCATGTAAACAAACAAGAGATTGAAGCAGGCGAACGTCTGAAGGGTTTGCTAAACCAGTGCTGTGTGTGCAAGCCCCTTTCATTTTGCAATGTTTCTTTATTTTAAGAAACCAGAGATCTCCCCACTCCCGTGATTTCTAAGTGTAGTTTCAAGAGGAGGTAAACAAGTCCGACAGTAGGGAACTGAAGGTCGAGAGGGAGAGGCTCAGTCCATTAAGCTCATTGTAAAAACACTTAACAGAAGACTTCAAGTTGGCGAGTGACTTAAATAAGTACCTTTCTGGGGAGAAGGCAGTAGGGGTACTAAAGAGGTTCTTAATGGAGGTGGAGAGCGGCCCAGGGACATTTCAAACAGTAATGTGCAAGGTGTTTTAAATGCAAACCATCAGGGTCAAAACAATAAAAGCAAAAGAAAGGTACTTGTGTTCCCTTGCTGCATCTGTTTATTGCAAACCAGCTTTTCAAAATCTGTCAGATCGTCTTTCGACACACAACCCCCACATCTTTTCTGCAGGAAGTTTGGGATTAGGGTGGCTCTGCTGAAAGGGGTCTGTTAACCAGGGCTGTTATTCCATCCAGAAAATCTGTAAAATGGGGGTATTGGTGGCAGAATCCAGCCTCCTATGAATATTGGCTGCTGGTGGTGTTGCTTTTTTAAAAGTCCAAGTTACTAGTCCTGAAAGATATATTTGAAAGTGTGGGAGGCGATGAAATCTCCTTAGCCGAAGGAGTTTGACTTTCTAGTGGCTGGGGGGAGGGAAAGGACTTTGGGGCTAGCTATATACCTACTTTGAATCTCATTGGCCTTGACAAGCCATCCTCTTTCAGGCTCTCCATCTGCAATATAGGGTATAATTATATTTACAAGGTTGTTGTGGTAAGGGCTATGACTAGATAATGCTTTTTGAACACTTGAAAGTGCTGTGCAGAGCACATGCAAGCAGCTTTTATTGCCTTGCTGTTCCACCACGCCCAAAGCTCGTTCCAAGCTCCTCCTGTTTGCTAGGCAACAACATGCTATTCTCCCCCCCCCCCCGATTATACCGTATTTTTCAATCTATAGGACACACTTTTCCCCCTCCAAAAATGAAGGGGAAATGTGTGT
>JAXCMG010000034.1:6047147-6060983 GCA_034642415.1 Podarcis siculus
GAAGGCTTGCGGATAGCAGCCTGTTCTGGGGGCTGGGGTCAGGGGAAGCTCGGGCATCCCCCAGCCCCAGCCCCGCAAGCTCTGGGATCAGCGGCGAGGTTGTGCGCAATCTTGCCGCCACTCCTGGACTTGTTCTGGGGACTGGGGGGGGGGGAATAATTTTTTTTCTTTATTTCCCCCCCTAAAAACTAGGTGCGCCCTATTGTCCGGTGCGCCCTATGGAGCGAAAAATACGGTATTTGATTAAGTTTCAACATTTTAAACATACACATTCAGAACACAATTTCGTCCTTACTCCTGTTTTTGTTGACTTCCCACCCCCTTTTGGCATGGAGTTCTTGTTGTTCCACCCCTTCTGCTGCACCCTATCTCGGCATGATATTCCCTTTGCAAGAATGAAAGACCATTAGCCACAACTCAGGCTGAGTCACATGGAGGAGAAGGAAGCCCCAAGGCTGCCAGCAAAACGTTTTCTTTGCAAGAGGGAGAAAGTAAAAAACGAGTGTGAACCCTCCAAAGGCACCAGTTAGCAGCTGCCCCTCACTTACTATGTATTTGGGGGGGAGAAACTGTATTAAAGTTGTTGGGTGCATGGGGAACACTGCGCAAGGAACTTCTGACAGCCCACCTGTCAAACATGTAGCATCGTAATGATGTCAAGTGTTGGGTTGCCCTGCCCAGCCCACCTGCCAGAGTTGGCCTACAGGGGTGAGGTAGGACACGGGTGGCGCTGTGGTCTAAACCACTGAGCCTCTTGAGCTTGCTGATCAGAAGGTCGGCGGTTCGAATCACTGCGACAGGGTGAGCTCCTGTTGCTCTGTCCCAGCTCCTGCCAACCTAGCAGTTTGAAAGCACACCAGTGCAAGTAGACAAATAGGTATCGCTGCGGCAGGAAGGTAAATGGTGTTTCTGTGCACTCTGGTTTCCATCACGGTGTCCCGTTATGCCAGAAGTGGTTTAGTCCTGCTGGCCACATGACCTGGAAAGCTGTCTGTGGACAAACACCGGCTCCCTCGGCCTGAAAGTGAGATGAGCGCCACAACCCCATAGTTGCCTTTGACTGGACTTCACCCTCCAGGGGTCCTTTACCTTTTTAGATAAGGGTGTGGCCCACTGAGCCAAAGTGGGTACCTCACCGCTGTCTTACTGTCTGATACCTTCTGAATGCTCTGCTCTTCCATTTGTGTCCCACATTCCCAACCAGCATAATTTTTTTGCTAGCTACTTCCAAAGACTTTGTGGAGGTGGCCAGCGGCTGACAGTGGGGATTTTGGCATTCCTGGACTCAAACAGGTTCAAGAAGCCTGAAAGAGCAGAGGCTACACATGTCCTCCTTCTGCTAACTTTCTACTTGCCGTTACATAAAACATACATAAGGGCTGACTTCAAACAGATATAAGCCCGCGTGGTCCATCCTGCACCAAGTGCCTGGTCTTGCTGTTCCCAGGAAGTGAAATGGTATTAGTATGTAATATTGTTATATTTATAGTACTGAAAATTGTCTCTTGAGACAGATGGATGCCAGCAGCAAACTGAACTGCGGAGTGTCGTCCCCCCCCAACATGTTGTTTTATTTGTCATTAGGTTGCTGTTTATTATGTTGCAATGAAATTGTCCATGCGATGGTTGATTGTGAGACATACTCCTTTTTCCTCTGTTGCAAGCTGCTTTGAGCTTGGTTCTTTTCGTGGAAATTTGGCGTAGAAATAAAACGACGACGATAGACTTAAAGTGCGCTGTGGTAACATCTGGATGATATGTGACATCATCTCTAAACCATTACAGCGGTACCTCAGGTTACAGACGCTTCAGGTTACAGACGCTTCAGGTTACATACTCTGCTAACCCAGAAATAGTACCTCGGGTTAAGAACTTTGCTTCAGGATGAGAACAGAAATTGTGCGGCAGCAGGAGGCCCCATTAGGTAAAGTGGTGCTTCAGGTTAAGAACAGTTTCAGGTTAAGAACAGACCTCCAGAACGAATTAAGTTCTTAACCTGAGTTACCACTGTAGTTATGAAAGGACATGAGTGGATTGAGCTTGCTAAACACGACAACGGCTGACCAAATCTTACCTGAGAGAACTCAGTATTTCAGGTGCAACCGTAGCGGTGTCCCCTCTTATCTTAAGAAGCAGTGGGAAGTGGAGAGGACTGCTATAAAATCCTGAGATATGGAACACAGGCTTCTGGGGAGAAGAAACCAGATTGCCTCCTCCTCGCATATAAACACACTAAATTTGGATCTATCGGAGACTGGGGTGCTCTTTTCCTTTTGACAGAATTTCCTTGGCTGAAGACCACTTGGTTCTTACCCAGGTGCCTCTCCTCCAGGATGGCTCCTCCAGGCAGCATGGCAACAACATACAGAGAGAACCATTAACTAATGCTAAGGAGGTAGATGCTGGTCCATTGGGGCAAGTGGGGCACTGCCCCACCGATCTCTTCAGCCAGCTTCTGCCCATCCGCCTTCTCATTTATAGCCAATCCAACTGTATGTGGGCTTCACCTGTTGTTGGCTCTGACTCCATCTACAGTTTGGCCTCCTTGCCTTCTAGCCTATCTGATCACAGCCAGATGCTGGTGGCACTGTGGTCTAAACCACTGAGCCTCTTGGGCTTGCCTATCGGAAGGTTGGCGGTTCAAATCCCTGCGATGGAGTGAGCTCCCGTTGCTCGGTCCCTGCTCCTCCCATCCTAGCAATTCGAAAGCATGCCAGTGCAAGTAGATAAATAGGTACTGCTAAGGCAGGAAGGTAAACGGTGTTTCCATGCACTCTGGTTTCTATCACGGTGTCCTGAAAAGCTGTCTGTGGACAAGCGCCTGTTCCCTCGGCCTGAAAGCGAGATGAGCACTGCAACCCCAGAGTCGACTTTCCAGGGGTCCTTTTACCTTATCTGGTGTCAAGGGACTGCGAAGGGACTAAAGATGCATCAGAGCATAGCTGTCAACTTTCAGATTTGAAAATAAGGGATCAGTAGCCTCACCTGTCCTGGGGACAGTCTACGGGATATCTAACAGTCCGGGATAGCAGCGGGAAGGAGCAGGAAACGGTGCTGGAATAGGGGAATTTCCCGCAAAAAAAGGGAGGGTTGACAGCTATGCATCAGAGAGGTGTGCCAGGTATTTTAAAGGTCTACGCCAGTGTTTTTCCAAATGTAGGTATCCGGCAGTTTTTGAACTACAATTCCCATCATCCCTGACTTAGCTTGGGATGATGGGAGTTGTAGTCCAAAATCCCAAGCTTGGGAAACACTGATTGGGGATTGGAGCATACGGTAATTTCACCTTCCTGGAAGGAGGCAAGTATCAGGGCAGTGATAATACCCTTGCAGAACCGTATAACATTTATCCCTTTTTGAAAAGAAAAAAGAAAACAGGCTGCAAAGAAATTTTCACTCTCCACGTTAGTTGTCTAAATAAGTTAAGGCACACTACTAAGTCTCCCCAAAGTGGTTTTTTGTTTGGTCTCACAGTGGCCTATTGTGGAAAGCTTCCGAAGGATGCTGAGTGGAATCCGTGATTGTAGACAAAGGCAGGTGTTTGCTTATTAACACTGCTGTCACTCGATGCTGCAGCAGCTTTTGATCACCTGGAGACAACCATATTCTGAGGAATAATGAATTTTGGCATGGCTGCCCTCCAGGCGATTTATGATGCCCCTTCTGCCGACATCAAAACTAACAACTTAAAATGCAATTGCTAAAGACGCCTGCTTCTTGGGAGAAAAGCAATGACAAACCTAGACAGCATCTTAAAAAGTAGAGACATCACCTTGCCAACAAAGGTCCGTATAGTTAAAGCCATGATTTTCCCAGTAGTGATGTATGGAAGTGAGAGCTGGACCATCAAGAAGGCTGATCGCCGAAGAATTGATGCTTTTGAATTATGGTGCTGGAGGAGACACTTGAGAGTCCCATGGACTGCAAGAAGAACAAACCTGTCCATTCTTAAGGAAATCAGCCCTGAGTGCTCACTGGAAGGACAGATCCTGAAGCTGAGGCTCCAATACTTTGGCCACCTCATGAGAAGAGAAGACTCCCTGGAAAAGACCCTGATGTTGGGAAAGATGGAGGGCACAAGGAGAAGGGGACGACAGAGGATGAGATGGTTGGATAGTGTTCTGGAAGCTACCAGCATGAGTTTGACCAAACTGCGGGAGGCAGTGGAAGACAGGAGTGCCTGGCGTGCTCTGGTCCATGGGGTCACAAAGAGTCGGACACGACTAAACGACCAAACAACAACAACAAGCCAAGGGATGAGGCGGGGGCTGTTTCCCGTCTCCCCCCCCCAACGCTAGCTGTTTTATTGATTGAGCCATTTGCGGGGTCCAAGTGAACTCAGAAGAGCGGAAAACCCCACCTCTTTGTGGATAGCACCGTCCAGTACTGTGCTGCTGTCTGTTGTTCAGGGGATAGCTAGAGAATACGGGGCAGTCTCTCTGGGTTCAGAGCCAATTACAGCAAATCTTCGATGATATCTGTTCCAAACTCAGTGCTGGAGGTGTTCTCAGACCTCACTGGGAATAATTATGTCTCATTGCTTAACCCTCAAAATGGGTGCTCTGAACTCTCCCAAGATTCAAGTCCAAATGATCCACTTCTTTCACAATAAGATGAAAAGGGTGGGGAGAAATTTTGGATAATATTTGTTGGAGTGGGCAAAAGGGCACAGACCATTCAGTAGACGATCAAGAAAAGAGTCACTGATTTAATCCTTCTGGATTTGCCCTTATAAGTTCCAATGAGGGGGAAGGGTGTGTCTTGTTCCTCGCCCTCCCCATCCGCGTGTCATACCACTTGGATGAATTTTTGGACAGATCTTCTCTGACAGATACATTTTAGAAGGGGCAGTGTGGCACGATGGACCGCAGAGACTGTCTTCTGTGCCACATACAGTGGTACCTTGGTTCTCAAACTTAATCTGTTTCGGAAGCCCGTTCCAAAACCAAAGCATTCCAAAACCAAGGTGCACTTTCCCACAGAAAGTAATGCAAAATGGATTCATCCGTTCCACACTTTTAAAAACAACCTCTCAAACAGCAATTTAACATGAATTTTACTATCTAACGAGACCATTGATCCATAAAATGAAAGAAATAATGTACAGTAATATAAAATAAATAAGACAGTATTGTAGATGATAAAAATTGAAATTATTATTTTTTTCTTACCTGCACTGATGATAGTCATTGTTTCGATGGGGGGCTTTTATCCATTTCAGCAGTCACACAGTCAGTCAATCAATCAATCAATCAATCAATCAGTGGCTGAAGTGGGTTCCACACAGTCACAAAATTAACTGAAAAAGCATTAAAAACGAAAGCACAAAATAAAGAGCAAAAATGTCAAACGTAATCCGTTCCGGAAGTTCGTTTGCCTTCTGAAATGTTCAAAAACCAAGGCGCAGCTTCTGATTGGTGCAGGTGCCCCGGAAACAATAGCCGACAGCCGCAGCGGACGTTCGGCTTCTGAAAAATGTTCAAAAACTGGAACACTTACTTCCGGGTTTTGGGCGTTTGAGAACCAAGGTGTTTGAAAACCAAGGTACCACTGTATGCCTTTCTTGCTTTTGACCTCAGATTGAGGGGCGGGAAAAAGGCTGAACTCCCATTTTTCATGTCTTGGCTCAATAAGATCTAAGGGAGCCTTGTGCTAAATAATCCCCAATCACAAATTAAAGGAAATAAGAACCTGAGATATGTTGACATCTTTCTGCAAAAGTAGCTTCCACTTCCTAATTTTGTTGATTCAACATGGACCTCATACACTTGGCCATAGTGGGTGAAATCCATCTTTAATCTGTAGATCATATAGGAAAGGAGGAGGTTGTAAAATGGCTCCTCTGTTGATTCCTTGATGCGTCATTCTTGATTTTCACCCCATGCTTCTCACCTGGTTTCTTGCCCCCCCCCCAATTATTTTGCAAAGTATACCTGCTAACCATTTTAATTTAGATACTACGAAACGTTTTCTTTGCTTGCTGCACAAAATGAAAAACATTCTGAAAATTAAATTGTCCCCCCACCCCACCCAAAAAACCACATTCTCTATCTCCGGCTCCTCCCCATTCTTTGCAAGCAATTTTTCATTGACTTTTTTGGTAGCTTTCAGACTAGAAGTTGTACAGTTTAGGAAGAAGCAGGTGATATTTAAAGGGGGCAGGGGAGAGAGAATAGGGCTACACACATTATTATTATTATTATTATTATTGGGGTTTTTTCATTCTTTATCATCACACTTTCATCCAGGGACGTCAAATAACTTACAGAAACATCATTCGGTCAAAAATCTAACAATAACATACATCAGAATCACCCTCCTGTTCATTATGCATAACAGTATATACTTTTGTCCCTACTCATTTATCCTAATTTCCCCCTCTTCCTCCCTCCCCTTTAACCCCTCCCCCAAATTGTTCTCTCTTCAAATCTTTAACCATGTGCACAGATTATTCATTCTAATTTGGATGCTTGGGTTGGCTTCCCCCCCTGCTATCCAATTCCTATAACTTGTCCATTTATTCAAAATCTTTTGACATTTGTCATTTGTGGAAAGGGTTATGTGCCCGCTGATTCTCCCCTATAAATGTCCTCCGATCCCACATTCCTGTAACTCTAGCTAATGTAGGTTTGGCACTGTGTTTTTCCAATACCACTTGGTTCTACCTATAAAGGTACAGGACTCCTCTTAAGGATTTGGACTTGTTCCAGGCCTAAATCACTGTTAAAAAAAGCAAAAACACTACAGAAAGATCAGGGTGGGGCTGCACCCCGCGTTTTCAAGCCCTGAGATTTGAACGGCTTTTCTCTAACAAGCATCAGGAGTCTTCCTGTTGCAACCAGCTAGATAGACAACCTTGTGAAGCTGGTAATAACATGGGCAGCTCTTCTGGTTGCAAGGTAACCTTGAACGCCAGCAGCCCCTTTCAATATGGCAGCTCTTCTGGTTGCCATAGTAACAGGTACGCCAGACGAGGCTCCTGTAGGCTCTCAAAATCTCAAGGCCCCAACAGCCAAGGCCGCTTTTAAATGCTAAAAGGTTAGAAAGACTTGTGCAAAAGGCTCCACTGCAATAAAAGAGATGTCGTAGGGTCTGCCCGGCACATTTTAAATTCTTCCTTCGGTTTGGTTGCTTCTGTTATCCATGTGTGCTTAACTGCAGTTAATAGCTGCTATATCCATTTCCTTATTATGGCTACTGAGGTTTGGGATGAGAACCTTGCAGAACAACCTTAAGCATTTACTCAGAAGTAATCAGCCTTGAGTTCAATACGGCTTACTCTGTAGTAAGCCTGTTAAGGATTGCAATCATCTCATTTGTCAACTACCTATTTATTTTTGTAATTTAGTAACTTTTTAAGATCAGACCTACAAATTTTTTTAAAGATGAGTACAAAATATACACTCAAAAATAGAATTTGTTAATGCCTATAAATAACAAATATAGATGCATTGATACATTAGATGTTAAGAAATATTGATATTTAGCATCAGCTGAACTCAGGTATTAATGCTGATTTGATTAAAACTTCAGTAGTGAAAAAAGTGTCATTTTCTACAATCATATTTTGTATCTCAGCATAGGAAACAAGTGATTGCATTCAGCTACTTTTTATTCAGGAGTAGGCCCATTGAAATTAAAGGACATAAATTAGTTATAGTCATTAATTTCAGCACGGCTACTTTGAGTAGCAGTTGGTTGAGTACAACCCATCAAAATATTTGTGTTCGTATCCTTTAATAATGTCAGATTTCACTTGGAAATGCTTCTAGCATGTGTTACCTGCCATACTCTCGATATTTACATCATTTAAAAGCTAAAACTGGGATTTATCTTGCTTAGCTTGCCGGGGAAAAGAGCAAATATCTCTAGGGATATTATTGTGAGGCCTTAGGCATGAACCACCAAGCAACTCGACTTTATCTTCATTCGTAAGCTTCTGAGAACTTGCAAAAGAGCAAAACAGAAAACGACAACCCTCTGCTTTCTGATCTTTTAGCCTCGGTTTTGCAGGAAGAACACAGATGTCGTATCATGCAAATCCGTTTTGCTTTGCTCTCAATGAATCTACTTTTCCTTGAAGTTCAGGCAATCCTAGGGAATAAAAAATAAGCCAGAATAAAAAAAAGTAAAAATGGGAGATCTCCCCTCTCAAAGCAAGTCTGTGTCGCGTGACGAAAGCAAAGGTTCAACCCTTGCACATGGATGCCGTCACCGGCTGCTGAGTGATCGGAAAATGTTTCCCCAGCTTGGTGTTTCCTCTTTTTTTGAAGGGGGAGGAAAGAGAACCGGCGCATTACTGTGAGCCTGTGTACAGCCTTGTCGAGAGATGAGTTCTAACCACTAACCTTTCTGTGGGAGAAGTGGGAAGGCTTTGGGTTGAGCAAGAGCGCTTGCCACTTCCATCACATGGGCGTGCAATTTCCTGGTGCAACTGACATACATACTGATTTCATCCAAACAAGTCGAGGGGCCTGGGAGTTCCCTTTTGTTCCAGTATGTTGTGGCGAAAGGGAAACATTAGCAACCCATGAGTATTTGTGTTGTTAGGGAATCCTGGCTTTTTGTATCACCCACATCAGGTATTTCGGTCGGCATAGAGTTTTGTACAATGAAGTTGATCTGCCAAGGGAGGGATTTGCTTGTTTTTAGTAAGGTTGCAATATTGCGTCCTGGGTATTTGTTCCCTGCTGTATCTTTTTTAAAAATTATTTTCAATTTTATACATTTCAATAATTTTACAATCATTTCAACATTTCATTGATTAAGGGGAATCATTTTTCTATTCTTCCAGTTCATCAGTCTCAGTCTCTTAGCCACCATTAATGCGCATAGAATCCATTTTTTGGTCTGTTCTGTCACTTTCCATACAATAGTATATAGTTCAAAAGAACGTTCACCTTTGAAAATCTTAACTTGTTCTGTTAGCATTTTACTTATATAGTCCTGCTCTCTTTCCCCAAACCTAATAAATATAGGACATTATAAAAGCATGTGCTTCAAAGAAGCATTATCCATATTATGTATCCAGTGTTCTTTGTGACAATCCCATATTTTAAACTAAAATGAGTTTGTTTGTTTTTTGTTTAAAAGGGATGAGTCCTGGAAAAAATCAGTGTAGAAAAAGGAGGGGATTTTTTTTGGGGGGTGTCTAAATTATTGGGAATAGATGCATGAGCAAACAGTATCCTTCTTTGAGAAAAACACTGATATTGAAGCGTTCTCCATTGCTTTAGAAAGAGAGGAGAAAAGTTAAATAAGTGCCTTGCCTTGCTTCCATCATCAGCTCTGTTCTGAATTCTCCCTATTCAGTTGCTATTTGCAGCTTTTATTAAACCTTCAGAGTGGTTGCAAAGGTGCATCTTATATACCAACCGCATCTGTAATATAGTCATTTTTTTCTTTCCTTCTTGTCCTTTAGAATTCCATGAACTTGCCGCCAGACAAAATGAAGCTACTGAGCCAGTATGACAACGAAAAGAAATGGGAGTTGATCTGTGACCAGGTAAGAGGCCAGAGTGGCCATTCTTTTCTTTACTTTTGTAAGTAATTCTACATGTTGCATTGTGAATCGGCCTTAAATATCCATAGCTCTCAGTGTTGAAGAATAGGAAACGGCACATATCACCATGGTTCAGTTGGTCCCTGCTCTGCAGTTTCCACGACCACCTTAAAATTCTGGCAATAGATTTTGGTTTTTGTTGTTGAAATAATTTTCATTAAATTTTACACAAATTTTCCAACACAACATCTCCAACACAGCGTAACAAATCCTTGGCTACCATAGCCTAGGACTTCCATCAACCCCTTCTAATGGTTTTCTAAGTTCCTTTCTAATTATGCATTTATTGCTAAGCTTTTTGTTTTAAATCCAATCTTACATCAGCTCATCTTAATACTTCTCACAATAATTTGGATAGTCCTCCTTACAAAACTTATTGCAACCCTATAGGCGATGTTAAGTACAGTGGTACCTCGGGTTACAGACGCTTCAGGTTACAGACTCCGCTAACCCAGAAATAGTACCTCAGGTTAAGAACTTTACCTCAGGATGAGAACAGAAATCACACGGCAGCAGCAGGAGGCCCCATTAGCTAAAGTGGTACCTCAGGTTAAGAACAGTTTCAGATTAAAAACGGACCTCCAGAGTGAATTAAGTTCTTAATCCGAGGTACCACTGTAATTACAGCTGTCTTTCAAAGACAACATAAATTTCTTCCAGTCCTTTAGAAAAGTCTGGTCCTGCTGGTTCTGAATTTTCCCTGTAAGTCTCGCCAGCTGGGCGTAGTCCATCAGTTTTATTTGCCACTCTTCTTTTGTTGGCATTTGTTCTTGCTTCCATCTTTGGGCTAATAGTATTCTTGCTGCAGTGCTGGCAATAGATTTTGAGCTCATAATAATGTTATAGGGACTTGGGGGATCGCTGAAGGGTTTCATAAAAACATGCAGGATTTGCCAGCACCACCACCATGCATGCAGACGCCACTTCTTTCCAGTTTCCCATACGATGGTGCCTCGGATCTCAAGCTTAATCTGTTCCGGAAGTCTGTTCCAAAACCAAAGCGTTCCAAAACCAAGGCGCGCTTTCCCATAGAAAGTAATGCAAAACGGATCAATCCGTTCCAGTCTTTTAAAAACCAACCCCTCAAACAGCAATTTAACATGAATTTTACTATCTAACGAGACTACTGATCCATAAAATGAAAGCGATAAACAATGATTGATTGTGTGATTTGCAGTACAATCAGTAGCTGAACTGGGTTTCACACAGTCCACAAAAGAGCTGCAAAAACAAAAACTCAAAATAAATAGCAAAAACTGGCAGACCTCAGTGTAATACTCAAAATGGAAGCGTGGCACTCGAATCAGAAGCGTAACACTCAAAACAGAGCACGTTCAGCTTCCGAAGAGAGTTTGCAAACTGGAACACTTCCAGGTTTTCAGTGTTTGGGTTCCAAGTTGTTTGAGTACCAAGGCGCTTGAGAACCAAGGTACCACTGTATTAGTTTATTATTATTATTATTATTATTATTTAGCACCAAATTAGTTCAGAGGCAGACATGAGTGGTGAGACATCTGCAGAAGTGCTTACTGCACTTGCATTCCAGATAGGCAAGATTCTTGTCAGGAACAAGTTCAGGGAAATCTCTTTCTGTCTCTGTCTGTCAGAAGCTGGCTGCAAGCAGCCCTAACTGGCATGAGGGAGAGTCAAAGTTGAGCATTAAATCAGCATTTGATTTGGAGGCAAGTACGTCTGTCATTTGCAGTACAAAGGCAGGAAGAACCAGACTCGCTGCATTGCGGGTAAGGGGGGTGCATGCCAGCTCTTGCATTTAGTACGTTGGTACACACCTAGTTTTAGGGAGATTCTATCATTAAAAACAAAACAAAAACTATTCATTGAGGTAAGTCAAGCAAAGCAAAACGGCAAAAGTAGCAGAAGTACAAATACAAAGCAATAAGCAACACAGTATATCTGGCAGAGATTTCAATTTGGTAAGTAGAGTACATTGGTACCTCGGTTTTCAAACGCCAAAAACCTGGACGTAAATGCTTCTGTTTTCGAACGTGCCTTGCAAGTCAAAGTGCTTCCACTTAGTTTTTTCTTCTTCAATTTTCTCTATTGAATTTGAAGGCCACCCTTTGCACCTCGGTTTTTGAACGTTTCGGAAGTTGAACGATCTTCTAGAACGGATTACGTTCGAAAACCGAGGTACCACTGTACTTAAACTCATTAGGAAAGCCAAATTTCACATTATGCCCTGGAGAAGGGAGTCTTGTGTGTATGCATTTGTTGTATATATGATAATAATCCGCCGAACAGCAGATAATTTTTTGGGGTCTCCCGAGGCTTTTGGCAACATGTAATTTATGGGTTATTTTTTTCAGCTGGTGCTAAACTCCATATATTTTTATACCAGAGCAAAAGTTACAAGTCCCATAAGATTATAGGGAGAGGGGATGTGTTTTGAGAGAGGGGCCAGTTCTCTGCAAAGCGCACACACATTTATTTTCTTACAACGTTGCCTTTGGTCAAATGGGCTTTGTAGGTTTTGGGAACCGTACAGAAACCTGCCAGAGCTGTTTGGCCACGGACAGAAGTGGGGGTGTCTGCACCGCAAGCAGTGATTCCTTCTATCAAACTGCCTTTGTCTCTATGGGCCAGGGGTAGGCAACCTAAGGCCTGGGGGCTGGATGCGGCCCAATCGCCTTCTCAATCCGGCCCGCGGACGGTACAGGAATCAGCGTGTTTTTACATGAGTAGAATGTGTCCTTTTACAGTGGTACCTCAGGTTACATACGCTTCAGGTTACATACGCTTCAGGTTACAGAGTCCGCTAATCCAGAAATAGTACCTCGGGTTAAGAACTTTGCTTCAGGATGAGAACAGAAATCGTGCTCCGGCAGCGCGGCGGCAGCAGGAGGCCCCATTAGCTAAAGTGGTGCTTCAGGTTAAAAACGGACCTCCGGAATGAATTAAGTACTTAACCCGAGGTACCACTGTACTTAATTCGTTTCGGAGGTCTATTCTTAACCTGAAACTGTTCTTAACCTGAAGCACCACTTTAGCTAATGGGGCCCCCTGCTGCTGCCGCGCCGCCAGAGCACGATTTCTGTTCTCATCCTGAGGTAAAGTTCTTAACCTGAAGCACTATTTCTGGGTTAGCGGCGTCTGTAACCTGAAGCGTATGTAACCTGAAGTGTATGTAACCCGAGGTACCACTGTATTTAAAATGCATCTCTGGGTTATTTGTGGGGCATAGGAATTCATTCACACACACACCCCAAAAAATACAGTCCGGCCCACCACAAAGTCTGAGGGATAGTGGATCAGCCCACGGCTGAAAAAGTTTTCTGACCCCTGCTCGGAAGAGATGTGCACCCCTCAAAAAAATATTCTATCTCCAGTCTGAGAGTTATCCTATTTTCTAAGGATCCAGGAACAAGTTGTTCAAAGGCAGGGTCACTTTTCAGCAGGAGCTGCTGGCAGAGCGAGAAAATATGGCACCCGTTCATGCTGTGAAGCTATATATTTCTCGGTTAATAAAGGAACAGGCCTGTGAATGATGCCGAGAAGACAGGGAAAAAAGGGGAGAGGAATGACTCATGTGAGCTGTGCAGATGTCTGTGTGGGATTCAGCCCTTCACAGATCTGCGAAGACAGCTCTGCCACAGGGGATGTGGCATCTGAAATAGAAACTCCTGGCAATCTCAAGGTGTTTGCTGAGTGAGTGGGCAGCACGGAAGGAGAAGGCAGCCCTGTCCTCGACTCGCTGCTCGGTGCTCGAGCGAAAACGGGTCACAAGGCCCTGTGTCACCCTTGGGGCCGGCCGCTGCGCGTTGTGATTCGCAGCATGTCCCGCTGAGTGACGGGCGAGGAGGGAAAGAGTTGGTCTGCGTAGGATGTGGCACGGAGTGTGGGGAAACGACCAGTTTCCTCCTTGCGGCTGTTTTATTTGCTAAGAAAAAAGTGTGCAACTGTATGTGTGAGTGGGGCTGTGGAGAAACGAGGGGAAGGGAGCGCGAGGGGCCGGTGTAGGAAATGGGGAGTGCCTGAG
Organism: Podarcis siculus; assembly: GCA_034642415.1. NCBI lineage: Eukaryota > Metazoa > Chordata > Lepidosauria > Squamata > Lacertidae > Podarcis > Podarcis siculus. The sequence goes on from JAXCMG010000034.1 coordinate 6,060,707, forward strand.
GAAGGCAGAAAACAGAGAAGCGGCCCCACCGTGTGGCAAGGTTGGCTTAAGCTGCCCCAGGTGCTATAAAAGTCAATGAGGAGGGAAGCACGCAGATCAGATCCGCAGGCACAACCTAGTATTAAAGTCAATGCGGAGGAAAGCACACAGATCAGATCCGCAGGCACAACCTAGTATTAAAGTCAATGCGGAGGGAAGCACATAGATCAGATCCGCAGGCACGACCTATTATAGAAGCCAATGCGGAGGGAAGCACACAGATCAGATTCGCAGGCAC
>JAXCMG010000034.1:6068214-6090235 GCA_034642415.1 Podarcis siculus
CCCCCCCCCCACCCCCCGACTTCCCTCAGTTCCAGTCTTTGGTTTCTCTGAGACTGCTGTTTTCTGCATGTTACAAAGTTATATAGATCCTCAAACTGTTTAGCTGATTATTATCAAAATAATAATAATAATAATAATAATAATAATAATAATAATAATAATAATAGTAGTAGTAGTAAATTATTTATACCCTGCCCATCTGGCTGAGTTTCCCCAGCCACTCTGTGCGGCTCCCAATCAAGTGTTAAAAACAGTACAGCGTTAAATATTAAAAACTTTCCTGAACAGGGCTGCCTTAAGATATCTTCTGAATGTCAGGTAGTTGTTTATCTCTTTGACATCTGATGGGAGGGCATTCCACAGGGCGGGCGCCACTACCGAGAAGGCCCTCTGTCTGAATGTTTATTCAAAACCTGCCAAGGAGTCAACTAAAACGACTGAACAAACAACACATTTTTAAAGGGTGGCTAGGAATTGCACGGCAAGGGGTAAACTACAACGCCCAGAATTCTTTGAGGGCGAAAAAAGTGCTTGGAATTTGCTATAAAGGTATTGTGTGTATGCAGCCGCAGTCCCCCCCAGCAGCTTGAGTATCCGGAAGCACATTAAGCGTTTGTTAATGAGATGCTAAACGTTTAGTTGTTCATGTGAACATAAATGTCGGAGCGGCTTAGGTTGTTTAACGGCCCTGCCTCATTTGTCAGTAACTGAGCTATGCGACCCCTCTCCCCCAGTCCAGCACCCCCTTTAACGCGAACTACTCAAACAACCTGGGGGGTAGCGGCCAAGGTCTAAGGCCCTCTGCAGAGAAGGTGACCCCAGCTTGTCGGAGGCAGCAGCCGACACCATTAACGACAGTGATGTACGCTGGCTAATTAACAGCTTAGATGGGGAAGCATTTATCTCCCTGGATTGATTGCCTGCCAAGCAGTCAGAAAATAAAAGGGAACAGTGGGAGCCAGCATGCACAAGTCGTGTCAGCGTTTTGTGACAAAATGTATTATTGGGCCTGATGGAGTACAAAGGAGCAAATTGTATATCAGGAAGGAGCGCCAGTAGGTACATTGCAGCCCTGTGAAAAGGCTGCCAGGCCGTTTCCATGTCTGATGGTTGCATTCATGTATTTATTTTTTGCATTTGTTGCATGTCAGTAATATTCAGTCACTACCTGCATTGGCCAGAATGTACATCATGATTTTAAGATAACTCTTTTGTTTTCTGTCCCACGTTGAGACCATTTACAAATGACAAATACTAGTCTCTTGTTGGGTACTCCTAGCAGCCCATGTGAAAATTCCTAACCCTGGAAGATCTGCGTTGAAATTCCTTCATCAGCCACTGACTTACGATTGGTTACAGTCACTGTGTTGCCGTTGTTTTTAACATGGGGGACACTTGCTGATGAAGCCATTGTCAACATATGCATTGGTACCTTGGAAGTCAAACAGAATCCGTTCCAGAAGTCCGTTCGACTTCCAAAATGTTCAGAAACCAAGCCGCAGCTTCCGATTGGCTAGGGAAACCCAGCCAGATGGGTGGGGTATAAATAATAAAATTCTCATCATTATCATTATCAACGTGATAAGGTAAAGGTAAAGGGACCCCTGACCATTAGGTCCAGTTGCGGACGACTCTGGGGTTGCGGCGCTCATCTCGCTTTATTGACTGGCGTACAGCTTCCGGGTCATGTGGCCAGCATGACTAAGCCGCTTCTGGCGAACCAGAGCAGCGCACGGAAACGCCGTTTACCTTCCCACTGGAGCGGTACCTATTTATCTACTTGCACGTTTATGTGCTTTCAAACTTCTAGGTTGGCAGGAGCAGGGACCGAGCAACGGGAGCTCACCCCGTTGCGGGGATTCAAACCGCCAACCTTCTGATCAGCAAGCCCTAGGCTCAGTGGTTTAACCCACAGCGCCACCCGCATCCCTTCAACGTGCTAAACATAGTCATAAATTGGGGTTGGGGTGTTGTTACTGTTGTTGATGCTGGTTTTGTGTACCTTTATTTTAGACAATTGTCATTTATGTGGAAATTGTTTACTTTGGTTTCATATTTTGGTGTTTATTACTCAAGCCTACTTTTGTTACGTTGCAGTTATGTATTTTTCCCCATGTTGTAAGCCACCTTGAGCATACTTTGAACTGTGGAAAGGTAGCGTACAAATAAAATTAAATTATGCATGTATGTATAAACAATAAATAGAGGCATTTCTTACCCACCACAGGCCGATAGCTAAGACTGCATGCACACTCTGCTTTTAAAGCACATTCGAAGTCTGTTCCTTCCCTCAAAGAATGCTGGGCGCTATAGTTCACTCCTCGCAGAGTTACCATTCCCAGCAACTCTTAAATTGCAATGCCCAGAATTCTCTGGTGTAATATAGTCCCTACAGAGCACAAAATGAAGGTGAGAATGTTTGGGTGCTTTTCCGGCTCACAGATCACTGAAAGGGAGAGAGATTCAAGTGTCTAGATCAGGGGTCTGCAACCTTTAAGACAAAAAGAGCCACTTGGACCCGTTTCCGAAGAAAAAAAAAACTGGGAGCCGCAAAACTCGTCATTATAAAAATAACTTTTTTGTCACTTTTTTATTATTTCTTTGTTTGACCCCTCAGAATTACTCCTCCTCATAGAAATAAACGTTAAATTAACAAGTTACCTTTTTCTGTGTGTGTGTTCTTCACTCCCCTTCAAAACAGTGACCAGCGTACATGCCCCCTTTCAATGCAGTGACCAGCGTACATGCCCCTTACAATGTAGCGGGCGGGCGGGCGGGAAGGTGACGTCGGGACGGTGTGTGACTAACGCACGCACCGCCCCCATGCGACGTCACAGCCAGTACAGCGCCTGCCACAATGGGGAGTGTCGGGGCGCACAATGCGCCTCCTCCCCTCGCTAGTATCTGCCCCAGAGCCGTGGCAAAGGTGTAAAAGAGCCACATGTGGCTCCGGAGCCGCGGGTTGCTGACCCCTGGTCTAGATTAACATTCTCAGTGACCCGCTAGTTAACCCATGTAAAAAAGGGGAGCTTTTGTTATGAGGGAGCAGTCAAACATGTGAAAACCTTGTGAAAGTGATATGGTCTCAGAATGGCTGTTGAGTATGTTTTTCCCCTGAATGTCTGAATTGACCCTCAGTCTTAGTTCCCATCTGGAAAATGGGACGATAATACAAACCCTATCCGGTGTCTACTCAAAAGAAAGCCTCCCTTAATTGCAACCTTAATAGCAGGATTTGAAGGATTGCAGGAATCAGTGAGAGAAGGAGCCTAGAGCACTTGAGTACATTGAAACGGGCTGTAAAAGGATTAATAATATATTAATCAGCAGTTGTTGTTGTTTTAAAAGACAGAGACGTCTATCTCTGTCTAGAAAGAAGCAGGGGAAAATACCAGCAAGGGATTCTGGAGAAAGAGGAGGCAGATCTCAAATGTTGGGGAAAGAGCAGCAGGATACTCTTCCCATGTTTTATTCTAGAGAGAAAAATTTCTGCATGTTCTTCCTCTCCCCCTCCTTTAGCTGGGTCCAGGAATTCCTGAACGAAGAAAACAAAGGACTTGATGTGTTGGTGGACTACCTCGCCTTCGCCCAGTGCTCCGTCACGTAAGTTGCTGCCACAGCTTGCTGGGGAAGTGATGGTTAAGTCAGGATCCTGGTGGGGCCTGCAACAAAATATTGCAGCGTGGATTGTTCCCACAATTCCATTGTCCCATAAAACTTGACTCGCTCTGCCTCCACAAATCAACCCATATTTATATATGTGAACATGCCCAAACCCCACTGGAATGTTTAGGAGCATTCTCCTGTCACCCAATCCCCTATTTATTTTTCTTCACGTTTCTGCAAACGTCAATGTTCCCTCGAGCTTGTTGATCATGGGTAGGCAACCTAAGACCCGGGGGCCAGATCTGGCCCAATCACCTTCTCAATCCGGCCCACGGACGGTCCGGGAATCAGCGTGTTTTTACATGAGTAGAATGTGTCCTTTTATTTAAAATGCATCTCTGGGTTATTTGTGGGGCATAGGAATTTGTTCATCCCCTCCCCAAATATAGTCCGGCCCCCCACATGGTCTGAGGGTCAGTGGACCGGCCCCCTGCTGCAAAAGTTTGCTGACCCCTGCTGTTGATTCTTCCCTCTTGTCCATGGGTGGCGCTGTTTTGACTATATCAGTGGTGCCATTCACAACCTGGTCATCGGGAATTGAGGGTGGGGCAGCTATCCCAGGCGAAGCTTCTAGCCTGGCTATTGTGAGCCCCAGTCCAGCAAAGAACACCTATCACCTATCCAATAGGGCATGTGTAGGCTGGGATGGAAATTGCTGCTTTCCTACCTAGAGGTTGCACTCATCAGGGTTACGTTTTTGTCCTGGGGCCAGCAGACACCCCCTTGACATATTGCAAACTGATCTGAAACTCCCTTCAGTTACCAAAGTGGTTTGCTACATAGCTTAGCGAGACAGGCGTGCTTTTTGAAAAAGTCTTAAACTCCGCTAGGGCCTCGCCAAACTAATTTTCACAATTCTTTGGCTAAAAACTTTACTTTATATATGGTGTTGGGTGCTAAGCTGTCCTCTTAAAGGGAAAGGGGCTCTGCTGTGTGAAATCTAACCCATGTTTTCTTCCTTATTCTCTCCTTTCCCCGTGTCTTTGAAATAACCTCCTGAGTTTTGGTCAGAGCACCAGTTACGCTTCCCTTGTTGATAACTTTATTGAGGAATCATTCCTGAACTGGAAGAGATTTCACGTAACCCAGTCAATAATTCCTTCACGCTCTCCTGTCCTCAAGCGGAATGAGGGACTAACAAACAGCCCTCAGTCTAACAAGAACTCCCGTCCTGAGTTGCTTCTTCTTGGCAAATAGATTATTCCACAGAGAGGTAGCATTCTGCTCAAATTAAGCATTTATACCTGCTTGTTTTGCATAATCAACTCTGCTTCTGCTAGCCAGGAACAGCAAGCAATCAATCGCCACCTGCACATTTCCCAAGTTTTCTCTGTAACTGTGACTAGCAAAGCTTCCCATTTTAAGAGTGGCCATGAAGGCAGTTGAATAGAAATCCTGTACTCTTTGGGGGAGGGCCGTAGGCTCTGTGGCAATAGGGCCAGAAACCCCAGAGGGCAAGGCAGTTTGGACGGTACTTGGCTAGATGTACCAATGGGTCTGACTCCACTTAAGGCAGCTTCCAGTGTTGCTAACTACAGTGGTACCTTGGCTCTCAAACTTAATCCGTTGTGGAAGTCCGTTCCAAAACCAAGGCGCGCTTTCCCATAGAAAGTAGTGCAAAACGGATCAAGCCGTTCCAGACTTTTATAAACAACCCCTCAAACAGCAATTCAACATGAATTTTACTATCTAATGAGACCATTGATCCATAAAATGAAAGCAATAATCAATGTACTATAAAATAAAGTAAGACAATATTGTAGATGATAAAAAAAAATTTAAAAAAATTCTTACCTGCACTGATGATAGTCTTTGTTTAGTTGGGAGGGCTTTTGCTCATTTCCGCAGTCACACAATCAATCAATCAATCAATCAATCAATCAATCAGTAGCTGAACTGGGTCACAAAAACAGTCACAAAAACAAAACAAAACAAAAAGAGCTGCAAAAACAAAAATGCAAAATAAATAGCAAAAACAAAAGGGCCAAATTTAATCCGTTTGACTTTCAAAATGTTTGAAAACCAAGGCGCAGCTTCTGATTGGTGCAGGCACCCCGGAAACAATAGTTGACAGCCACATTGGACGTTCGGCTTCTGGAAAGCATTCGAAAACCGGTACACTTCCAGGTTTTTGACGTTTGAGAACAAAGGTACAACTGTATAGTCATAATGGAACTGCATCAGCATCATGGAGAGCAACTTCACTTCCGCTCTGTTGGATAGGAAGATAAGAGTTTGAACACCAATTCGTGAAACGTGAAGGAAAAGGGAGAGGGGGAAGTGTGGAAATTAAATGCTTAAAATTCGGTGCTTCTCAAATGTGGGTCTCTGGCTGTTGTTAGACTACAACCCCCATCATCCCTGACCACTGGTCTTGCTAGCTAGGGATGATGGGAGTTGTAGTCTAACACCAGCCGGAGACCCGAGGTCAAGAGACATTAGATAGTTCTTGACCTATTTAAGTTTGCAGTGCAGACGTGCTCCTAGCGGCAGCCCTGCTTCGGCACCTCGGTTCCAGTGTCGCCAGCATGGCAACCTCCTTTCACCCACCTGCTGACGCACACCCGTTTTTATATGTGTGGCTCCAGGTATGATATGGACAGCACTGACAATGGGAGCCCTGGGTCCGACAAGGGGAAGGCCCTGGACAGATCTATGGAGGACCTCAGCAGAAGCAGCAACTCCCCTACGCAGGGCTCCTCCAAAGCGAGGCACCTGACTGTCAGGTAACAGAACGGACACTGGCAAGCTCTTCTTGAACTGCTTCCCCCGTACCTTGTGACACAGATTGTGGCGCCAGGAGAAGAGGCAGTTTCACACTTATTCTCTTGTCCGCCTCACTTGAAGCTACGCTTAAGTGAAACGTCTCAAAAGGGAAAGCGCACCAACCCAGCAAACGCCAAAACCGCTTTCTCGTTTCGCCAATGTGAAGCTTCTTTTTTGGAGAGCGTTGTCTGCAAAATGAAAAGTTGAAAGGGCGGGGGGAGCTGTTTTCATTGCAGCGTCAGATCGGCTGCTCTGCGTTTATTTTCTTCAATTGATATCTCCCCTTTCTCCCATCGTGGGACCTGAGGTAGTGTACCTGCAGGACCATCCAAGCACTAACCGGACCTAGAGCTGCTTAGCTCCAGCAAGGTTGTAGCCCCATGGGTCTTCAGACTATGATATGGACTTGGGCAAAATGTGGCAAAACAAAAGGACTGGGTTTTGAAGAAGGGCTACCTCAGGCAAGCCTGATGGCTAAGGTAGAGGGGGCTTGCCTATTCGAGGGCACTTCCATATTCTCAGTCAGATGTTCAGCTGACGTGGAAATCTCCATCTAAAAATATTGGAGGTATTTAGCATCCAAATTGCTTCAATTTGGGTGGTGGTGGGGAACAGAAGTTTCCTTCGGTTAAATAAGGAAATAGGGAGAAAAATGAAGAAAAGCTTGCAACTGGGGCTTCAGTTCCCGTCTCCACCATAGTTTGGGCTAGTTTAGGAGTTCTTATACAGAGACCCTGGAGCGTGAGGTTGCAGGTTTCCACAATGTTGAAAAGCCATGTGCCTCCTCAGTAATGCAAGCAGTTGCGCATGGAAAGAAACCCCTGGTTTGCATGGGTGACACTCCCCACACGCCATATGTTCATGCACATGTATTACCAGACAGGGGCTGAGTTTTAATTTAGTGTCATAAACTGACCAATCTGGGGGCCTGCAAACGCACAAACACACCCCCACCCACCCACACCCCCTTAATGAGCCCAGAATATTGGCCCTCAGTCCTATAAAGTTTCCACAACCATCAGGCAAGTTAACCCACCACCCAGTTTCTAAGCTCTCCCAACCTATTGCCACCTTAGAAGCAAACTACCCTAAGAGTAGTTTGATGATTATTGATGAGTAGCCTCGGGTGGTTTTTGTGGCCTAACAAATGGCAGGTTCTGGTTTCCTTTTCCTGCTCTTGCATTTTCCTGTCTCTGCCTTTCCTCTTTCCCTCTTTTCCCCTTGTTCTAACCCCGTGCTTCTTTTGCACGCTCCCCTTGGGACGACGGCTCACGGTAGGTACCCAGCCTAGGGACCCTCGTGGGCAGGGAGGCGGGGAGAGGGGCTCGCTCGGCTTTGCTTGTAGTCTGAGCTTGTAAGATTGACAAGATGGACGCCAAGAAAGGCAGTGGCCCACCGAACCGTGTGTCGGGAAGGAAGACTTGCTCTGTCTCCTGCCGCCATCCTGGTGTTTTTTTAAAAAATGAAAAAAGAGGCAAATAATAAATTGAGGCATCAGTTACTATCTCTGCGCTAGCGGTTGTATTTCTTAGGTGTGCACTGAGGGTGCCTGAGTGTTTCCCCACTGCGTTGGTAAAAGAAGAGGCCCTTTTATTCTACTTTCACTAAAGAGATTAAAACAAAATGGATGCTCTTTCTCTCTGGGGTCAGAAGGGGATGAGGCCTTAGGCCTCAGAGCTCCGTTTGCTAACTGCAGCAAATGCAAATAGACTTGAGGGAAAGTCAGCCCTTCTGAGTAACAGAAGTCTGTTTTCTGTGGTTTAAGGGCCTTAATGTGAAGCAACTTAGTTTGGGGGGCTCTCAGAACAGCTAGAAATGACTGGCCTGAGGGGGTTGCCGCTGCCCTACAAGGAAAGATTTTCCGTCCTTGGTCCTGTTTGCTGCCTGACAACCCACAGAGGAAAGAGTTCCTGCCCTGTAGGAAGCGGAGGCTGGGCGGCTTTGAAAGAGGATAAGACAAATGCGTGGAGAATATCTGTGGCTTCTAGCCACAATGGATGTTCTCTGTCACCACACAGTCAGAGGAAGTAGGCTCCCAAATACCACTTTCTGGAAACAGCGGAAGAGGAGAGTGCTCTTGTGCTCAGGTTTTGCTTTCGGGCTTCCGATAAGCATCTGATTAGCCGCCGCGTGAAGAAGATGCTGTACCAGATGGGCCATGGGCCTGATCCAGCAGGATCATCTCAAGTTGTTATGGCCATTTATCGGGAAAGCTCTTGCTACAGATTTCCTACATTGGCAGCCTATTGAGTTAGAAGGCCCCTGAGGTCAGACTCTCTGGCCAAAATCTGCGCCATACATTTAAAGCCCCATTAGACTACTTTAACAATTTCACAGAATACTGGGAGCTGTGGTTAGTTAAGGGTACGGAGAGTGTTTTAAGAGACCCCCTGTTCCCCTCGCAGAACTACATTCCCCAGAGTTCCCTGGGCGGATGGATTGTTAAACCGCTGCCTATGAATTGTAGTTCTGTGGCAGGCAATAGAGAGGCATCCTAACACCTCTCAGCAGCACCCTTATCCAACTACATTTCCCAGGATTCTTTGGGGGAAGCAATGAAGGTTAAACCGGTACAGTGGAACCCTGGTTCTTGAACGCCTCTGTTGTCGTACGTTTCGGCTCCCGAACGCCGAAACCCCGGAACTAACTGCTCTGCTTTCCGGAAGCCAAACATGCTACGCAGCTTCTGTTTTGAGTTTCCCTACTGTATTGAGGCTTCGGCTTTCAGTTTTCAGTTTTTGAATGTTTCGGAAGTCGAACAGTCTTCCAGAATGGATTGCATTCAAAAACCGAGATTCCACTGTACAGGGTTATTCATAATGAAGTATACAGTTTCAACGCACTATAAAAAAAGAAGAATGTAATATATCTTATGTTTCCTGTAACAGAATTGTAGGGGAATATTTAAAGTTTTTTTTAGAAACAGTCACAGATGTTCTGTGTGTGCACCCTTTGTCACACATACATGTCAAACCGGCAGTCCATTTCTGCCCAAACGTGACTCACCCTATGCGTTGATTTTCCTGGGCTTCGTTGAATGGCGATGCAAACACTATCAACGATTTCTTCCGATACACTCGGTCGTCCAGGACTTCTAAGTTTGTACAAACAGCCCATAGTTTCAATTTTTTTATGCCAGTCATAGATACATTTTCTGCTTGGAGGTTTTCCCCCCTGAATCATGATCGAAAATGCCATCGCACAACAGTTACAGATTCCGTTTTGTTCAATTCAAAAACGCCTTCTCCACTGCAGACGCAGCCATTTTGCCTGACTAGCCACGTGACACGCATGCTATTGCCTACGTCACTTCCCTCAGTAGCGGAACACAAACTTTAGGAGTACATCTACCTCACGGTTTGCAGTTGTGGTCCGTGTCGTCGCCTGTTACTGTCTTACAACATCTGGAAACTATACAGTGGTACCTCTGGATGCGAACGGGATCCGTTCTGGAGCCCCGTTCGCATCCTGAAGCGAACGCAACTCGCGTCTGTGCATCTGCATGTGCGTGGGCCGCGATTTGCCGCTTCCACGCATGCTCGTGATGTCATTTTGAGCGTCTGCGCATGCGCAAGTGGCAAAACCCGGAAGTAACATGCTTCGTTACTTCCGGGTCGCCGTGGAGCGCAACCCGAAAACATTCAACCTGAAGCTACTTCAACCCGAAGTATGACTGTACTTCATTATGAATCACCCTGTATAATAGTGTTTTAAATGCCTAGTTCGGACAGGGCCTCCGATCCTAGGAAACTTCATTTTAGGAACACAACATAGGGGACAATATTCTGTCGGGCAGGTGGGCAGCGACAAGCCACGATTACTTGCTAGGTTTGTTGAAACAGTTTCAAGGTTGGTGTTTTTCCAGCTACAGCGAAGTCTTCCCCTGTGGTTCCACGAGGGCCACTTTCCCCCCTGAGGTTGGGGGGTGGCAACGGGGGGTGGGGGGGAAGCGTCCACCTGAAGCGTCCTATTTTTCCCTCCTGTCCTGCAGGATTGCAATCTTCCACCTCCTTCAGGTGTTGCCATTTGAACCAGCAGATCCAAACATTCTTTCAGCAAGTCCACCCAAGCATCCCCTCCTCCAGCGCCCCCGGGAGCGAGCAGGACTCTAAGCCCAGGCCTCCTCTCAACTCCTACTCACCGCGGTGAGCCTCTCCCCAAACCTAACCAGAAACGTCCCCTGCGAATGCGGCCGGAGGCCATAGGCTCGTCTAGGCCAAGGGCATGTTCTCCCCCCCCCCCTAAGCTTGTGTGTTCATTTTGGCAGGCAGTCTCAGATACCGAACTTTAGGAGCCCTCGAAGCAGGGAGGCCATTTTGTAAAATCCCATTTTTTATATATATATAAAAAGCTCTGTAACTGGAATGCATTTTGTAAACACCTGCAGATAGTTGCATGCTTTTATTTTTGTCGGTTGCACAACCACGTTCCGGCACTGTTTGCTTTGCTGTTGTTGTTGCTGCTGCTGTTGCTTTTGCCTCTAGTTTTCATTGTTGTGTGCAGGGAGCTGTTGTACGGAAGCAGTGGGAAGGGGATGTGGAACAGAGATAGGGGAGGGACCAAGTCAGGATGAAGTGCCTCAGAAACCCCCTTGAGGCATCGCCATAGCCAGCTTTTTAAAGGCTTAATGTGTGTTTCGGCTTTATTTTCCACACTGAGGTCTAGGAACTTTGAGACTGAGAAACTCAGATCTTCAGGATCTGAAGAGCAACTGCTACCACGTTTGGCACAAGTATCATTATTTCCATTATTATTTTATTACCTGCCCTTTGAGTTCCCAGGGTGGGCTATGGCAATTTATAATGCACCATTAAAAAATAACATAAAACAACTTAAAATAACAAAAATAGGATGGGCCCCCAAAAGTTGCCGCATTCCATATTCCGCTGCACCCATAACCATGTTAATAGCTTATCATGGAGTATTATATTTCCTTAGTATTTTAAGCATAATCTGGAGCTCACCTTCCCATGGGCTGCCGAGATCCCTGTGGCCTTTTCACAAAAGACAGTGGTGTCCTGAAAAGCAGACTGGTGAGAGTTTGTTTTTCATTGGGCAGTGGCATCTCCTGTTCAGAATTTGAACTCGTGACCCGAGACCCAAAGGGTTCTCGTACTGCAATCCTGCTGCCCAGCCTAATCCTCTCCCCTGCCCTCCCCTCAATTTCCTGCTCCTCGGGCCCTTGCTCCCGTGCTTCTCTTTATGCTGTTGGACTTGACTGCCAGGTGATATCCGACGTCTTTTCTCATGCAGCTCTTTCCTTCCCCCTTTCCTCCCTCCTTCCCTTTTCCCCTACCTCAGACTCAATCTGGCACACAGCAGGAAGGCGCTGAGGAACTCGCGCATCGTCAGCCAGAAGGACGATGTCCACGTCTGCATCATGTGCCTCCGTGCAATCATGAATTACCAGGTGACCGCGGGCGATGGGACGTTGGGGAGGTTTGTGCCCACATCGAATGAAACGGGTTATTGCAAATTCTTGAAATGATGCAAAAACCTTCGGACCGGAGATGAAAGTGGGATGAACATATACATCTGGAGCCATGCTCTCTGCCAAAAAACCCCCAAAGTATGGTGTCCAGACTATTATGGTGTCCATATAATAATAATAGGGACACGGGTGGCGCTGTGGGTTAAACCACAGAGCCTAGGACTTGCCAATCAGAAGGTCGGCGGTTCGAATCCCTGCGACGGGGTGAGCTCCCGTTGCTCGGTCCCTGCTCCTGCCAACCTAGCAGTTCAAAAGCACGTCAAAGTGCAAGTAGATAAATGGGTACCGCTCCAGCGGGAAGGTCAATGGCATTTCCGTGCGCTGCTCTGGTTCGCCAGAAGCAGCTTAGTCATGTTGGCCACATGACCCGGAAGCTGTACGCCGGCTCTCTCGGCCAATAAAGCGAGATGAGCACCGCAACCCCATAGTCGGTCATGACTGGACCTAATGGTCAGGGGTCCCTTTACCTTTATAATAATAATACAATTTATTATTTATACCCTGCCCATCTGGCTGGGTTTCCTCAGCCACTCTGGGCGGCTCCCAACAGAATATTAAAAACACGATAAAACTTCAAACAATAAAAACTTCTCTAAACAGGGCCACTTTCAGATGTCTTCTAAAAGTCAGGTAGTTGTTTATTTCTTTGACATCTGATGGGAGGGCATTCCACAGGGCAGGTGCCACCACCGAGAAGGCCCTTTGTCTGGTTCCCTGTAACCTCACTTCTCGCAGGGAGGGAACCCGCCAGAAGGCCCTTGGAGCTGGACCTCAGTGTCCGGGCTGAACGATGGGGGTGGAGATGCTCCTTCAGGTCCAAACTCAAAAACTTTTGGTGGGGGGGGGGGGGGGGGGGGGGGTCACAGGAATGGCCAATGTTCCTATGACAAGGCTCCTGCTTGAGAAAGAATCCAGTCCTTGATCCTCCGCGGAATGAGAGGAACCCTCTTCTCCCTCCCTTCAGTCACCATTCCCCAATTTCCTCTAGCTCAACTCAGATTGCTAACATCCTCTCTCACCTTTCCCTTAGTCCGGGTTCAGCCTCGTGATGAACCACCCAGCCTGTGTCAATGAGATCACACTGAGCCTCAACAACAAGAACCCCAGGTAAGGAATTGGAACTCCTTTTCCGGACACGTGTTTCTTCATTTCTGAAAAGAGAGATGCATGGCGCTCAGGCCTGTCTAAGGGTCGGAGCCTTCCCAACTGGGATGCCTGTTCTCTAAATCCTAGATAGGATGTTTCATAGTGAGGGAACTGGACTCTCTTTACAGTGCCCTGAGCCCCACTGTTTCCTTTATGTTTGGATGCATTTAAAAGGACCCACACACAAAAAGATGGAAGGTATGCTATGGGGAGTTGAGAAAGGGTGTGGACAGCATAATTTTTTCCCAATCAAGAAGAGGATTTTTTTTAAACTGTGATACCCTAGTACAGGGGTCAGCAAACTTTTTCAGCAGGGGGCCGGTCCACTGTCCCTCAGACCTTGTGGGGGGGCCGGACTATATTTTGAAAAATAATAATGAACAAATTCCCATGCCCCACAAATAACCCAGAGATGCATTTAAAATAAAAGCACACATTCTACTCATGTAAAAACACCAGGCAGGCCCCACAAATAACCCAGAGATGCAGTTTAAATAAAAGGACACATTATACTCATGTAAAAACACGCTGATTCCCGGACCGTCCGTGGGCCAGATTTAGAAGGCGATTGGGCCGGATCTGGCCCCCAGGCCTTAGTTTGCCTACCCATGCCCTAGTATATGGCACTCGACAGTATATGCCTGACTTCAGAAAGTGTGGCCAAATACTCTTTGTTTTTATTAGCACTTATTAGTGCCCAGGCTTTGCTTAATGGAGGAGACGCAGTTTGCCATATCTGGCTTGTCCCTTATCCCTGCTTTTCCCACCAAAGGAACCTGAAAGTCTCAAGAAATGCCCACAAAAAGTAGCATGAGTTCTATTCTCCTATTGTCCATCCCCCACACTCCCAGCTGTGGTTGCGGCCTGCGGCCTTCCTTGTTCCTTTTTCTATTAACTCTCCTCCCTAGTCAGCTGTTTCTCCTAACCACCTTGCCGTTCATCACCTGTTTTTCTTTATATAGCCCACAAACATGCCCCCAAACCCATCTCTTCCCTCATGTGGATGACAGAGGGAGGGAATGGTACCTTAGCATAGTTCGAACCCTTGTGTAGCGGGCTGGACCCGCCCACCAATTTGCCGCAGATGTCCCCACCAAGCAAGTTAATCCAGGAGGCTCAAGCTAGTCAGCCATGCTTCGTGTTTCTGGAAATGGCAACCCTTGAACCCATCACCTCCACCATCCCCACAAGCCATCTGCCCCCACTTGGGGAGTTTCTCTTGAGCCATTTGCATCCATCTCACCCTTCAGCCCCTTTTCAGGAACGATGACCCACTTGGGAGTCCTTCATCTCACTGCTTTCCTCCTCGCAGGACTAAAGCTCTCGTCCTGGAGCTGTTGGCTGCTGTCTGCTTGGTCCGAGGGGGACACGACATCATCCTGGCTGCGTTTGACAATTTCAAAGAGGTTTGTAAGCTCCGTAACCCTTTTGATGGTGCTGGTTTCTGGCGTGCAACAAGATTGCAAGTCAATCAAATACAGTGGTACCTTGGTTCTCAAATGCCTTGGTACTCAAACAACTTGGAACCCAAACACTGCAAACCCGGAAGTAAGTGTTCCGGTTTGCGAACTTTTTTTGGAAGCGGAACGTGCTCCATTTTGAGTGTTATGCTTCTGATTTGAGTTTTTGCTATTTATTTTGCTTTTTTGTTTTTGCGGCTCTTTTTGTTTTGTTTTTGTGAGGAACCCAGTTCTGCTACTGATTGATTGATTGATTGATTGATTGATTGTGTGACGGCAGTACATTGTTTATTGCTTTCATTTTATTGATCAGTGATCTCGTTAGAAAGTAAAATTCATGTTAAACTGCTGTTTTAGGGGTTGTTCTTAAAAGTCTGGAACGGAAGTTTTGCATAACTTTCTGTGGGAAAGCGCATCTTAGTTTTGGAATGCTTTGGTTTTGGAACTGACTTCCAGAATGAATTAAGTTTGAGAACCAAGGTAGCACTGTAGTGAAAGTGTCCTTTGAGTGCAGCCCAAAGTACACCCATCCACTGGGTTTCTGCATGATTCACTGCTGAGGCTCGTTCCACTCGGCCTTTCCCACGGGGTAGAAATTCCTGCACTGAGTTTGCATTCTGTGTGATTCAATCATTCAGTCGTTCCCAATGCATAAAGGCAGCCTGCCCTCAGAAGAAGTAGGCCCAGAACAGTGACTCGTGCATGAACAGTGGCGCTTGAGCTCCTCTAAAGGTTGTGGGCAGTTCTTGCTTTTGTCTCTGTAAAGGTAGACCCTTTCAGGCAGAAGTGTTAGTTGTGTTTTCATATTTTGCTCAGGAATAAAGCGTGACTCACTCAGCAGTCAGAAGTTTGGGGAACATGTACAGAACGATGTGGGGCAAACACTGTGTTGTGGGGTGGCTTATCACAGATGGAAACTGGCTCCCCCTGCCCCATTTTCTTCTAGATCCCTTTGTTGCTACTGCCTGCAGTTTGTACCCCAGCCTTCTTCTATTTCTTTGGCGATCACTCGTAGCCGAGTAAGATTGTCTTCCATGAACACGGTCTTAACAGTGAGTCCGTAAGTGACTGTGGAGGCCAATTCTGGATCCACACATCCTTCCACACTGGGGAAATAGGTTTCTGGGTGGGAGTTGATCACTGTGAGGGTTTGCCAAGTGTGCCTTCCTCTTAGCACGTTTCTCCCTTTTGTTCTGAGTTCAAGCATCTTCAAAGCCCATGACACCTTTGGTAAAGGCTGATCTCCACCTGGAGTGCTTGCAGGCCAGTGTTTCCCAGTTGTCAGTGTCTATACTACATTTTTTTAGATTGAGAGAGTCTTTGAACCTCTTTTGTTGACCACCAGCATTACGCTTTCCATTTTTAAGTTCGGAATAGAGTACAGTGGTACCTCTGATTACGTACTTAATTTGTTCCAGAAGTCCGTTTTTAACCTGAAACTGTTCTTAACCTGAAGCACCACTTTAGCTAATGGGGCCTCCCGCTGCTGCCGCGCTGCCGGAGCACTATTTCTGCTCTCATCCTGAATCAAAGTTCTTAACCCGGGTTAACGGAGTCTGTAACCTGAAGCATATGTAACCTGAAGCGTCTGTAACCCGAGGTACCGCTGTAGTTGCTTTGGAAGACGATAATCAGGCATCTGCACAACATTTCATGACCAGCCTTACATGAGCTTGAATGCTAAGCACTTGCTTTGTTATAAAGCTGAAATGGTCACATTTTCCATATTTTTCCATAAGTAAGGAGTGTGGCTTTGAAAGAGAGAGAGTGTGTTTTCAATTGCTCAATCTCCGATGGGTGAATTCTCTCACAGTGCTGTAGTCTGTTCTGTATATGCACAGTAAGAACGAAAGCGCCTACTCCTTAGGGTCAAGTTAAATGTGATGTTAAATGTGTGCCGTTTTTAAAAATGCCGACTGCATCAGCTGGGGAGGAGTGATTAATGGCAGCAGAGGAGGTATGGAGAGGGTTTTAACCCATTCTTCTTGCTGTGCCAATGCTTTTTGAAGGTGGTATTTGCTTTGAGAGGAAATCCCTTCTTGGTGCCATTGGAGGAATCATAGAATTACAGAGTTGGAAGGGACCACGACGGTCATCTAGTCCAGCCCCCTGCACTACAGGAATGTGGCCCTCGAACCCACAAGCCAGAGATTTGAGACTCTTATGCTCTACCAACTAAACTAATGCAAATTCCACCTTAAGAAAAGGGATTTTCTTCCTCAGGGATAGGTTTAGATCCCCTCTTCTCCATATTTGCTTTGATCCCACTAATAATCAGCAAAAACGCCCCTGCCCCGCCCCCCGCTGATGCAATTTCCATTAAAAACAGCAAAATCCTGCACTTTAAATGCAAATACGGCATTTCCTGTAGTTTGCCTCTTGGTAAAACTTAGTAAAGCCTTTGTAAGTATATATTTTATTATTACAATTTTTATTAAATTTCTGTTTTACATTTTAGAATATTCACTTAATCAGCCTTAGCATATCAATGACTTCCCATCCTCTCTTTCCATGATTCATTTTGCACAGCATAAATCCCTGCATATTTCATATAAACTAAGCCTTTCAGTATTCCATTATAACACCCATCAAAACTTATTTACACCGTTGAATTTATCTTAGTGCTGCCCATTTTGTAAGTTTAGATGAGCTAAGTTAATAAGTAGGGAATAGAAGGGAAACTTGCCTCTTTGGCGCTCATGCTGTTGCTGTAAACTGACACAGGGAGAGCTGACAAAGAGTCTGCTTAGGTTACATGGGATAAAATTTGCCCATGGAGCAGATTGGCTTGTGCCAAAGCTTTTGGACGGGAGGAAATGGAATCCTAGGTGCCAAACAGACAGGTGCAAGCCTGATCTGTCACTCAGGCACGGTTGGACAAATTGGACCTGTATTGGTGGTGGAAACCTGGGCACAGATTCTCTTTCTGCTTGAATATGTGGGATTATCCTCCATTTCCTCTCTCCTCCTTTCCTCACCTCTCCTGCATGGCTTAATTGTCTGTAGTTTTTCAGAAATGACTTATGCATCATTAATTCTGCAGTTTGAAGGCCACTAACTCTGATCATTTAGCATTCGGCAAGTCACTTCCACCACTAAGTTTTCTCTCCTGTGAGGTAGCGATTCCTGGGGGGTGGGGAGGTGTAGATGTGTTAAGTTTGCCTGGTGGCAAAAACCTGAATAATGGCTACCAAAATTTATTATTGTGGGATAGGCCTTTGTGAGGTAGGTGAGTGGCTCTTCCCCCCATTTTACAGACTGGAAACGGAGGCTTCACAGTAGCAGGGTGGCCAGGGTTGCGTGCATCATCTTGTGGCAGAAAATACAAAATTAAATTAGTCGTAAATTAAAGACCAGCTGTTTACCCACTGGATAGCGCTCTTTATGGTGTGTCTGGCCCATATCAAATAGCTCAGAAGAAAGGAGGGACACTTTTGCTTGTACAGTGGTACCTCGGGTTAAGAACCTAATTCATTCTGGAGGTCCATTCTTAACCTGAAACTGTTCTTAACCTGAAGCACTACTTTAGCTAATGAGGCCTCCTGCTGCCACCGCACCATCGCAGCACAATTTCTGTTCTCATTCTGAAGCAAAGTTCTTAACCCGAGGTACTATTTCTGGGTTAGCGGAGTCTGTAAGCTGAAGCGCCTGTAACCTGAAGCATCTGTAACCCGAGGTACCACTGTATATGCAATTCTTTCTGTTGATCACTTATAGCCGAGTAAGATTGTCTTCTATGAACACAGTTTTAAAAGTGAGTCCGTAAGTGACAGTGGAGGTCAGTTCTGGATCCACACATCCTTCCACACTTGGGGACATAGGTTTCTGGGTGGGAGTTGATCATGGTGAGGGTTTGCCAAGCGTGCCTTTCTCTTAGCACGTTTCTCCCTTTCGTCCTGCGTTTGAGCATCTTCAAAGCCCATGAAACCTTTGGGAAAGGCTGATCTCCAATTGGAGCTCTCGCAGGCCCATGTTTCCCAGTTGTCTATGTTTATACTACATTTTTAAAGATTTGCCTTGAGAGAGTCTTTAAACCTCTTTTGTTGACCACTGGCATTACACTTTCCATTTTTAAGTTCGGAATAGAGTAGTTGCTTTGGAAGACGATCATCAGGCATCCGCACAACATGACCAGTCCAACGAAGTTGATGTTGAAGAATCATTGCTTTGACACTGGCTTCTTTGCTTTTTCCAGTACACTGGCATTAGTTCTCCTGTCTTCCCAAGTGATGTGCAATGCTTTTCAGAGATGCAGATGTCTCCAAAATATGCAATTACACCTGCCCTAACTTAAAGGTAAAGGGACCCCTGACCATTAGGTCCAGTCGTGGCCGACTCTGGGGTTGCAGCGCTCATCTTGCTTTATTGGCCAAGGGAGCCAGCATACAGCTTCCGGGTCATGTGGCCAGCATGACTAAGCCACTTCTGGCGAACCAGAGCAGCACACAGAAACACTGTTTACCTTCCCGCCGGAGTGGTACCTATTTATCTACTTGTACTTTGACGTGCTTTCAAACTGCTAGGTTGGCAGTAGCAGGGACCAAGCAATGGGAGCTCACCCCGTCGCAGGAATTCGAACCGCCGACCTTGTGATCGGCAAGTCCTAGGCTCAGTGGTTTAACCCACAGCACCACCCGCGTCCCTAACTTACTGTACTCTTAAAAGGGAGATTACCCCGGCCTTTCATTGTCCTGCAGCTGTCCATTATTGGAGGGTGTATGAGTGAAATCTTAGCTACAGCTGAAGATGACTTCTCCAATATAGCCAGAAATCGGAGATTGTTTACTCTGGGCTTTTATATCCCAGCACTGATTATACCAGGGGTAGAGAAACTCTGGCTGTGATGAAGTGATTAGGTCCCAACTTCCATATTAAAGACCAACATTGGCCATGCTAGATGGGTGCTGATGGGAGTTCAACCAGGTCTGGAGGGCCACAGTCTGCCCCCCACAGCTGCCCTGCCCTGATCTACAGACAGATCTTTTGCCCACACACCGTGGCCTGGCTGTCTTGAGTCCTTCACAGGTCATTGTGTCTCTCCATTCCTCCAGGGTAGAAGGCCCAGAACTCCTTTAATCTCTTTTTTAACAGCCTCTGAGCTGCTTGAGCATGTAAATATAAGAAAGTGCAGAGTTGCTCTTGCAGAAGGACAGTTCGTTCAAACGTGAAAGAATAGCCTGGCACAAGCTCAGAGAAAATGTGATTGCCTCCACCGCCATCGTGCCAACTTGGTACTTGCTCTCAAGGCATGACTATGCAGTGTACTGACAATGGATGTTTTGTAAACGTGTGTCTGTCAATTTATGTGAATGCAGAGGACTCTTGAGTCTGCATGTGTCATTTGCAAGGAAGGATCAACATGTTAAACCCCTCTCTGCTCCATTTTTCTCTGCAGATGGGCTTCATGTATTATTATTGAATTGGATGTATTGAATTTATATACCATCCTATACCCAGGGATCTCAGGGCGGTTCACAGAATAAAATCAAGATATAAAACCACAAAATACATAATAAAAATCAAAACAACAACCCAATAGCCCCCCCCCAAAAAAATACATTTTAAAAGGGCATAGGATGTAAATCAGATCAGCCAAAGGCCTGGTTAAAAAGGAACATTTTTACCTGGTTCCTAAAGGTGTATGATGAAGGCACCAGGCAAACTTCCCTGGGGAGAGCATTCCACAGATGGGGAGCCACTGCAGAGAAGGCCCCGTTCTCATGTTGCTACCCTCTGGACCTCTCAAGGAGGAGGCACACGAAGGAGGGCCTCAGAAGATGATCTCAGGGTCTGGGTAGGTTCATATGGAAAGATGCAGTCCTTGAGCTATTACGGTCCTGAGCTGTTTAAGGCTTTATAGGTCAAAACCAGCACTTTGAATTGGGCCTGGAATTCATGTAGTCTCCGAGACCAACTACAGGGGGAAACACTGTTAAAATCTGCTGTAGGAGAATCAGTGGCAGGTGAGGAAAGAATAAGGCACTCTTTCCTGCGCAATGATACCTATGCACACACCCTGAAAATGCTCCCAAACTTCCATATTACAGTGGTACCTCGGGTTAAGAACTTAATTCGTTTGGAGGTCCGTTCTTAACCTGAAACTGTTCTTAGCCTGAAGCACCACTTTAGCTAATGGGGCCTCCTGCTGCCACCGCGCCACCGCTGCGTGATTTCTGTTCTTATCCTAAAGCAAAGTTCTTAACCCGAGGTACTATTTCTGGGTTAGCGGAGTCTGTAACCTGAAGCATCTGTAACCTGAGGTACTACTGTACAATTATGCAGTAAACCCAGTCCGGCAACCCCACGTTTTCATTGTAAGTTGTAGTTCTGCCTGCAGCAATCCATGTCGGCATATCAAATACCTTCTCTGCTGATCCCTCACATTTGCTTCCCCCTAGAATAGCCTCCCCCAACCTTGGGTTTTCAGAGGCTGGATGCTAGACTACAACCCCCATCATCCCTAGTCCTCATGGCCAATGGTCAGAGATGACGGGAGTTCTAGTCCCACAGTATCTGGGGACTCGAGGCCGGGAAAGGCGGCCCTAGAGACGTGCAAATCTCTGAAATGGTGACCCAAGAGAAATAATGCATGTTCAGGATTCTCCCGGTTGTTCAGCCAGCAAGTGCCAGTCTTTAAGGCCGGGCAACCCATTTCGGGAAAACCTTTGCTCAGGGCAATTGGCCTCCGAAGATGTCTTTGTACAACATGAAACCTCCTGGAATTCTGGGCAATCTGCCTGGCCCTAAAAGCCTTTGTCCCAGTTCTTCAGAGAAAAGACGTATTAGTCAGCAGAGAGAATATCAGTGCCAAGACCTACATAAACAGGCAAGGGGAACTTGAATCCTATCAGTTTTTCAAGGAAAACACCTTGCATGTTCTAATGGGCAGTGTTCCAACTCACTTTTCCGGCAGCCTAGCATTTGAGAGGAAATCTCAGAATTCAGGTGGGTTGTCTTGGCCATCCACCAGTGGACCAGCAAAACATCTGAAAGTTTTTTTATTGATTTTATCTTACCAGATGACATCAGGGTTTTTGCCACTAGCACAGTGAGATGTCTCTTTGTGCAAGCAACCTATCAGACAAGGTTGCAGCCTTGCTGAATCCCCTAAAAGCATCTCAAATGGCCTCTTTGATCTTCCTCTTATCTCCAGATCAGTTAGGAAAATCAGGGAAGAGGGCCATAATTTCCATCACTCCTAGATAGCCTAAGTGTGCCTGGCTCCCCAACTTCATACTTTTAAGGCTTCCAGCAACTTCAGACTTGCTCCTTGGGTCTTCTTCTACATGCCTGAGGCTCCTAATGTACCATCTGATTTCTTGATGCTCTGAAGTCAAAACCCTTCTAGATTTTGGTTGCCAAAGTTTGGTTGTCAAAGTTTGACATAGCTGGAATATCTTGATAAGCTATCTGAAATTAATCTATTGGTCTAATTAAATTCCGATGAAGAAGAAGAAGAAGAAGAAGAAGAAGAAGAAGAAGAAGAAGAAGA
>JAXCMG010000034.1:6090245-6118508 GCA_034642415.1 Podarcis siculus
GAAGAAGAAGAAGAAGAAGAAGAAGAAGAAGAAGAAGAAGAAGAAGAAGAAGAAGAAGAATTTATTTATACACCACCCAGCCACTCTGGGCAGCTCCCATCATCATCATCATCAAGTGATAAAACATCAAACATTAAAAACTCCCTAAACAGGGCTGCCTTCAGAGGTCTTCTAAAAGTCAGATAGTTGTTTATTTCCTTGACATCTGATGGGAGGGCGTTCCACAGAGCGGGCACCACTACCGAGAAGGCCCTCTGCCTGGTTCCCTGCAACCTCACTTCCTGCAGGGAGGGAACCGCCAAAAGGCCCTCGGCGCTGGATCTCAGTGTCCAGGCAGAATGATGAGGGTGGAGACGCTCCTTCAGGTATACTGGGCTGAGGCCGTTTAGGGCTTTAAAGGTCAGCACCAACACTTTGAATTGTGCTCGGAAACGTACTGGGAGCCAATGTAGGTCTTTCAGGACCGGTGTTATGTGGTCTTGGCGGCCGCTCCCAGTCACCAGTCTGGCTGCCACATTCTGGATTAATTCTGGTTTCTGTGTCACCTTCAAAGGTAGCCCCACGTAGAGTGCATTGCAGTGGTCCAAGCGGGAGATAACCAGAGCATGCCCCATTCTGGCGAGAGTGCGTGGGCGGGCAAATCTATGCCTAGTCCACGCAAGTAGCTTACGGCATTCAGGCTTGGAAACAGCGAAAAGAACGGAAACAAAGCCTGATTAAATTCAACAAACAGCAAAGGCCACTTCCGGCCAGAGATCAGCTGCGTTGCCCAAAGCGCCTTTCTTTTGCGAAGTTTTAAAAACGCATGTGCTTTTAAATGTTGACATTGCTTTGGGACAGTCAGGCAGCCAGCTTGAGCTTGTAGCAAACTCTAGTAACGCTGCAATTTTATCTTGGGTGAAACAGTCATCCCCGTTGAGGGTTCAGAGTCACAGGTGGGAAGCGAGGGAAACGGAGTCAACAGCCTCCGGGAGAAACCCTCTCCTCTTTCCCCCAGCCCTACTGCCCTCCTCTATATCAAATATCCATCCCTACGCAGGGACCACTGGCTGCATCAGCTGTAACTGGAGGAGTAACAGCATCTTGGGCCAAGGGGAGAGCTTTGTATATATAAGCAGGGCTGTGTTAATGTCATACACAATGGCCTGCTTGTAGATTCCCCCCCCCATGCCTTCTTGCTCCCTTACACTAATGTGTGTATCTGCCAAACAAAACCAAGACCGCCCCCTGCCCCCTCCCCAATGTAATGCAGCCACCCTAGGTAACAGCATTTGGTTGCATTCACCCCTTCCCTGTACCTGAAGTTTCCCTCCGTTTCAGAATGTCGATGGCAAGCTCCTTTTTCTGCTTCTATTGTTCTCGGTTTTTTAAAATGCTTGATTTCCCCCCTGCCTGTTTCACGTTCTTTCTCGTTTTTTAAAAAATATATATTTTATTTTCATTTTTTAAAGCAAGTTTTAATACATTCACATCCTTTTCAAATTCTGCACTCCTGGCATTACTTAGACCCCTCAGACTTCCCCCCCACCCCCCGATTTCCAAATTTCCCCCTATTTCTTTGCATCTACAGTGGTATCTCGGGTTACATACGCTTCAGGTTACAGACTCCACTAACCTCGGGTTAAGAACTTTGCTTCAGGATGAGAACAGAAATCGTGCTCCGGCGGCACAGCAGGAGGCCCCATTAGCTAAAGTGGTGCTTCAGGTTAAGAACAGTTTCAGGTTAAGAACGGACCTTCGGAACGAATTAAGTACTTAACCTGAGGTACCACTGTAATTACATTTTTCTAGTTCATTTTGTCACTCTCCCCCCCCCCCTTTAACTAATAATACATTATACGTGTTACAATAATCCTGCTAATGTTTTTAAGTATACACAGTGGTCTTATATTCTGTAAACCTTTTCCACTCTTGATTGAATTTCTTATTGTCTTGGTGCCTGATCCTCACGGTCATCTTTGCCATTTCGGCATAGTCCATCATCTCAGTTATCCAGTCTTCGTTGGTCAGGGGACTTTTTCTTCCTTCCACTCCTGGGCAAGTAGCAAGCTGTTGTCGTGTACATAAATAGTCTTTTGAATTCTTTTGGTATTTTGTCTCCTGTTTGTTGTTGTTTAGTCGTTTGGTCGTGTCCGACTCTTCGTGACCCCCTGGACCAGAGCACGCCAGGCACTCCTGTCTTCCACTGCCTCCCGCTGTTTGGTCAGGCTCATGTTTGTAGCTTTGAGAACACTGTCCAACCATCTCGTCCTCTGTCGTCCCCTTCTCCTTGTGCCCTCCATCTTTCCCAACATCAGGGTCTTTTCCAGGGAGTCTTCTCATGAGGTGGCCAAAGTATTGGAGCCTCAGCTTCAGGATCTGTCCTTCCAGTGAGCACTCAGGGCTGATTTCCTTCAGAATGTAGAGGTTTGATCTTCTTGCAGTCCATGGGACTCTCAAGAGTCTCCTCCAGCACCAGAATTCAAAAGCATCAATTCTTCGGCGAGCAGCCTTCTTTATGGTCCAGCTCTCACTTCCATACATCGCTACTGGGAATTGTCTCCTGTTAACCCTAGTAAAAAGCTTCTGGCTTTTTTCATAAAAGTTATCTTAAACACTTTTTTTCAATTTGTTATAGGGCCACTTTCTCCCCCTGCATCCCTTTCCTTTTTTTGTCTATTGTTCCAGTTGTCATTACGGGATACGTACATTTAGCGGACCTTGGACTTGGGCCAGGGAGACTTGGGTTTAAATTCCTCCACTGTGAAGCTCACAGGGTGACCTTGGGCCAGTCACAGTCTCTCACCCTAACCTACACTGCAGGGCCGTTGTAAAGACAAAAAGGAATACTAACTCCACGAGTTCCTTGGATGGAATAGAAATGTCATAAAATGCACTTTGAATTAACTCCCAATTATTTTGTTGCTGAGGACGATCCAGAGAAATTTTTAAAATATTATTTGGGGATCTGGCACTCTCATCCAACATGATGACTTTGAGAGTCTCTCCTGTACCATTTGCCTATACAGTGGTACTTCAGGTTACATACACTTCAGGTTACATACGCTTCAGGTTACAGACTCCATTAACCCAGAAATAGTGCTTCAGGTTAAGAACTTTGCTTCAGGATGAGAACAGAAATTGTGCTTCGGCGGCGCATTGGCAGCGGGAGGCCCCATTAGCTAAAGTGGTGCTTCAAGTTAAGAACAGTTTCAGGTTAAGAACGGACCTCCGGAACGAATTAAGTACTTAACCCGAGGTACCACTGTATCTTTGAATGCTGTTAACATATGAGAGAATGCAGAAGAGAGCAGTCTTTCCGTTTAAAGCAGGGTTGTGGAACCTTCGGCACTCTTAATGTTTTTTTCGAACTACAACTCCCATCATCCCTGTCCATTGGCCGTGCTGGCTGGGGCTGATGGGAATTGGAGTCACCTGGAAGTGTATTGCAGCCAGCATAGGCTTCACATTTGTGCCTAAGGCCAAGCTAGATTAGAAGCAGAATAGGCATTCTGGTTATTATGTCTTGAATCGCTTTCATATATCCAGACGGTTGAAAATATTTATATCCAGATTTTCCAGTCAGTCGCTCAAGGTGACTCACATTAAAACTGTTAAAACCCTTAAACGATGAAAAACAACAATAAAACCCGCATGTGTTAACTGAGGCATCCGATTTGTTTCCTCCTTCCCTAAGACAAATCACCCTGGGCTGGTTCCCAACAGCTATGCCTGTTAAACTGCCGCAGTTTCCCATCCCTCCCTCCTGAGGGAACCACAGTTAATGCAAAAGGGGGAAAGGATCCTTTACCGCTGTCAACTCCCTCATAAAACTGCTGTTCTCTTGAGGAAGCCATGACAGTGTTGGGACTGGCAGAGGTGGAGCAAGTGTTGGAAAGATGAGCTTGGCAAATACATGAGCTGGCGAGAAGTTGGGCTGGCCGGCTGAGAAAACGAGAAGCAAATGGGGGGGGGTCGTGCAATGGCAGTTTGGGTCTCACACCTGCAATTTTTGCAGGCTGAGTCAACCAGGGCAGAACGAGAGGCTTCATAGGGGCTGGTGGCATCCTGTGGGCAAGTCCCCAGAGCCCTGTGGCAGCTGCAGCACCCAGCCATGGGTGGCACAGTTGCCTAAGCATAGCTGAGGGCAGTCTAGAATGCCCCCTTTTCTAGCAAGCTGACCTGGTGGTACCAAGAGTGGGATACCTGGGTCTGGCTGCCAGAGTCCTCTGTTGGACTCCCTAGATTGACAAGTTGAAACTCTGTTATTTGTGTATGCAACAAATGCGGCCCGTGTTTTGTTAGCCCAAAAATGGAAAACGAGCGAGGTCCCAACCAAAGAAGAGTGCCAACTTAAGTTGACAGAATATGCACAACTCGCAGATTTAACATATAAAATAAGAGAAAAAGAAGAACATACGTTTAGAGAAGATTAGAAAATGTTTACTGAATACAGTGGAACCTCAGGTTACATACACTTCTGGTTACAGACTCTGCTAACCCAGAAATAGTACCTTGGGTGAAGAACTTTACCTCAGGATGAGAACAGAAATCATGTAGCGGCGGCGCAACAGCAGCAGTAGGCCGCATTAGCTAAAGTGGTGCTTCAGGTTAAGAACAGTTTCAGGTTAAGAATGGACCTCCAGAATGAATTAAGTACCGTATTTTTCGCCCTATAGGATGCACTTTTTCCCCTCCAAAAATGAAGGGGAAATGTGTGTGCGTCCTATGGTGCGAATGCAGGCTTTCGCTGAAGCCTGGAGAGCGAGAGGGTCGGTGCGCACCGACCCCTCTCGCACTCCAGGCTTCGCGCAGCTCTCCGCAAAGCGCGGGAGCCCGGCACTGGGCTCCCATGGCTTGCGGAGAGTTGCCTGTTCTGGGGGCTGGGGTCGGGGGGGGGGAATAATTTCCCCCCCTTTATTTCCCCCAAAAAACCTAGGTGCACCTTATGGGACGGTGCGTCCTTTAGGGCGAAAAATACGGTACTTAACCCGAGGTACCACGGTATATGGGAAATAACTGTGTACAGCTGAAAACACTGGCAGCATGAAGATAAATTCAGCAGTGTAAATAGGTTTTGATGGATGCAATAACGAAATACTGAATAGTTTAGTTTATGTAAAATATGCGGGGATTTATGATATGTGAAATGAACCATGGAAAGCGAAGAAGGGAAGTCATTGATATCTTAAGGATGTAAAAATGAGGACATTAAATTGTAAAACAGGAAATTTAATAAAAATTATATATATTTTTAAAAAGAAAGAAGCTTTGTAGTGCCAAGTAAGCCTTTGGCGCCAAACCAACCTGATTGCCTTTCTTTCCTTCCCTACAGGTCTGCGGTGAGAAGAACCGCTTTGAGAAGCTGATGGAATATTTCCGAAATGAAGACTGCAACATTGATTTCATGGTAATGCAAAGGCTGGGAGCAAAGGTCACCATTTAGCTTCTTGCCTACCAAGAGCTCTCCCTCCCTCCTCAAACATACCATCACAAATAGATAGTGTTCATACACACACACACACACACGCACACACACACAGCCTTGCTGCCTTTCACCTGATTTGCACACGTCACTGAAATGTCGATTAAAAACAAAACATTGGCTTACCTTTTTTTATAGTTTACTTTGGTTTGCCACTCATTGTTTGTTTGGAGGAAACAAGCCACGATCCCAGATCTGAATGCTGCAACAGTGCAGACGATGATATTCCAGTCTGGTATCAGGAATAGAAACGTCCCTACGGTGACAAGATTATTCAGGCAGCATCTCCTGTCCTCAACCTTGCTCCTTCCTTGTTGCTGTCTTTTGAGCTAAAGGGAATGCGGTTGAGCAGCTGGAGCAGCCAAACAAACAGGCCAGACTTTTCCTTTTACATTGTCCTTTGGGCCCGCTCCACGTCGTTGGCTATCATTGGCGCAGACAGAGAAACAAGGAAATTGGGACATCAGGGCATCAATAAGTTCTATGAGATAAAACAGAGCAGGGTGTGGATAGGGTTGTGTCCACTGTTTGTGGCCGTATCTCAGACATCATCCCTGTTTTGTTGTGAGATGGCAATAATAATAATAATAATAATAATAGTAATAATAAAGGTAAAGGACCCCCGACAGTTAAGTCCAGTCGTGGCCGACTCTGGGGTTGCAGCGCGCTTCTCGCTTTATTGGCCGTGGGGGCCGGCGTACAGCTTCTGGGTCACGTGGCCAGCATGACTAAGCCACTTCTGGCGAAACCAGAGCAGCGCACGGAAACACCGTTTACCTTCCCGCCGGAGCGGTACCTATTTATCTACTTGCACTTTGACATGCTTTTGAACTGCTGGATTGGCAGGAGCTGGGACTGAGCAACAGGAGCTTACCCCATTGTGGGGATTCAAACCACTGACCTTCTGATCGGCAAGTCCTAGGCTCAGTGGTTTAGACCACAGCGCCACCCGTGTCACCAATAATAATAATAATAATAAATAATACCCCGCTCATCTGGCTGGTGTTCCCCAGCTACTCCCAACAAAAATTTTAAAACACGATAAAACATCAATCTTTAAAAACTTCCCTAAACAGGGCTGCCTTCAGATGTCTTCTAAAAGTCAGATAGTTGTTTATTTCCTTGACATCTGATGGGAGGGCGTTCCACAGGGTGGGTGCCACTACTGAGAAGGCCCTCTGCCTGGTTCCCTGCAACCTCACTTCTCGCAGGGAGGGAACCGCCAGAAGGCCCTCGGAGCTGGACCTCAGTGTCCGGGCTGAACGATGGGGGTGGAGAAGCTCATTGAGGTATACTGGGCTGAGGCTGTTTAGGGCTTTAAAGGTAGCATCAACACTTTGAATTGTGCTCAGAAATGTACTGGGAGCCATTGTAGGTCTTTCAGGACAGCTACCCTTTTAAGGCTGTACTTTTGAGATGGTTTGGTTTATTGCCAAGGATGGCAGTGCCAAACCTGCTTAAGCATCACTGTATCTATCAGAACTGAATATATAAAAAATGAAACGCGACCGTAGAAAGTTGAAATTATAGCCTAATCAGCTGAATTATATCAATATGACAAGGAGCTATGAAGAAATTCCATATGATTATAAAAGCAGGTATTATCTAATATGCTTTCTATTTATTAAAAAAAAAATCCCAAAAGGCTAAGAGTATATAACACAGTGGTACCTTGGAAGTCGAACTGAATCTGTTCTGGAAGTCCGTTTGACTTCCAGAACGTTCGGAAACCAAGGCACGGCTTCCAATTGGCTGCAGGAAGCTCCTACAGGAACCTCCTGCAGCCAATCAGAAGCCGCTTCAGACGTTCGGGTCCAAAGAACGTTTGCGAACCGGAACACTCACTTCTGGGCTTGTGGCATTCAGGAGCCAAGGTACGATTGTACTGTGGTTAAAACCAATATGTATAAACAGACACAGAAATGAATGGAAAAATGACAATGAAACCCTGTTAAAGCTCATCGGTGCCAGACTAGTCCTATCCATGAGAACCTAGCCTGAAGAAAAGTGTAAAAAGAGGTACCCAGTTCCCAAAGGTAATGTGCTCTCCTTTCCTTCCCAAAAAATCTAGGTTGCTTGCATGCAGTTCATCAATATTGTGGTCCACTCTGTGGAGAACATGAATTTCCGGGTCTTCTTGCAATATGAGTTCACACAGTTGGGACTGGATGATTACCTAGAGGTAAGAGGGATGTAACAAAAGCCTGGTTGTGGGTGGGTGCCTATTGATGGTGGTTAATTTAATGCATTTTTTCATTTGCAGCCTTCTTAGTGATTCTGAGATGCCTTTCCATCTCTGCGATGTGGGTTTTCTGAATCACAAAAGTTTCTGTATACAGTGGTACCTCAGTTTTCGAACGTCATCTGTTCCAGAAGCCCGTTCGACTTCAGAAACTGAAGCATTTACTTACGGAAACATTTACGGAAAACTCAATACAGAAGCCGCATAGCATGTTCAACTTCCGAAAAGCATTCGATAACTGAAGCATTTACTTCCTGGTTTTCAGCGTTTGAAAACCCAATCGTTCGACTTCCAAGACGTTTGAAAACTGAGGTACCACTGTACTCGCCTAAATATTTGAGATTCAATTTAACATGTTTGTTTGATTTGCTATATACAGTCAAACCTCAGTTGTCAGATGTAATTTGTTCCGGAAGCCCGTTTTGCTTCTAAAATGTTCGACAACCAAGGCGCGGCTTCTGATTGGTTGGAGGCACTTCCTGCACTCAAGTGGAAGCTGTGTTGGACGTTCAGCTTCCGAAAAACATTCAGAAACCGGAGCATTTATTTCCAAATTTTTGACTTTTGGGAACTGAAACATTCCAAAACGGAGGTGTTCGGGATACGAGGTTTGACTATACCAAACTACCGTATTTTCGCCCTATAGGACGCACCGTCCCATAAGGCGCACCTAGTTTTTTGGGGGGGAAATAAAGGGGAAAAAATTTATTCCCCCCCCCGGCGCGGGCTTCCCCCGACCCCAGCCCCCAGAACAGGCAACTCTCCGCAAGCCGTGGGAGCCCAGCATCAGGCTCCCGCGCCTTGTGGAGAGCTGCACGAAGCCTGGAAAGCGAGAGGGGTCGGTGCGCACCAACCCCTCTCGCTCTCCAGGCTTCAGCGAAAGTCTGCATTCGCCCCATAGGACGCACACACATTTCCCCTTCATTTTTGGAGGGGGAAAAGTGTCAGGAAAAAGCAGCAATGCAAAAGTCAGCTGCAGGTGGCTGGAATGCAAAACACAATGTTTATGTCTGGAATTGTACTGTTGGAGAAAAGGTGGAGTCTTTTCTCTGTACTGAGCACCGGATGTTAGCTCAGTGTATCATGTGACCTGTACTGGAAGTGCAGGGGCGGAGTTGTGGTCTTCTTCTGGAGACTGGAGTGTACAGACATGTTTTTCTCTGTGCTGCTGGGATGACAGAAATAAAAGATGTAAATAGATTTCTGTCTGTCTCTTTCCCCCTCCCTGAGGGCAGCAGGGAGGAGGAGGGTGTGTCCTTCTCACGTTGAGTGGGATCGCCGATTTGTGACCTTGCCTGCGTCTGCCGGGGTAAGCAGACGGGAAGGTCATCCAGGATCTCGAGCCGAATGCCTGGTGTGAGGCCAGTTCGCTCTGACTGACGGCTGAGAATCCTGACAAAAAGTGCATCCTATAGGGCAAAAAATACGGTAAACTAATAATAATAATCATCATGGCACGCTAATATTAATTTTACATGCCGTGTTAATATCCCAAAATGTTTTCTAAGAAACAAAAATAGACAGCCTGAGAATGGAATGGCTTCACTTCAGATTAGACCAGGTTCAATTGAGCCTGCAGTCCATTCACCATCATTCAACAAGTTTGAATTAGTACCCTCTGGCCAATGCAGTGAGAAAGTCAAAACAGCTCCCTTTTCTGGCAAGGTGTCCTTTTGGCACAGAGAATTAAGATGACTGGGTCTGGCTGCCAATGTCCTCAACTTTGGCAACCCCATCTCACTTTAAGCATTGATTGCCATTTTTATTTCAGATTGGACTGGCATTGGATGTGTGCCATTTGCTCAATTTGACCTGTATAACTCTCCCCCCCCCCGTATATTAATGTATAGAAATAATAACTTTCTAAAAATGGGGAGAAAGTTTTATGACACATATGAACAGGACTTGGAATTTTTGTTACCTACCTTTTAACGAGGTCCACAGCAATGTTATTTCATAGGAGATTTTGTGAGAATTGGAAGCTGCCTTGAAGTGTCGTTGATTCAGGGTAGAAACAGATGAAATAGAAAACAACAATTGTAGGATGTGTTAGCCTCCCAAATAATTTGGCTCCAACTTGTGCCAAACCTACAGGTCCCAACTTAAAGAAGAATGGCAACTTAAGTTGACAGAATATGCACAGCTTGCAGACTTAGCATATAGAATAAGAGAACAAGAAGAACATATGTTTAAAGAAGATTGGAAAATGTTTATTGAATTCATGGGAAATAATTGTGTACAGCGGGAAACACTGGCAGTGTTAAGATAAATTCAACAGTGTAAACAAGTTTTGATGGATTCAGTAATAGAATACTGAATGGTACAGTTTTTGTAAAAGATGCAGGGATTTATGATATGTAAAGTGAACCATGGAAAGAGAAGAAGGGAAGTCATTGATATCTTAAGGATGTAAAATGAGTATTTTAAATTGTAAAACAGAAACTGTAAGAAAAAATATATACAGTGGTACCTCGGGTTAAGTACTTAATTCGTTCTGGAGGTCCGTACTTAACCTGAAACTGTTCTTAACCTGAAGCACCACTTCAGCTAATGGGGCCTCCTGCTGCTGCCGCGCCGCCAGAGCACGATTTCTGTTCTCGTTCTTAACCCGAGGTACTATTTCTGGGTTAGTGGAGTCTGTAACCTGAAGCGTATGTAACCTTAAGTGTATGTAACCCGAGGTACCACTGTACAGTCGTACCTTGGATCCCGAACGCCTTGGTACTCGGACATTTTTGGCTCCAGAATGCTGCAAACCCAGAAGTGATTGTTCTGGTTTGCGAACGTTCTTTGGAACCCGAATGTCCAACAGGGCTTCTGCGGGTTCCGATTGGCTATGGAGCTTCCTGCAACCAATCAGAAGCCGCGCTTTGGTTTTCAAATGCTTTGGAAGTCGAACAGACTTCTGGAACGGATTCCAAGGTATGACTGTATATATTTTAAAAAGGTCTGGCTACACCATTCAGACACACCAATTCCGGTCTTGCCTGTTTCCACCCTCCCCTTGTGGCACTGCTTGAAACAGGCTGCCTCCTTCCTTCTTCATTGCACAGCTAAGCCCGGCCGTAGCTTTAAACGCCACACTTGTCCTCTTTCGCCTCAACAGAAGCTGCGCTATTCGGAGAGTGACAAGCTGCAGGTGCAAATCCAAGCCTACCTGGACAACATATTTGATGTGGGCGCCCTGCTGGAAGACACCGAAACCAAAAACGCTGTCCTGGAGCACGTGGAGGACTTGCAGGAGGAAGTTGGACAGGTGGGGAGGGCTGACTAAGTTCTCTGGGGTTGATGTATCTAAGCTGCACTGGGGGGCAGTGGCTTGGCAAATGAAAAAGACCCTCCCCACTCACTAGGTCACACAAAAATGGGGAAAGGGCTCAAGGCTACCTGAGTCCCATCCCTGCAATCTGTATGCACAAAACGGATGCGGGTGGCGCTGTGGGCTAAACCACTGAGCCTCTTGGGCTTGCCGATCAGAAGGTCAGCGGTTCAAATCCCCGCGACTGAGCTCCCGTTGCTTTGTCCCAGCTCCTGCCAACCTAGCAGTTCGAAAGCACACCAGTACAAGTAGATAAGTAGGTACCACTGTGGCGGGAATGTAAACAGTGTTTCCATGCGCTCTGGTTTCCATTATGGTGTTCCGTTGCACCAGAAGCGATTTAGCCATGCTGGCCACATGACCTGGAAAACTGTCTGTGGACAAACGCCGGCTCCCTTGGCCTGAAAGTGAGATGAGCACTGCAACCCCAGAGTCGCCTTTGACTGGACTTTTACAACAACACCCCCCACTAACCTTTTGTTTGAACAAGTTGGCTGTTGGACCCCCTTCCGTAGCATGTTGTTTGCTGCCAGCTCCTTCTTTTCCCTGTCACATATCCTGTCCTCCTGCAATTCATTCGCCCATGCATTGTTTCTCTTTGCAGCTGGCAGAGAAACTCCAGGATGCCGAGAACGAATCCATGGCCAAAGTCGCAGAGCTGGAGAAGCAGCTGTGCCAGTCGCGCCGCGAGGTGGAGGCCCTGAGAGCACGGACCACAGGCAATGAGCAGGTATGGGAGCGAGCTGCAGGAGCCGTGGATTGTTGTAAACGGTTCCCAAAAAGAAACGCTTGGGGTGCCTTGCCAGTTCGAACCAAAGCTTGATCTAGTAATAGTAATAGTAATAGTAATAATAATAATAATAATAATAATAATAATAATAATAATAATAATATTTATATACCGCCCTATACCCAGGGATCTCAGGGCAGCTCACAGAATAAAATCAAGATATAAAACCGCAATATACATAATAAAAAGAAAAACAACCCAGTAGCTCCACCACCACCACAAAAAAAAACACATTTTTAAAGGGCATAGGATGTCAATCAGATCAACCAAAGGCCTGGTTAAAAAGGAACGTTTTTGCTTGGCACCTAAAGGTGTATAATGAAGGCTCCAGGCGAACTTCCCTGGGGAGAGCATTCCACAGATGGGGAGCCACTGCAGAGAAGGCCCCGTTCTCATGTTGCCCCCCTCTGGACCTCTCAAGGAGGAGGCACACGAAGGAGGGCCGCAGAAGATGATCTCAGGGTCCGGGTAGGTTCATGTGGAGAGAGGCGGTCCTTGAGGTATTGCAGTCCTGAGTACAGTATCCTGTTTTGAACAGTGGACAGCTAAAAATGCTGTCAGTCAGTGAGGGCAACACTCAGGCAGTGGTCTGACTCGGTGTTCCTAATTGGAATTAGCTCTTAGGTGAGTGGCAGGCAGCAAGAATTCTAGAGTACAGGTGAGGAACCTTTTTTTTTCTGTTGAGGGCAGCACTCCCTTGGGGGTGAGGTAATTTTGATGGAGCTGCCTCTTGGTGTTTGGTGAGGCCATTCTCCTTTCTCCTTTCTTTCCAGCAACTTCCTTTTCTCTCTCTCTTTCTTATGGTTGGTGGTGGGCTTTTTCCCTCTTGCTTTTTTTATTTGGGGCTGGAGAGGGAGGTGTAGCAGAGAGGTGTGCTTTCTCAATAAGCTTTTCAAAAGCTTACTGGGAAATGCTATATAATGAATTGAAAAATAACGTTTAAAAACAAACAAACCCAGAAGCTTTCCTTTTGGGAATTATAGGGACCAAACTTCCCAAACTGTATAGAAATTTATTCATGTACAGCGGCAAGAATGTTACTTGCCCAAAAACAGAAAGAAGAAGAAATCGCAGCGAAAGAAGAATGGATACAAAAACTTATGGAATATACATAATTGGCGAAACTTCCCAGAAAAATAAGAAATCAAGATAACAAACGGTTTATAAAAGGATGGAAATGGTTTATGGGATATTTACAAACAAACTGTGAACAGATAAGAACATTGGCAGGATTACTGTAATAACCTGCAACTTTATAAGAGATGAATAAATGATAAGTTTAAGATAAATTTATTTTTAATATTGTCTGCATATTCCAAATTAAGGAACCGCAGAAAGAGGGGGAAGGAAGTCAAGTTTTGAAATGTTAAAATGATTGTAAAATTTTTCAAATGTATAAAACTGAAAATCATAAATAAAATATTTTTAAAAAGAGAGAGAGAGGTGTGCTTTCTAAGTTTTCTGCCCAGACCTCATGATTTTCAATATTGTCTTTCTCGGAACAGGATAGGACCAACAGTCCAAGGAGTCCCTCTTTCCTACAAATGCCACAGCCTCAGGGGTCTCTGCAGTACCCTGCCTTGGAGCGCAAACTAGAGGAACTCGAAGACAAGGGGTTAATCCGGATTCTGCGTGGACCTGACGGTGATGTCATCGTTGGCATTGAGGTCATCCCGGTCATTGTGGAAGCCTCAGGAGCCTCTTCAGTTACCATTGATGCACCTTCGTCAACCAGCACAGGTACGTAGAGCAAACAATATGCCCATTTTGTGGCAGAAACAAAAGGTGTTGTCCAATCCCTCTTTTGCTGGGCTCTACCACATCGAATGGGACACGGGTGGCACTGTGGGTTAAACCACAGAGCCTAGGACTTGCCGATCAGAAGGTCGGTGGTTCGAATCCACGTGACGGGGTGAGCTCCCATTGCTCTGTCCCAGCTCCTGCCAACCTAGCAGTTTGAAAGCACACCAGTGCAAGTAGATAAATAGGTACCGCTGTGGTGGGAAGGTAAACGGTGTTTCTGTGCCCTCTGGTTTCCGTCACAGTGTCCCATGCGCCAGAAGCAGTTTGGTTATGTTGGCCACATGATCCAGAAAGCTGTCTGTGGACAAACGCTGGCTCCCTTTGCCTGAAAGCGAGATGAGCGTTGCAACCCCATAGTCACCTTTGACTGGACTTAACCGTCCAGGGGTCCGTTACCTTTTTACCTTTAGCTTAAATAAATAAAGATGTGCTTCTTTTCCTTTCCAGATTTTCCTTCGCCGTCTACATCTCCTGTTCCTCCTCCTGCTCCTGAAATCCCACCAGCCCCGCCCCTGCCTTTCACCAAGGACAGCAGCTCCCTGGTTCCTTCATCCTCTCAAGAGGAAGCTCCTCCTCTTCCCCCTCCAGCTCCACCCCTTCCGGGGACCAGCGTCCCTCCCCCTGCCCCGCCCCTTCCTGTGGCAGGAACTGCAGCTCCGCCTCCACCACCACCGCCACCCCTCCTGCCAGCGGACGGCCCGGTTCCTCCTCCTCCTCCCCCTCCACCGATGGCTGATGGTTCAAATCTCCCAGGAGTGACAGTAACCCCAGGTGAGCTCAGTCAGTAGAAGGTGAGACTCTTAATCTCCGGGTCATGGGTTCAAGCCCTATGTTGCGGTAAAGATTCCTGAATTGCTGGGCGTTGTGCTAGATGTCCCTTGTGGTTCCTTCCAATTCTATGAATTTATTGTGAGCCAAAATCAGAAGAATCTCTATTTGCATCAGCCACCAGCCATTGCAATAAAATAAAATAAATAAAATAAAATAAAATGTACTGAAGATAAGAGGTATAAACTTAACTAGAGAAGAGACATTTGGGGGACTTACATCTATACTCAAATACTAGATCTTATTCTAACTGCCCCTGCTAAAAACCTTGCAGTTTTTGCTGTCACCTGATCATCTTAATCTGCTAAAGGAAAGGACACAGCAGCACTGGTTGAGTGACCCAGCATGGACGATAATAGAGGGGTAATAACCTCACTCCTCAAATTTTTATCAAGAGTGCAAGCACATGACTCAATACTGCCATCTCCACAGGGACGTAACTGTTTTTCCAGTGGAATTTTTTGAAATTGACCCTCAAGTACAGCCGAAGGCAGTTTCTTCAATCTTGCGAGAGTGAGCCAGTCTTAAGAGGGTATTTCTAAGTGACTAAATTACACACACATATATGCACATTTTTGCGATACGTTAAATCACTTTGCGTAATTTCCAGGGTTATTACTTAACGCAGAACATATCCGTCAGTTGAATCGTGTAAGTTTTGAACAATTAATTGATCTATTCAGACAGCGTGTGGATAAGCTAATAATTCGTGTTTTTTTATGTGCCTGATGAACTAGGGAGGGACGTGAACAGAATTGGTAGATGTAATGGCTTAAGTAAGTGCTTAAGTGTGTGGGGGGGTGTCCTCTGTTCCTGTCACATTTTTGTTCCCTGCTGAGCCCCCTTCTGAGTTGCTTCCTCAGAAAACGGCACAGTCTCTCCATCCTTACAAATAAAGGCCGAGATTCTCAATACTTTCCTCACAAAATTTTAGTACCTCAGGAACACTCGGGTCTGGGATCTGGAAAAATCATGGGTATCTGTAGCCTCTTCAGAACATGCACTGTGAGTAAAGGCAGCTGTTCTGTATTCTCATTTTCCTCAGAGCTGCATACATAGAATCATAGAACTGTAAAATTGGAAGGGCTCCTGAGGGTCATCTAGTCCAACCCCCTTCAACGGAGGGGGGAGGGGTTGTTACCCCATTTTGCCCTGACAACAGTTCTGTGCAGTGGGTATATTTCGAGAGACTTTCTGCAGCCACTCAATAAGTTGCCTTGTCTTCAGAGCCCAAGTCTCGACATCAGCTCAGCCATTCTGGTGGGTCCTGTGGGAATGTTGAGGAAAGGAGGAGAGGATATATTGATTAAATATTATCCCTCCTCACTCACGCTAGTGAGCAAGCAGCAGAGCACATTCCCTTGCACATTGCGGCAAGCAAGTTGATGGATTCATTAGAATCATTTAAATTAAGCAATTCAGTCTGGCTTGTCCAGCCTGGATTGTTCCTGGTATGTTTCCCCTTTTATTTAAAACACTAATAACACGACAGTCTTGTTTCAAAGTAAGAGGAAAGTTCACAGTTCACAGCCGTATTCTGAAGGCAGGCTTATATCTTGTGGTTACAGTTACATTTGTAGAGAAAAGAAGTCTGAGCTAGGCCTTGGACTTTCTACCTCGTGGCTTCCATCCTCTGTAAGGATGAGCCGGGTGCTGCTGGGTAAGAGCAGAAGAAGAGAGGAAGATGGCAAAAGAGGAAGATGGCTGCATGGCTAGCCCTTTTATAGGGTCTGCTAGGGTCACGCCCATCTACCTGGTCACACACGGGGAAGGATGCTTCAGAACAGGTATGACAGGAAGTCCTCCCTGTCTGGGGCAACATTCCCCTGTGTGTCCACTCTAGGAAACAGGAAATGTTGTATTTGACTGCTTTGGTGACGATACATCCCACAGGTCCAGAGGCTGAAGGGGTTCAAGGGTTGGAATTGGTGTCTGTGGTTGCTAGGCAACCACAGGATATAGGTGGACCACACCTGGGATGTCGTCTTCTCTCTGTGTACAATCTGTCAGAAGGCCCCCAGGCCCCAAGGTAAGGCTGGAAAGGACGAGATCTCTGATTTGGTGGGCTCTGACAGTCTCTGTTGTCCTTTGAAAGCCGTCAAGATCAAGAAGCCAATACAAACAAAATTCCGGATGCCCATCTTCAACTGGGTAGCTCTGAAGCCCAACCAGATCAACGGCACGGTCTTCAACGAACTCAACGATGAGAAGGTCCTTCAGGTATGTCCAGGCTAAGTTCCTTCCTCCCCGCTTTCTGCTCATTCCCAACCCACACTGTGCTCTCAATTTCTGACTCCCTCTCGCCGCAGGAGCTTGACATGAACGACTTTGAGGAGCAGTTCAAAACCAGAGCTCAAGGCCAGGCCCGGGAGCTCCCTGCCCTGAAGGCAAAGGCTTCCCAGAAGAAAGCCCCCAGCAAAGTGATGCTGATTGAATGTAACCGGGCCAAGAACCTGGCCATCACGCTTCGCAAGGCGGGGCTCAGCATCGACGGCATTTGCAAGGCCATCCAGGTGTGAGTAGCCTACACGCAAGGGATGGGTTGGTTTTTTTCCTCTCCAATTCCTTTTCCCAGCAGAGTGGGCAGAGGAGGTGAGACTATATGGAGAGAGGATTGAGGCTGTTCCTGATTAAGAGCCGGGTCAGTAAGCAGGAACCCATCTCACTGATAAGGCATGCTTTTGCTGTCCCTAGTCTAGATGAAGCAGCAAGGCAACTGTGTGTTCTATGTACGTTCTTAAGAGCAAGGAGAAAGGGCCACAGCAGAGTGGCAGACCATCTGCGGCACATGCAGAAGGTCCCAGTTCAAATCCTCAGCATCTCTGGGTAGGGCTGGGGAAGACTATCTAAAAAAACCCTCAAGAGCTATTGCTGGTCAAGGTAGACCAGTGTTTCCCAAACTTGGGTCTTCAGCTGTTGTTGGACTACAACTCCCACCATCCCTAGCTAGTAGGACCAGTGGTCAGGGATGATGGGAATTGTAGTCAAAAAGAGTTTGGGGAAATCCTGATGTAGACAGATGTGAGCTACATGGATCCTGTGGTCTGACTCTGTATAAGGCAGCTTCCTATGTAGTATTTGCACAAGTGCCACAGAAGCCGTTCACTAGCAGGGGGAAAGGCAAGTTTGGGAAACAGGCAGAGAACTTGTGCAAGATCCGAATGCCCCACAATTCGTGACCTGGAAGGGTTTATAGATGACTCCCAGGCAATTAGTTGCCCAGAATGAGAAGCAATTGGGACCAGTAGAGAAAGGCGGGCCTGTTGAATGCTCTGAACCACTTAGCCTCTTGGGCTTGCTGATTAGAAGGTCGGCGGTTCAAATCCCTGCAACGGAGTGAGCTCCCGTTGTTCTGTCCCAGCTCCTGCCAATCTAGCAGTTTGAAAGCACGCCAGTGCAAGTAGATAAATAGGTACAGGTATAGCGGGGAGGTAAATGGCGTTTCCGTGCACTCTGGTTTCTGTCACAGTGTTCCGTTGTGCCAGAAGCAGTTTAGTCCTGCTGCCCACATGACCCGGAAACTGTCTGTGGACAAAGGCCGGCTCCCTCAGCCTGAAAGCGACATGAGTCACCTTTGACTGGACTTAACTGTCCAGGGTCCTGTACCTTTTTTTTACCTAGGCCTTCCTGGCTGTCTATGATGTTGAAACTCAAAGGAATGCGTGTTGGCCACCAACTTGGGACGGCTTTAGAAGGCAATCAGAGAAATCCAGGGAACGTAAAGCTGTCCTGGGCTACTGTATTACCCTCTGACATACTAGTGGTGTGTCAGTCTCCTTGAGCTATTTATGACCCAGCCAACTTGAAGCCGGGGAAGATTGCATCCGTCATTAGCATAGTTAAACAATGGGCTTCCCTGCCACAAGATGTGGTAATGACCAACGATTTAGATGGCTTTAATAGGGGATTAGACAAATCCACAAAGGATATCATTGGCTATTAAGCATGATGATTAGATGCATCCTCTAGGGTCAGAGGGGTCGGTCAGCATGGCTTCTGATCTTTCCTGGCTCCGCTTTCTGAGATCCTTTTAATTGGAGATACCAGGAACTGAACCTGGGACATAAAAACGCTGGGCTCTGACATTGAACTGTGGCTTCCCCCCCAAGCACTGTTGTATTGACTGAGCAGCTAGGTTCAAATCTATCAACAAATGGCTGCCCTCACAAGGTGAGCTTTTTTGTGTATGTGCTGCTTGAATCCCAGACCCAATTTTCTGTTCCTGCCATCATGATAAAGTGGCTCATTTGAGTTCTGTCAATAGCCTTTGCGGTACTGCTTAAATATTAAATGCTGCCGTTGGTTTCCTCTTTGGGGAATGGAGAATCAGGGAGCTGGTCCGACTTTGTTACCTATGATCAGAGTAAATGGCTATAGGGAAACACTCCTCCCTTTGCCCCATGTTCTTAAGAAGGCACCGTGGTCTTCAGGGCCAGCACACCCATGGGGCAAGGTGAGGCAACTGCCTCAGGTGGCAAGATCCACAGGGGCAGATCTTTATTCCCTCCTTGTTTGTGATGAATATCTTCACTCGCCCTTTCTGCCCTGGCGGAGAGAAAAGGTGCCATTTTGTGGTTCGCCTCTGGTACCGACATGTCTTGAGCCGGCCCCGGTGGTCTTCTGTTGTTACCCAGCCAATGAATCCAAGCCTTTGCTTTGCTCCCTTTCAGATACGACCTGCAGTCCCTCAGCCTTGACTTCCTGGAGCTGTTGATGCGCTTCATCCCCACGGAATACGAGCTAACGGTGATTCGCAAGTACGAGAAGGAGCAGCGGCCGCTGGACGAGCTTTCGGATGAGGACCAGTTCATGATTAAGTTCAGCAAGATCCCTCGCCTGGCAGAACGCATGAACATCATGACCTTCCTGGGCAACTTTGGAGACACCGTCCAGCTCCTTCTACCCGTAAGGGAGTGGAATAGGCAGCCAGGGGATAACTAGGGTGGGGGGCAACAGCAGGGGCACCTTTGCAGGTGCAGTCCGGACAGGTGTGCAGAAAGGACATAAAAGATGATGCAACAAATTGCCACTTGCCTTTTTGCAACACCTTTCTTTTTGGTATGGTATAGCAAGCCTGTTTTCAAGATGAAAATGCGGTTCTTGGGTTGCTTGGCTGCTTAGCTGGGGCAGAAAGCCTGTGTCGGGCTTTGGGGAATTGGCTTCCTTCCCTGTGACCGTAAATAAGCAGATCAAACGAAAGGGAATTCTTACCAGTTAGTTTCTTTAATAAACACAGCAAAGGACAAAAAAAAGCACCTAACCAGAATGGCAGTGCTCCCAATGGCCACACACCCCTTCCGTCCCCATTAGGCTTAGTCACTCCTATGTCTTGTAATCTGAGCTTGTACCCTCTGTGCTTTCTGTTCTGCCACTTTCTGAGCTCATTTACCCCCTTGCTACCAAAATCTTAACGTTTGACTCCATAATATTGAATAAATCTGAATTTTCAGACGTTTGGCACACTTTCAGGGCTTGGAATAAAAAGTTCACTTTCCGCATTTTGAGTTAGTTCCACTAAAGTGGCTATAGAGCTGGTGCAGGGGAAGGTGTCAGACAAAGCAGGGGAACTGATGATGCCTTCGTTCTTCCCCATCCACAGCAACTCAA
Organism: Podarcis siculus; assembly: GCA_034642415.1. Lineage (NCBI taxonomy): Eukaryota > Metazoa > Chordata > Lepidosauria > Squamata > Lacertidae > Podarcis > Podarcis siculus. The sequence continues at coordinate 6,110,299 of JAXCMG010000034.1, forward strand.
TTCCATCATCGCTGCTTCGATGTCGCTCAAGGCTTCTACCAAACTGCGCCAGATTTTGGAGGTGAGGTTCCTTAAAAATACAAGCGGGTTTGCTCAGTCACAAAGAAGCAAGCCCATAAGTCAAACCCAAAGCATTAAATTGGTGACGTCCTAAAATTCTGAGAGCTGAGACATATCCCCACCCTCTGATGGCAAGTATGGACACAAGTTAATCTTAGATTGGAAAAGGCTGGCTTTTAGAGTGAGGTGCCCTCCCAGGAGCTCATCCAATGTGTTTCCGTCTGAGTTCCTGCTATGAAAGCGCTCTGTTAATTTCAGAAGCAGGTAAGCCCAGAACAGTGAATCATGCAGATACTCAACAGGCAGTCTCCTCTCACAGTGGGCAGTTTTGTTTGCATGGAAATGGGATTCGTAGATCCAGACAAGTGTTGCCAGCCGTCCACGACTGGTTTGGATTGATTGGTTGTCTCTCATAGATTGTCCTGGCGTTTGGGAACTACCTGAATAGCAGCAAGCGGGGAGCGGCCTATGGGTTCCGCTTGCAGAGCCTTGACGCGGTAAGTGACGTGGGTTGGGGAAGCATGGAAGACTTGGCACCCTCTTTGGGGAGCATGTCATGGCAAGGGGTCAGCTTGAGGGTTTGCACTGGCCTTGTGCGAGATTGTAGTGGACCTCTGTGTTTGCCAGAACAGCCCAGAAAACCACTGTGGGATTGGGATTCAGTGGCAAATCATTCTCAAACTATGGATCGGGGTTAGCCACAGGTTGGGTGCAAGCAACACTGATCCAGAATGTGGCAGCCAGACTGGGGACTGGGAGCGGCCTCCGAGACCATATAACACTGGTCCTGAAAGACTTGCATTGGCTCCCAGTATGTTTCCGAGCACAATTCAAAGTGTTGGTGCTGACCTTGGTGCTGACGGCCTCAGCTCAGTATACCTGAAGGCAGCCAATCAGGAACCGTGCTTTGGTTTCTGAACGTTTTGGAAGTCGAACGGATTTCCGGAACGGATTCTGTTCAGCTTCCAAGGTATGACTGTACTAGCAAGAGAAATACTAGGTGGTTTTTGTGAAATATTGGAGATTTGCTCCCTCCCCTAACCCCTATTCTGACCTGTTTCTCTCTGTAGCTCCTGGATATGAAATCCACAGACCGGAAGCAGACGCTGCTTCATTACATCGTGCGGGTGATCCAGGAGAAATACTCCGACCTCACAAACTTCGCCAATGACCTGCACTTCCTGGAAAAAGCAGCAGCAGGTGCTGAGCCAGAGGGTTCTGGGCAAGGGGAGAAATTTACAGCGAAGGATGGGGTGCAGCTCCCTCCCTTTGGCCATGGGAATGTGCCAGAGGGGATAATAATACCCTTAAAAATACATACAGTGGTACCTCGGGTTACATACGCTTTAGGTTACATACACTTCAGGTTACAGACTCCGCTAACCCAGAAATAGTGCTTCAGGTTAAGAACTTTGCTTCAGGATGAGAACAGAAATCGTAAGGAAGGATAACAACAGGAAGATTTAAAGAAGGAACTATTGGAAACTCAAGGCAGTAGAAACATAAGATGATTAGAACCCCACTGAACTTGAAGCATGGGAAGCCCCAACAAAAATTTATAATTTTTGGACTATATGATATGTATTTGTATAATTTGGAATACTTAATATGATTTGATTGGATTGTTAAAATGGAAAATTTAATACAAATTATTTAAAAAGAGAGAGAGAGAACAGAAATTGTGCTCTGGCGGTGCGGCAGCAGCAGGAGGCCCCATTAGCTAAAGTGGTGCTTCAGGTTAAGAACAGTTTCAGGTTAAGAACAGACCTCCGAAACGAATTAAGTACTTAACCCGAGGTATCACTGTATTCTGAAGTTCCCCCTAGGGGTAGAAGTGTTAATTGGAGCCACAGCAGCTCGATTGGGCCTGCTTCCCCTCACGCTTCTTTCTCTGTTGGCTCTCGCAGTATCCCTGGACAGCGTGCTCCAAGATGTGCGGGGCTTACAGAAAGGCATGGAGCTCACGCGCAAAGAGTTCATGCGCCAGGATGACAGCGCTGTGCTCAAGGACTTCCTCAAGGCGAACACAGAGGTGATGGAGAAGCTCCAGGCCGATGGCAAAACTGCACAGGTGAGGAGGAGGAGGAGGAAGAGAGGCGGTGCTTAGTTAGAAGGGGTTGTCGTGGCAACTGTCATGGCAACTTAAAACACGGGGAGATTTGAGCCTTAAAAAAAAAGAGAGCTTGCCAGCAGCTCTTGGGAACCACTCAGTTTTCGGGCAGCGGTATAGGGGTTAGAGGGACGTAGGTGGCGCTGTGGGTTAAACCACAGAGCCTAGTGCTTGCTGATCAGAAGGTAGGTGGTTTGAATCCCTGCGACAGGGTGAGCTCCCGTTGCTCGGTCCCTGCTCCTGCCAACCTAGCAGTTCGAAAGCATGCCAAAGTGCAAGTAGATAAATAGGTACCGCTCCGGCGGGAAGGTAAATGGTGTTTCCGTGTGCTGCTCTGGTTTGCCAGAAGCGGCTTAGTCATGCTGGCCACATGACCCGGAAGCTGTACGCCGGCTCCCTCGGCCAATAGAGCGAGATGAGCGTCGCAACCCCTGAGTCGTCCACAACTGGACCTAACGGTCAGGGGTCCCTTTACCTTTTATAGGGGATAGAAGTATTTTCAATGTGTGACCCACTTAATGCGTCCTCAGACTGCAATGATGTCTCTCAATAGCTATTGGCTGGTGGTGTCGCATACAGATTCCAGAGAGAGGCAACAGATTTGTGGCATCTCTTTCTGCCTCTCTGTCTCACACACATACACAGAGAAGGGGGGGGGGGGACAAACTGATTTAAATCAGTCAGGACCACCGATTTGTCATCTCTGGCTTTTTAAAAAGATGAATGGAACTGAGCAGTAACAGGTGTGACTGCTCGCTGTGCTCATTTTACATACCTTTAAGCTCTCAGCTTAAGCTCAGCGCGGGTGGCGCTGTGGGTTAAACCACACAGCCTAGGACTTGCCGATCAGCAGGTCGGCGGTTCGAATCCCCGCGACGGGGTGAGCTCCCGTTGCTCGGTCCCTGCTCCTGCCAACCTAGCAGCTCGAAAGCACGTCAAAGTGCAAGTAGATAAATAGGTACCACTCCGGCGGGAAGGTCAACTGCGTTTCCGTGCGCTGCTCTGGTTTGCTAGAAGCGGCTTAGTCATGCTGGCCACATGACCCGGAAGCTGTACGCCGGCTCCCTCAGCCAATAAAGTGAGATGAGCGCCGCAACCCCAGAGTCGGCCACGACTGGACCTAATGGTCAGGGGTCCCTTTACCTTTACCTTTAAGCTCTCATTGAATTGCCCAATGTTATATATATATTGCGTTGGCATTTAACTCCACCTTTTCCCCATTTCCTCTCCACGCCCGTGTGGATGTTTGTCTGTGTGTAGATGCATCAAACTCCTTGAAAGCTTATTCCATTGTGTGCGCACGCATGTTGTTTTTAAGGTGCCGCCATTTTTGCCAATAAAAAGGAAGCCTGCACACCTTGATGTCAAAGCTGGCATCATCCGTGGGTTCCCAAAGAGAAGGGGCTCATTGCACAGGGCAACCGATAAATATAAGGAACAAATTTGAGGCAATGTGTCGCTGCTGACAAGCTGCCGCCCCAAGATTCAGGGTTGTGACTCTGTGGGGTTTTTTCTTTCTTTCTCTGCAGGAAGCCTACGAGTCAACAGTGGAGTATTTCGGGGAAAACCCCAAGACTACCCCTCCGACAATGTTCTTCCCCACCTTTGTGCGCTTTGTCAAGGCATACAAGGTAAGACTCTTGCCTTTAGTTTGGGTGCAGCCTGTTTATTGACTGTGAGCCTTGAGTCCCATATTTATTTGCATTGGGAAGATTCTAAATACCAACCAACTTTTGTAAAGATCCCCAACATAAGGCAGACAGGGGACTTTGAATTCTTAAATCACGTTATGTGAATGCTAAGTGTTGAGGTTTATTGTAGTAGTTACAGGTTCAATAAAATGTGTTGCAGTGGTAGGCCACACACATGAGGCCACTGTCTTCCAAATAGTTTAGTTTACTGAAATAGTTTAGTTCAGAGAAGTTTTTAATGTTTGATGTTTTATCGTGTTTTTAATATTCTGTTGGGAGCTGCCCAGAGTGGCTGGGAAAACCCAGTCAGATGGGCAGGGTATAAATTGTTGTTGTTGTTGTTAAGAATTACTGGATTGACCTAGAGTGGTCGTTCTCAAGCTTCTTTCTCTGGGCCACTCTTTCAAAATTAAAAATTGCTCACACCACACTGATTTTTTTATTTATAGGAAAAAAGAAAGAGCTCCTAGCAGTGGTTGACATATGACGTAGAACATAACTACTTTATAATTGTCGTAGAATCATAGTATTGTAGAGTTGGAAGGGGCACCGGGGTCATCTAGTCCAACCCCCTGCAATGAAGGAATATTTGGCCCAATGTGGGGCGAAATACAGTGGTACCTCGGGTTACAGACGCTTCATGTTACAGACGCCTAAGGTTACAGACTCCGCTAACCCAGAAATAGTACCTTGGGTTAAGAACTTGACTTCAGGATGAGAACAGAAATCACATGGTGGCAGCACAGCGGCAGCCCCCATTAGCTAAAGTGGTGCTTCAGGTTAAGAACAGTTTCAGGTTAAGAACAGACCTCCAGAACGAATTAAGTACTTAACCCGAGGTACCACAGTATGATCATGGGACATCCAGGAAGTATAGAACAATGCAGCTACATAAGAACATGAATCATTCCCAAAAATATAATTATAAGTGAGCCTCTTGCATATGTACATTAAGCATGTGTACAAACTCAATAAGAGTTGTGAGCTTGAAGTGTGACTTGATGCTCGCATTTTGAAAACATATCTTTCCGTATTCTGCAATTAAAAAAAGAAATTATATTGATACTAGACTACACTACACTGAAATGTTAAAATGTTTTATTGTCTTTGAATCTCAATCCACACCAGTGTGGCATGCACACCCTTTGAGAACCACTGAGCTGGAGAAAGGAGAACTTTTTCCTAGTTTTTATATCCTGTTTCCTAGATAGCATTTGGTACGAATCACTTTAATAGAAAGAGTGACTAGCTCTTGTAGATGTTGCTACAGGGAGGCAAGGATAGGTAAGGTTCCCCTTGGGGGGAAATTCCCCACCCCCGCCTACAAATGAGAACCATTGGTGGCCCCAGTGGTCAGTTGTAGGGCTGGAACGATAACGGCTGAATTAGCAAAAAGGTTTTCTACATCCCCATCCCTCCCTATATTTATTACAGGTCATGTAATAAAGGACAAAGTTTGACTGTTTCAGATTGTAAAAGCAAAACAGCACTTCCCAAAATAAGGTGGTGGTTCTTGCAGAGGTGAAAGTCTCTCTTAAGTGTGCAGAAAGAGATCATTAAACTAAGAAAGAAACAAACAAATATTTTTGGAAAACTCAAGGATCATGGAGCTTCCAGAAACCAGAGAATGTTGAGTATCTCTGCTGGGGGAAAGTGAAGCAGTTTAGCCAGCCTGAGACCCAAACAGCTTTTTGTATCCTGGCAATGAGAGCTGGGGGAATGTGTGATGAGTTTTAAAACTCTGTTCTCCGGAAAGGTGGGCTTGCGTCTCTGATAACTCTGTGATGCGACGTGTTTGTGAGCTGTGTCACCATTTAGTGATGTACCTGCGACTGCTTAGTGAAGCTTATTTTTCTCTCTCCCTGCCCGGAAACAAGAAAGCGGAAGAAGATATCCAGTTGTGGAAGAAGCAGGAAGCAGCGGCCAAAGTGGAAGAGGTGAACTCCCCCAGCCAGGAAGAAAAGGCAGCTCCAAAGGTAGGTGTGAACACATTGGAACACCTTTCCAAAACCATGTTCCCCTTCCCCTTGATTTTTCTCAAAATGAAAAGTTATGGAATTCCCACCAGAGACTGTATTCAGCCATTGGATTTTGTGTTGGGGACCAAATCTAAACTCAGCCAAAACCCCTTTCTGCTCGCAGGATTCATATAACTCGTCCTGTTGTCAGTTGTCAGAAACAGCTGTTGGCCTTTAGAGGCCGGGAAAATATATTTTTTAAAAGAAGTATTGACTTTGCTAGACAGAGCGCTGGGCAACAGCGGCAGACGTACAGAAGTATCCGATTCCCATTTGGCTCCCCAGCTTCTCTGATATTGCATCTTGCTGTTCTGAAGTGCATCTTTGCAACCACAGGTGTTTATTGCAGGGAAAACGTCTAGCTTGTGTGTTGAAAATATGGTAGCTGGGGTGACTGGTGCCCATTTGCAGGAGGGAGTCCGCCAGTAGCTGGCTCCAGAGCCAACTCATTCTAGGTCTGTCCTCATCCTCCTTATCAAGATCCACAAGGGCAGCACTGAGACAGAGAAGCTGGTAGACCGTGCTACTCCCTGGACTCTTATTTGTTGTAGGGGTTTTTTGTACTTTTTTGTACTGTTTAACAATTATTTGCAGACGTGGCTTTTTCCCCGATTTCTGTGCTATACTAGTTTGCCATGTAGCAATTGCACTGTGCAATATTACAGTAAGAGGACGGGGGGAAACTTTATGGATGTAATGCTTCGTACAGTTTGTGATGGTATTTCTCAGCGATTTAAATGTGACCAAGCCTTTGGTAAAGGTAAAGGTAAAGGGACCCCTGACCACTAGGTCCAGTCGTGGCCGACTCTGGGGTTGCGGCGCTCATCTCACTTTATTGGCCTTCTGTACTTTGTCACAAAAAGTGGGTTTTCCAGGTGACTTATTTTGGCGAGTGTCAAAATAAGAATTTATGGTGCACTGCTGTCGAGATTCACTTTGAATTAAAATATATATTGCAGCCAAAAAAAAAAAAAATCTGCTGCCTTAAGCCCCTGAGAACAAACTGGGTAAAAAACAATTTACAAAATCGAACAATGGATGGTATTCGGCAGCGACAAGCAGCAAACTGGTCCCTCCCCCCTATATCTAGTACCTTGGACAGCTGCCTGATGGGTAGGCCAGTCCTGCGAAGAGAAATATCCTCTCTTGGTACGTGCGTAACCACAGCAACCGCTTCTCTCTCTTGGCAGTCTCCCACCCATAAGGCCAAGCGGCAGCAGATGGACCTCATTTCTGAGCTGAAGAAGAAGCAGCTGGTGAAGGAGCCCCTCATTTACGAGGAGAAAGATGGAGCCATTGAGGACATTATTACAGGTGAGGAGGAAGGAGGCCGTTTGTTTTACCAGCCGGCTTTGAAGTCTCGGCAGATCCTCCGCGGAGGGCCGGCGATGGGCCAGGCAAAGTGGGAGCTGCGTGGAATCGTAGCATCCGAGGGAAGCAACTTCCGGGGACTTTTTAGCTGTGCAATTTGGGGTGGCTCGGTTGGTAAAGCGTGAAACTCTTAACCTCAGGGTCATGGGTTAAGAGCCCCACATTGGACAAACATATTCCTGCATTAGAGGAGGTTGTACTAGAGTGACCCACTCTATGATTCTACAGTGAGGGGGAAGAGTATTTGATCCCCTGCTAAATTTGCCCGTTTGCCCTCTGACGAAGAAATGACCAGTCCATAATTGTAACGGTAGGTTTACTGTAGCTGTGAGAGACAGAATAACAACAGGAAAACCCCCAGAAACCCAGAAGACAAAAGTCAGAGATTGATGTGCGTTATAATGCGTGAAATAAGTATTTGATCTCTTTGCAAAAGATGACTTAGTACTTGGTGGCAAAACCCTTGCTGGCAATTACAGAGGTCAGAGACGTTTCTTGTAGGTGGCCACCAGGTTTGCACACATCTCAGGAGGTATTTTGTCCCACTCCTCTTTGCAGATCCTCTCCAAGTCAGTAAGATTTCGAGGCTGATGTGTAGCTACTCAAACCTTCAGCTCCCTCCACAGATTTTCGATGGGATTAAGGTCTGGAGACTGGCTAGGCCACTCCAGGACCTTAATCTTGAGCCACTCCTTTATTGCCTTGGCCGTGTGTTTTGGGTCATTGTCATGCTGGAATACCCACCCTCAACCCATTTTCAATGCCCTGGCTGAGGGAAGGAGGTGCTCACCCAAGATTTGACGATACACAGTCCCGTCCATTGTCCCTTTGATGCGGTGAAGGTGTCCTGTCCCCTTAGCAGAAAAACACCCCCCAAGCATAATATGTCCCCCTCTATGTCTGACAGTAGGGATAATAATAATAATAATAATAATAATAATAATAATAATAATAATAATA
>JAXCMG010000034.1:6118518-6149442 GCA_034642415.1 Podarcis siculus
TAATAATAATAATAATAATAATAATAATAATAATAATAATAATAATAGATTTATACCCCGCCCTCCCCAGCCAAGACCGGGCTCAGGGCGGCTAACAACCAATAATAAAAGCAAGTTGATTGAAATACAACTTAAAAAACAAGATTAAAAGGATGGTGTTCTTTGGGTTGTAGGCAGCATTCCTCCTCCTCCAAACACGGCGAGTTGAGTTGATGCCAAAGAGCTCGATTTTGGGCTCATCTGACCACAGCAACACTTTCACCCAGTTCTCCTCTGGGTCACTCAGATGTGCATTGGCAAACTGCAGACGGGCCTGTACACGTGCTGTCTTGAGAAGGGGACCCTGTGGCCTCTACAAGATCTCTGTCCTTCACAGCATAGTGTGTTACCAACTGTTTTCCTGGGGCCTGTGGTCCCCGCTGCCCTGAAATCATTGACAAGTTCCCCCCGTGGAGTTCTGGGCTGCTTCATCACCATTCCCTTGATCATTGCAACTCCACGAGACGAGATCTTGCATGGAGCCCCAGACCATATCTGGGGAAGGATAAGAGGCAATCACAGGATTGCGTGTTCCAAGGGCGCTCTGCTGATCACACAAACACACACGCACACACCCTTATTGGGCTGAGACCACACCATGCCTTTTTTTTGGAGCAATTATTTGCCAGTGTACAGTTCTAACCGGCCTGCGTGCCCGGGCTACGCATTTAATTTCCATCGTTGCCGATCTGGGCTCTCTGAGCAGTCGGCCATTAGTGGGCATCCTTAATTTTTCTTCTACCCAACCCACCTGCTTGTTTATTACATTTGTATCCCACCTTTTCTCCAGATTTGGGGTACACTGTTCTTTTCCTCTCCCATTCCCATCTAATTCCCACAGCAAAACCCTGTGAAGTCGGTTAAGCTGAGAGACAAGCGACTTCTGAGGCTTTTCCCCATTTTGCCAATGCCCAGACACACCACACAAACACACATCACCCGCAAAACTAGGTGGGGCTGTAAGGGAGGTTTTCTGCTGCTGTTGCTGCTGCTTTTTGCCTGTTCCATGGAGTCCCACTCACCTGTTGTTATACCCTCCGTAGGCCTTTCTGCTCTTTTTGCAAACCAGCTTGTCTGCTTTTACTAATCGCTGCAGGGCCTGGCACTCTTTCTAAGCGCACTCATGTCTTTTTTTTCCTGCCCAAAGATTCTCAAAGGATGCATCTACACCATAGACTTAAACTGGCAGAACAGAACTGCAGGGGTGGAGAGGTTTTGTAGACAGGGCAGAGGGGTAGGGCAGGCTATTGAACCTCCAACAGAGATTTGTTAGTGCTCTCAATGAACTTCAATTTCCAGGTTTATTTAGAGAGAAGCCGTGAAAGATACTAACTGCTGTGGAATGCAGAGATGCCATTTAGAGGCTTGGCGCCTCTTTGTAGAGACCACCTTCTTGCTTGCTTTGGGACTTTTACTTGCCTGCTTTACTTGCCCTTTGTCTCTCTTCCTCTTCTTAATCTCCTTGCCTTTCCCTCTGGTACTATTCTTTACTTAGCACTGAAGACCGTTCCTTTCACTGCTCGGACGGGCAAGCGCTCTTCTCGCCTCTTCTGCGACGCCAGTTTCAATGAAGAGAGCCCACTGTAGCTTGTGGCTCTAGGTAACGTGCTGCATCAAAGGCACAATTGTGGATTTAGGTAGCCGAGGGGTGGGGAGCCGGCAGGTAAAGGTGGCGTCCCGAAATGACTCCTTCCAGTGCTGGGATGAGCCCTGCAATAGCTGCAGCATCTATCCAGGCATTTGAGTGAATATGTGAACGGGAGTTCAAACTGTGTGTGTGCATACAATCAGTGTTAGGGCTGGGTGATATATGGTTTTCAACAATGTGATATATAACCAGCTAAACATCGCAGTAGACTGATATATCACGGTGTCTGAAATAAGGATGAAGCAATGTAGAGGCGTTGGCCGGCTTCACGGTTTTTCCTGCACCGTGATTTTTGCCGGCACCTGCCCTTGCGATTCGCTGCCCCCTGCATGAGGCAGGAGATCGCTGAGCCGGCAGAGTTAACAGGAGCTGCAGGAATTGAGAAAAGCATTGGCTGGCTTAATGTTTTCCCCCCACATCGTGATTTTTGCATAGCACACACCCACACACCATGATTCACAGTGTATTGCCAGGTCAGATTTCTGAAATGCCGTTATCACGATATGGACTTCAGGCTTCTCGGGGCAGTAAACCTTTTAGGTCTAAAAGTGAGATGTGTCTCCAATTTTAAGTACCGTATTTTTCGCTCTATAGGATGCACCCAACCATAGGACGCACCTTGTTTTAGAGGGGGAGAACAAGAAAAAAGAATTCTCCCCCTCTCTGTGCAGCGCCCCTTCAGCAAAGCGGCAGAAGAAACGGAGCCCCTTCTATTTCTCCTCCCGCTTAGCTGAAGGGGCACTGCGCCTTAGCTGAAGGGGCACCTAGCCTTCAGCGAAAGGAATCCGAAGCCTCTGGAGCGTAGCGGGAGCTCCCGCTGCGCTCCGGAGGCTTCAGGCGGCTATCTTTGAAGCCTGGAGAGCGAGAGGGGTTGGTGTGCTTCAGCAGAAGGCATCCTGAAGCCTCCAGAGCAAGACTCTCCTGGCTTCAGCGAAAGGAACCCGAAGCCTGTGGAGCGCAGCGGGAGCTCGCGCTGCACTCTGAAGACTTCAGGCGGCTATCCTTGAAGCCTGGAGAGCGAGAGGGGTCGGTGCACACCTACCCCCCTCGCTCTCCAGGCTTCAGCGAAAGCAACGCAAAGCCTCCGGAGCGCAGAGGGAGCGCTCCCTCTGCGCTTCGGAGGCTTCGCGTTGCTATCGCTGAAGCCGAGGAGCCTGCATTCGCTCCATAGGACGCACACACATTTCCCCTTAATTTTTGGAGGGGGAAAAGTGCGTCCTATAGAGCGAAAAATATGGTAAACAACAACAAAAAAAGGAAGATCACACTGCATACAGTGGGGTGTTTCTTTCCTTTCCCTAGTTTTTGAATGAAAAGCAGCCTTGAAGGCTGCCATCAGGAACAGAGGAGTGGGTGCCAAGAATGTGCCGAATGCTCAAATTGGGTTCGTCATTCCTGGATTTTTTTTCCAGTCGGTGGAAAAAGAAATTGTGGGGGGCAGGGAAGAAAGCAATTTTGAGAAGGAGGATGGGAAAAGAGTTAAGCATGTTCGCTCTACTCCTCTCAGTGGTCGCCTCCGAGGTTGTATTTCAATGTAAAAGTCAGGGGAGGGGAACAAACCGCTGAACGTTCTGCATTGCAGAAGTTTTAGGTAGAAACCAGCGGAGGGCAAGTCAAATAGCCAAGCATGTCTGAATGCATGCACCCCAAACAATTAACTAGGGGTTTTGTTTCTTCTCGTGGCAGGCCTGCGCAACCAGCCGTACCGGCGGGGGGACACCGGTCGGCACAGCGCCAGGAAACGGGCCGTGGGGCAGACGCTGCAGGTGACTGCCGACATCTCGCTGTGACAGCCCCGAATGAGAACAGCAAGCTAGCCAAGCCTTGGTTTGGGGGCGCGAGGCAAGGACTGGGGGGTTCCTGGCCAACGGGCTTGGACCAAAAGCCCCTCACAACCAAGGAACGACAAAAACTCAGGGCAGGACAATCCCTTCCCTCCTCCTCCTCCGCTTTTAAAGCCATTTGTGGGCTTATGCGCACAACAACCCTGCCAATTCTCCTGCCCACGGGGATCAACGCTGCTTCGTTTTGAACTTCGTTTTCTCGGCCACGTCGGACGGCCCTAAGGTGGAACTATGGCAGGGGCTGCTCTGCCAACTAGGACAGCAGGTGGTTCTGGAAGGCGAGTCCAGCCATTGCAACACCAAGCCAAGAACAAGCATCTTCCACAGCCTGGAATGTTTGCGACTGCAGACTCCCTCTGGAGGGAGGAAGCGGAACCGACAGGGTCTCAATTCCTCCTCCCAGCTTGCCCTGGTCCCTTTCCCCCGCCTCATCCAGCTGGGCCATTTCAGTCTGCTTTAATCCTCCACTTCCTCCTCCGGCCTGGAGAAGACAGCCAGTGTTTGCAGGCCAGTTTTCTCCCATCTGACACAAACGGTGCTGTTTGATCCGAGCGAGTAGTCGTACGCTTGTAGGAAGGTTACTTGCCCAGGAATGTGTAACCTCAGGATCATTTAAGCCATTGAAGTGGTGCAACGAGAGGGTCCACAAGGACTTTGCGGGGGGGTGGGGGGCAGCAAGCACCCTGTACAAAAGAGCTCCAGCACTTTTTAAACCTCCTTGGACAGGTGCCACGACCGCCTTGGCCTTGTAGGACGCAAACGGCAGGCAGCACTTCAGGTTTATGCTGTAGAGAGGGCTAACAGCCTGTGTAGTTTTCTCCCTTTGCAACATTTTGGCTGGCAAAGGCCTGGCTGAGGATGCCTGGGAGTGGTGTCTTAAGCCCCTACCAAGGCTGTCGTGGTTATAGATGACCCAGGAGTCTCTGCTGCCCTCCATATTTTCACGAGGGCAACGAGACCAGAGTTTGATCAGTGAACGTAAGCAACCAGAGTTGCCCTTCCTTCCACCAAGACTCCCCACCACCACCTGAAGTCACCCCCCTTGTTTACGTCTTAAGATGGGAAGTGCCCAGCCGCTAAGGAGGAAAGAAGACTGGGCTCTGAGCAGGAGACGTAAATCTTCCTAAGTATAATGTTTGGTTAAAGTTATGAATATAATTTCGGCTTCTTATTCTAGCACAACGGCCATCACTAGGAAGCAGTTGCGGTCCGTGGAACAGTCTCTCAGGATTTAAGTATTTGGCACAGGCGGCACTTTGGCATTTTTGAAACCAACATGCTCTGACGCAGAGAAGCTCAGAGGCTTCGTGACAATCAAAACGGGGGAGCCAAGTTGCTTTTCTTTTTCTTGCCACGCGGTGTCGCCATTTCTGTGGGGTTTTCCACCGGTGCTTTTTCCCCAATCTGTGCCCTGGGTTCTAGTCCCCCCCCCCGCGCCCCAAGAACTAAAAGTAGAGGTAATTAGGTCAATCAGGTGATACCCGCTATAATTTCCAAGAGCACAATGGGGTGGTTCCTCTCCACCCTCCAGGAATCCAAGCAGCAAATGAATTTGTAGATGGGGTAAGATTTCTGCCCCAAGGGGCAGGTTGTCTGATGGACTCTGCATCATGGAGCCACTTTGCTTACAAAGGCAGACCAAGGGGTAAGCTCACCTTGCTTTGAAGCAAAGGGGCAAGCCTAACAGACCCAGGATGTAACGTCTTTTGGCAGCTCTGTTCTCTGTGGGCTCCCAGGGGACAAGGGCACTTGCAAGTTGAGCACCTGCTCTCCCCCTTCTTCTTTAAAGCTCATGCCCTTTTTCTTATTTGGGGGTGGGGAGGGGAGATTGTGAAAACTCCAAAAGAGATATATCCCACCCCAGCACAAATCCAGGCCCCCTGGGACGGATTCTGCCTACAGAGGACATTGGTAGGCAAAGAGCTGCATTCCTACCCTGTTCACCCCAGCATGCAAGCTTTGCAGCAATAAATGCGCACAGCAGCGGGTGTTGACCTGCCCACCTAACAGCCCCCCTGTTCTGTCTCAGCTGGAAAGGAACAATTTCTTAAAAAGTCATGCAAAAGTCAACACCCTACTCTTCATCTGCTCATCCGGCTTTAGCCTTCGAGCTGCACACCCGCTTAGAAACTCCAGGTTTAGACTTAGGCTAACATTTGCTTTCTCCTGTAACCTTCAAAGCAGCTTAAAGAAAAGAAAAACAATCACAGCATATACACTCAGAACAGAAACCTTGGACACTGTTTCATCACACACTTTGGGGGGGCGGGGGGGTGAGAAGCGGGAGAAGGGGATATTAGGAAAAGAATTGAATGTGCAACCTATTGTTTTTAGAAATGCCTTGAATCATGGAGGGGAGGACCAAAACGCCCCTGTATGATTGCTATTTGTATACATTATTTTTATATATGGTTATGTGAATTGCATTTAATCCAAAGCGAGTTAACCATGAGAGCAAATAATAAATGTATTCTAAAGATGCAAACGGTGCCTGTGTTCAAAGAGTGTGCCAGCAGTCTACTGGAGGGCAAAGAACTTCATAAGGTACACTCCAATTTTTAAGCCGCGCCCCCTAAGCTGCCTCTGCTTCAAGGTCTGCTAAGAAATCAATTTGCCCACAGCACTGGAGTGCCCTTGCTTGCACCCCTTGTGATTGCAGATTTTCAGTACAGATGTACCTTGGAAGCTGAACAGAAATCGTTCCAGAAGTCCGTTCAACTTCCAAAACGTTTGGAAACCAAAGCGCAGCCAATCGGAAGCCCCATCAGACGTTTGGGTTCCAAAGAATGTTTGCAAACCAGAACACTCACTTCCCAGTTTGCAGCATTCGGGAGCCCAAATGTTCGGTATGCAAGGCGTTCAGGATCCAAGGTACGACTGTATCTCCATCCAAAATTCAGGGCAGGGAGAAGTGCAGGGGTACACAGTTGGCTGAGGATACCCACATTACAAACTTTTCTACACACAGTATTTCAAATGTGAAATCTCTTTTTGCCACACTGCAACACACCACAAAGAGTTAGTTATACATATACTTATTAGGTGCTAGAGAACGAACAATAGGGGGTGTCTATAGCATGCCCTGTTTCATAGTCTTTCTAATAGAAATCCAGCTAATTAATTTAGCATGCTGGATGGACTCAATGGACATTTTAATTTGGGTGGTAGCTGGGAGGGGAGGAATACACACAAACTTGCACAAATATCATTTGTGACTCTCGCCGGACTCTGCATGGATAGGTAAGTTAAGTGGCAGCAGAACAGCTGCCGTCGTGTATCCCACGCCTGTTGAGAAACTTGGTGAAACAACTTGGCATGCGCTGCTTTGGGACACGGGGAATGGCTGGGACACGGGACCCACAAACCTGAAGCATTAAGACCAACCTCACTCCAAACCAAGAATTGCCCAAGAGCAGAGCAGCAATGCACAACACTGTTCAATAAAATAAAACACCACAAAAGTCAGTTGTTGCCCCAAAAGGCGTGATTTTGCTTCATTTCCATGACAGCAATACATACATTATCACGGTGTTCTGGAACATCACAGAAAGGCAAAAGAAGGTAACAACAGATTTAGGCCACTGTTAGTATTGCATAGGTCTGGCAACTGGCAGAACAGAAACAGACTTGAATCCAAAGAAAAGCAGGCATGTGCCCATCTTAAAAACTATTTTGCCCCACTGATGTCAACAATCTGTGAGTGGAACTGACATTCCCTGCACTGGAGCCCTTGGATCTACAAGAACCAAAGAGTCTAGAGGAGTCTGGCTGCGATCATATCCCAGGACTTTCCCCACCCCTTCAAACTGAGGAACCCCCTCCAAAAAAAATACTTTTGTCATTTCAAAATCAAGGGCAGACAAAGACTGCAGGGTCTTGTTCTTGCAGAGCAAAACACAGCTATTCAGCTCGCAGTTCAAACTTCTGAAAACAAAGTACAGCACAGCCAGCCAGCCAACCCTCTGACAAAAATGATCGTTTCCTAAAGCAAACTTGCAGAGCAAGTGGAAAGAGTACTGTCAGGGGTTCAGGAGCAGAAGGGACGGATGGGGAGGAATCGGAGGGAGAAGTTAGCGACGATAGCCGACTGAGGTCCCTAAGTCTCTCTAGCGAATCGGAGGATTCGCAGAAAGGGGCTCCCGTGGGCAGAGCTGGGGGGTTGCCAAGAGGAACACCCCAGGAAGGAGGGACCAGAGGGGATTCAGAGAGCAGCAGCTGGAAATCCGGACCAGCTTCCCCACCAGAAAGCAGCAGCTGGAAATCGGGACCAGCTTCTCCACCGGAGAGCGGTAGGGGGGAGGAGTTCCAGGCATCGGCGCCAGGCAGCTCTCCGACAGCGGAAGGACATGAGTCAGGGCTAGCCACGCCTGCGTCAGAGAGCGAGGAAACGGTAGAAAGGAGGGTCGGAGACAGCGCGCGCGCGCCAAGTTCAAATGTACAAGAGGGAGGCGCAATGAGCAGCCCGGAAAGGGAGCCAGGTCCTAAAGCCCGCCGAAGGGAAGGGGAGGAGTCCGAAGGGTCCGCATCCGAAGCCTCCAGGAAGGAAGGAACCCCGGGGGGTGGTAGGACCCAGAGGCGAAAGGAGAGACGCAAGAGGTGGAGTAAGGCTAGAGTCTTAAACTGGTGTACAGGGGGCGGAGACTCAGATGGGACTTCGCCGATCTAGGGAATAGACGTAGAGACGCACGCTAGGATTTGGAAATGGAAACTATACTTCAATAAAGACTTTATACCGTTCTACCGGCTAGCGTTGGTCCTTTGTGAGCGGGACCTAGAGGCAGTCTCTGACAAGTACATATGAAATGAATGAATGAAAAGCAAGGCAAAGCATCAGTGCTTTCAGATTACCCACTCTAGGCTTCCATGGTGCTGATTGTATTGTTGAACTACAGCACTCAGAAGCCCCGGGGCTAGCACTGGAGGCTGGAATATTTCCCAAAATATCTAGAGGGCCGCAAGTTCCCCACCTCTGCTCCACAAGGTCTTACTGCAGTAAATGGCATAGACTAGAAGGACCATCGTTGGCTGTAAAGCCACAGGGCTAGTGGAGACCACTAAGTGCACACAAGCTCCAATCTAAATGGGGAGCAAGAACATTTGCCTCTCAAAAAGCAGGTAGGTAACCTGTCCAGTCTCCAGTCTCCCTCTTTCAGCAGCTGCATGCAAGAACTGAACAAGGCTTGCAGGATATAGGTCTAATGTGCTGCAGAGAAGAGCAATGGGACAAAGAGATTACTAAAGGAGCTAGGAGTGTAGGCCTCCCTGCCCCAGTTTCCTTTTCTAAATGGTAAATTCCCTGCCATTTAACTCGATAGCAACCAAAAATACACTCCTTTTGCCCAGCCTTTCCCCTTCTAAGCTAATGCAGTGCCTCTTCTACACACCAGGTGGCGCCCATACCAGTTTTGTTCGTTTTCCTGTAAAAATAACGCCCTAAACCTTGGTTTGCTGATTTTACTGCAGGCTTGATGGCAATTTATGCCTTTGTGCTGGCTGCCACGCACACCATGACGAAGGCTGGACTGAAATGATGTTGGCCTTTAAAGTGGCTTATTGTAAAATATTTCCTCTTGGCACGTGTACACCAAGGGAGGTTTGGGAAAAGGAAGCTCTTCTGGGGAGCAGGTGATTTGGAAAAGGATGAAGATGCCCTATGATGCCCTTCCTTTTTAAAAACACACCTCTTCTTTTTTCTACCCTACTTCAGAGAGTTTAGAAAGAGGCAGTTTCTTTGCCTGACAGTAGAATCAACCCAAACGGGATAGAATAACCGTAGCTCCAAAAGAAAAGAAAAAACCAAACCATTTTATGCCACCAGAGAATGGCCAAAACCATCCCAGAATGGCTGCCTTCCAGTCTCCAATCCCTGCAGCGCCATGGCTGTGGCTGAGATTAGCCAGCCTTCATTTTGTAGGCGGTATTAATATTCCAGACAGGAAGCTCAGCAAGGAAGTGGGTTCAGATTCATAGCTTAGTAAGCTTCAGGCAAGGCTTTGTCATAGCAGGACATCCTTGTACCCAACAAGGAAAGAGGACTTCCCTCCTAAGGAAGTTCCTCATCTAGTCACTTTCATTCATTTACCCAGATCACTTGGCACAGAATAAAGCCACTCCAAACTCTACAAGGTCAACCGTGCCAATATGCACACAGAATTTTTTTATATTAAAAAGATCATATATCTTGTACTGATTTGCTTGCTTTATTTCAAGTTTACATTTTGCCTAAAACTCTTCTGGTACAGAGTGTGGATTTCTAAGGCTGCAATCCTATGTACGCAATTAGTTCGGTGTAAAGTCCCACTAACTGCAGTGGGGCTATTTCTGAGTAAGCATGCATAGGCTGGCTCTGTTAAGACACAGCAGTTCTCTCTATTTAGGGCAGAAAAAGAAAAGAAAATGGAACCAAAATCTAAAACGTAAGGAGCTCCACTTGAAATGTCTGTCAGTCATCACTAATCACCAATGGGGGTTGTAGCTGAAAACATATCTATGAAGGGATGCATATCAGGCTCCCCCAACTGGTGACCCACCAAGCCAAAAAAAAATCAAACTTCCTACTTCTTGCTGCCTGTCCAGGGGCTGCAAAAACCTACAAAGCAACTGTTTGGCTACAGTACATGTCTGCCAAGGTTATTGGGTTTGGTGGGTTACAAACAATATAGGCCCGGATTATATGAACAAACTGAGACACACTCGACTGATTTCCCATCCTGTCACGCATTTCTCCATGAGATTGAATGCAAGGCTGGTTGCGTTTTGATGCCAAGCACAGAAAACTCCCCTTAAACACCCCAAAAGTGGCACTTGGAGAAATTTGATGCCTGGACTTCTGCAAGAATCCCCCTGCCCCCTGGAAATTTTAAGCTCACCAAAATTTGTCCAAGTAGCAATTCACCAAGCCAAACAGGGCTCAGGCATATTCAGGCCTTTGAGGTTTTTGGCCACACAAGGCAGGCAGCAAGAGCAGGTGCTCTTATCATCAAAGCACTGGTGGGCTGCCATAGGCACTGGATGGGGCGCAAAACCAAAGCTGGCTGTCCATTGCATAGCTAGGAAAATTGCCATACAGCTGAAATTTAATATGACAAATCTTCCAGCACAGATTTCTGAGCTTTCTCAGAAGGGGCAGCATGCAACCAGTTTCGCTGAGGAAGTTCCCAAGCGAATCAGATATGTATTTGCTGACTACATTCCTCCAAGCTGCTCAGGGAAACGTTTTTTTGCATGGCAACAAGTGTGCCGCATCGAATGATGATGAGAAAGTGAATTGGCCAAAGTGACCTGATGTGCTTTGTCTCTAAGGAGGTTCCCTACCTCTAAGCCCATTGCTGGGTTTGGGGAACATTACTAAGCCCCACTCAGAACTTCCCATTTTCCTTGGGATTGGTAAAGGCGGTTGGGTTAAGAAATTGACCGCCTGCCTGAAACCCAGCAGATCAGGTTCTTCCTAGTCTTCTGGGTCACTTTCATAAACGCAGTTTTTTCTGCCACCCAGCCCATAAACCTGGCTGCACACAAGGGCTGGGTGCAGTAAAGAAGCAGAGAGGAACTAAACCTATAACCTACAACCACCATCAATATTCAGCACTCAGCTATCTGCAGATACCACATCTGGCTCCATGGGGGATATCACAGGAGTGTCGTGGGGAGAGACAGCATCCCTTAAGGCTTCTTCTCTAGTTGGCCATGTTTGACCCTCCAGCTCCAGCCACAGCTGCTGTCAGGAGCAAGGGTGCACTGAAGCTCAATGCCCAAATCAGGGACCTCCATGTCGCAGCGGACGGGTTGGCCTTCCTTGGTGAAGAAGCTGAAAGCAGAGGCCGGTATCTGTGAAAGCAGAACACACACACACACAGAAAGGTGAAGGGGCCCGACTCCACAACAACTGGATCAAATCTACGCTTCCAGGTGTCATAAGAAAGCTGCAGAGATAGTGCAGGATAGTGCGCACCCCGGAAATGATCTCTTTCAGCTTCTGCCTTCCGGAAGAAGGTACAGGGTTATAAAGACTAGGACTAGCCGTCTGAGAAACAGTTTCTATCCAAATGCAATTTTGGTTTTAAACGCAGTGTAAGTTAGTCTCTATGGGAGTATATTGTATTTAATCATGGGGTATCATAGTTTTTAGGGGGCTAACCAGGCTGGGATAGCAGGCTTGTTGGTTTTTGAATGTCTGATGTAGATTTTTTCAATTTCGTTGTTCTGTATGGGACAATGACAATAAAAATTATTGTATCGTATCGGAAATGCACGTTTATTTCTAGTTGACAGAGGAAGAAACGAAGTCACATCACATGCATTTAAAGGGGGAATGGGCAAAAAATTCATTGCATGCGTATTTCTGGGCCCACAGCAGAGTTCAGTAAGAGCAAAGTGGCCATGTTGATTATCTTTCTGCCCCGAGACAATGGAGTGTGCCTCCAGGGGTGGAGCCAGACCACTGCGCTAGCAGCACTGAAGCAACCTCCCTGGGGCGCAAACCTGGGCAGTTTGTATGGAGGTCCTGGGTTGCTGATGACAAGACTCTCAACCTCACTGATGACAGCCAAAGGAAAGCAGAGCAAGATGTCTGGCATCAGCTGGGCTGCAGGAGTTGCTGGAAGGAGGCGTACAAAGTGCCATCCAACCGTCTTAGGGACTCCACTCTGGATTTGTGCAGGGTTTAATCCATAGCCTTTTCTTCTCCAGAAGATATCTTGCAAGGCGGAGAAGGATTAAGATGACATTCCCAAATTCAGTGGTACCTTGGTTCTCAAATAACTTGGTACTCAAATGCCGAAAACCCAGAAGTTAAGTGTTCCGGTTTTCGAACGTTTTTCGGAAGCCGAACATCCGATTTGGGTTTTGGCTATTGTTTCCAGGGCACCTGCACCAATCAGAAGCTGCGCCTTGGTTTTTGAACATTTTGGAAGTCAAACAGACTTCTGGAATGGATTAAGTTTGGCGCTTTTATTTTTGCTATTTATTTTGCGTTTTTGTGGCTTTCTCGGTTAATTTGTTTTTGTGACTGGGTAGAACCCAGTTCAGCTACTGACTGACTGCAGAAATGGATAAAAGCCCCCCATCCAAACAATGACTATCATCAGCGCAGGTAAGAAAAAAATAATAATAATAATTTTTATCATCTACAATACCGTCTTATTCATTTTATAGTGCAGTACATTGATTATTGCTTTCATTTTAGGGATCAATGGTCTTGTTAGATAGTAAAATTCATGTTAAATTGCTATTTTAGGGGTTGTTGTCAAAAGTCTGGAACAGATTAATCTCTTTTGCATTACTTTCTATGGGAAAGCGCGCTTTGCTTTTGGAACGGACTTCCGGAACGGATTAGGCTTGAGAACTAAGGTACCACTGTAGCCCCACTTTGCAGTACTTCGCACTCCCAAAAGGAGAGAGGCCCACCAGGGCAGAACTCACCTGGCTGCTGATTCCAATGGCTACATCTCCCACCTTGGCGCCACGAAACTCTCGGATGTGGAGACTCTCCCCGCTGAGCAAGCGGATCTCAATTTTCACTCCTAGAAGGGAGAAATAGAGAGCTAAGCATTGACTTGCCACCTGAAGATAACACTCTATACATCTGACAAAGCAGCTTCTGGTCCATTGAAGATCATGCCAAATAAATCTATCAGGATGCTTCCTGGCTGTCACTATTTTCAGGTGGGATTTGCTCACCTACTGGCAGATTGCAAGGGCCCTGGCACAACTAACTCACTATCACAAAGGATCAGACTTCTTTGTGATAAGAGCAATGGCAAAATACACTGAGAAATGCAGGGTAGCCTTTACAAAAACTTAAGGAATATACAGAAAAGGCAAAGCTTACCGGAAAAATAAGAAATCAAGGTAACAAAAAGAATGGAACTGGTTTATGGAATATTTACAAATAAACTGCAAACAGGTAAGAACATTGGCAGGATTATTGTGATAACCTGCAGTTTTTTTTATAAGAGTATATATTTAAAGTACATGAATAAATGAGTAAGTTAAGTTCATTTGGAATATGCAGAAAATATATAAAAAATAATTTAAGGAACCGCAGAAAGAGGGGGAAGGAAATGTCAAAATGATTGTAAAATTACTGAAAGGTATAAAATTGAAAATCATAAAAAAGAGAAATGCAAGGCAGCCAGCTATATCCTGGTATTTGATGTAAAACGAATTTTGCTCCCAATTCTAGTGTTTATTAGTTTATTAGTAATGATTACATGGTCTAATTAGCAATTAGTAATTCATGTGCCAATGAAACACAACACAAAATGGAACAGTTTAACACAATAGTGCCTTCGGCAAGCAAATGCAGAAGAAGCCATTTGGCCTCTGGCTTGCTTACTACCGTATGGACCGAGAACAGAACCTACCATCAAAGTAAGTGGGCATATCTGTATTCCTGCTGAGATGCAGCCAGCTGTTCCAGCTGTTGCTCTGCCCATCTGTTTGGCTGCTCCACGAACCCACTCCAGAACTCATGGTTTCCTTCAGGCTCTGAGACGTTTTCAATGAGTCCTAGAGAAACAGAAAGCGATAACAATGTCATTCTTCCACAGGCACACCAACTGGCTGTCGGGTCTAGTTTCCAATGCCCCACGGTATGGGGGTCACTTCTTCACTTCAGGTAGCCCCCCTCCCAGGCATGTCCAGAGGACTGGAAACCTGGACAAGACATAGAATCTGGCACTTCTCTCACTACTGGAACAGTATGAAGAGAAAAAGAGGCACCTGCTAATATAATAATAATAATTTATTATTTGTACCCCGCCCATCTGGCTGGGTTTCCCCAGCCACTCTGGGCGGCTTCCACAGAGACCAAAAATACACTAAAATGTCACACATTAAAAACTTCCCTGAACAGGGCTGCCTTAAGATGTCTTCTGAATGTCAGGTAGTTGTTTATCGCTTTGACATCTGATGGGAGGGCGTTCCACAGGGCGGGCGCCACTACCGAGAAGGCCCTCTGCCTGGTTCCCTGTAGCTTTGCTTCTCGCAATGAGGGGACCGCCAGAAGGCCCTTGACACTGGACCTCATATCTAAAGGATATGAGGTATGAGGACCTAATATCTAAAGGAAGCTCACAAGCAGGACCTGGGAGCCAATAATAATAATATTATATTTATTATTATTATTATTATTATTATTATTATTATTATTATTATTATTATTTTATTTATTTGTACCCCAGCCACTCTGGGCGGCTTCCAACAAAGATTAAAAATACATTAAAATGTACACTAGGAGGAAGTGAAATCTCTGGCACCCATCCTAATTTCTTTCTGGGACACACGCTAAAAGGTTTTCACAGCTTAGAGGGAGGAGATGCTTTTGGAACCAAATCAGGTAATTGGCACAATGCAAGGAAAAAGGTAAGGGAAAGGACCCCTGCACGGTTAAGTCCAGTCAAAGGCGACTATGGGGTGCGGCGCTCATCTCGCTTTCAGGCCGAGGGAGCCGGCCTTTGTCCACAGACAGCTTTCCAGGTCATGTGGCCAGCATGGCTAAACCGCTTCTGGTGCAATGGAACACTCTGACTGAAACCAGAGTGCATGGAAACACAGTTTACCTTCCCGCCACAGCGGTACCTATTTATCTACTTGCACTGGTGTGCTTTCGAACTGCTAGGTTGACAGGAGCTGGGACAGAACAACGGGAACTCATTCCGTCGCGGGGATTCCAACTGCCAACCTTCTGATCAGCAAGCCTAAGATGTTCAGTGGTTTAGACCACAGCGTCACTCACATCCCGGCACAATGCAAGCACCTATGGCTCCCCTCCTGCTTGTCCTCATGCACTTGCCTTCTCACTGGCGTCTGACGGGAGAGCACTGTCCAGACTGAGGCACAACAGCATCTGCTCCTGTTCCTCCAGAGAGAAGGGCTGAGACAGGCTGTTTCGAATCAGCTCTGTGGGAAAGGAAACAGGCTACAATGAAAACAGAGGCCAAAAGATCATCCCCCAACCACCCCTGGCACTCAGCAAGTTCCAGATTCCTCCCCACCCCCACCCCCCGTGACAAGTGGGGTCGTGCTATGCAGCTCTGCCCCATTTTTCAGAGAACTAAAAGGTAAAAGGTAAAGGTACCCTGCCCGTACGGGCCAGTCGTGTCCAACTCTAGGGTTGTGCGCCCATCTCACTTAAGAGGCCGGGGGCCAGCGCTGTCCGGAGACACTTCCGGGTCACGTGGCCAGTGTGACGAAGCTGCTCTGGCAAGCCAGCACCAGCGCAGCACACGGAAACACCGTTTATCTTCCCGCTATAAAGCGGTACCTATTTATCTACTTGCACTTAGGGGTGCTTTCGAACTGCTAGGTGGGCAGGACCGAAAGACGGGAGCTCACCCCTCCACGGGGATTCGAACCGCCGACCATACGATCGGCAAGCCCTAGGCGCTGAGGTTTTACCCACAGCGCCACCCGCGTCCCTTTTCAGAGAACTACATCTGACTAATTTTGGAACACATTTGCCAAGTAATCAATGCAGTTTTAAACAAATCCTGTGCATATTTTTATCACCATTTAACTCCCTAACCTCCTGCTCTATTCAGCACAGCCTTTCTCATTTCAAATGCTCCATAAAAGCTCCTCCTGCTAATCAGTATCTCGCTCTGTCAGCCCATTTGGTGTTGCCTCATTTACACAGCGCCTCACCAATAAGCTTGCATCGAAAGACCTGAGCAAGGTTCTCAATAAATAAAATCAACGTGTTATAGTGACAACTGGCAGCTCAGAACATGAGCTGCACTGAGCTAGGAAACAAGATATAAGGCCATGTGGAGGGGAAATGGTGGGTGGAGGAAGGGTTCAGCAACCCCTCCCCACCCAGCTTCTCTGCTTAAAATTGCAGCCTCACCATGCTGCTTTTCACAGCAGCTGGGCACCACTTATGTTAGGAGACATCAGCCTACGGTCGTAACAGATACTTCAACCATGAACCAGATGGTTCTTATGTGCAAGGACTGAGTCCACAAAGTTCAAATCATGAAAAAAAATTGCTTGTTTTAAAGCAGACACAGGCAAACTCCAGCCCTCCAGATGTTTGGGACTACAATTCCCATCACCCCTGACCACTGGTCCTGTTAGCTAGGCATGATGGGAATTGTAGTCCCAAACATCTGGAGGGCTGAAGTTTGCCTATGCCTGCTTTAAAACAACAGCAGCATATTCTGTTTCCTTCATGGAAGCCTATTCAGTGTCCTTTTTCCTATACAGTGGTACCTCGGAAGTCGAACGGAATCCATTCCGGAATTTTGATTTCAAAAACATTCAGAAACCAAAGCACGGCTTCTGATTGGCTGCAGGAAGCCACGTCGGACCTTTGTGTTCCAAAGAACATTTGCAAACCGGAACACTCACTTCCGGGTTTGCGGCGTTCGGGAGCCTAAACATTTGACTCACAAGGTGTTCAGGATCCAAGGTACGACTGTATATATTTTTAAAATCATGACAGGATTTATTCTACATGGATTTGAAAGAAGACTCAATACACTGTGAGGCTCCATAAAGGTACAGAGAAAGACAAGAACAATGATCCCAGCAATATAAAAAAAGGCACTGTGGAAATCAGCTATACCAGATGCAAATCGTCCTAAACCCATAAAGGCAATGAGTGAGTCACGGCAGGTTGGGCTGAACTAAATCAAGAAAGCAATGGAAATGACATGGGGCATAAAGAGCAGCTGGGGAAGTGCAGATAACACTTCTCCTACCTGAACCAAGATGGGGCAGGAACACTATCCTTCTGAAAAACCCTCGCCCCCGCTTCAATAAAATTTAGCAATGTGCCATTGACAAGATATTGGAATTCAACAAAGATTCCCTTTTCAATACCTGCATTAAGCCAAAAGGAACCCAATTTATCGTTTTAACCTAGAAAATGGAGATATTCAGTGTTCTGAGATGGTCTGTTCTTTTAAATCACTATGTCCCATCTTATCCACGCTTCCTTCTCTTCTGCTACAACCACCCGAGCACAAGATATATCGGTGCCGTGCGTAGATGTAATTCCATCCCTCCTTTTTATCTTTTAAGCACACACCCCTTCCTTGCCTGGTCCTCCAACCAACCAATAGGAAGAAGGTAGTACTGCTCTATACGTACAATCCTTCAACTCTGGGGCAGCAGAGCTGCACACAAAGAGCTCGCTAGGCAGGAGACTTGAGAGCAAGATGACGAATAAAGGCACATTTCCAGAGAGAAAGACGAGAAGCGCAGTTGGGTCATTACCAAACTCCAGCTGCTGAAGCTCAAGTTCAAAGGATGTGGTTCTCCAGTCTGTCAAACTGCCCCTCTTGGCGCTGAGAGGAGGCAGGAAGCAGAGCTGCAGAGAGTCGCACGGCTGCATTAGTTCCTTGCACGTGCTCAGAGGGATGAACTGCGCCTTCTCGGCCAGACCGTGGCGGGGAAGTGGGAGGGTGTGGCATTCAGGAGGCTCCGGGATTGGCAGCAGTGGGTCTGGGAGACTAGGATCTGGGGCCAACTGTAAGCTTCGGGGTTGTCTGTATTCTCCTCTCCAGGGGCTCTTCAGGCCTCCCACTGCAAATCGAAGGGGAAATGTTAGGTCAGAAGAAAGAGAGAGGAGCACTTGCTGGAGGGGAAACACTCAGAAGGTTTCATTTCTTTTCAATCCCAGGTGACTGCCCTTAAGTGAAGAAAAAGGATGCATTGATGGGATGATCACTTGAAGCTTTACCCAGCGGCAGGGAGTGTGGTGTGTGTGTGTGTGTGTGTGACCTCAAGTCTGAGGGCCAAATGAGGCCCCCAGATTTCTCTGCCTGGCCCCAGGAACTCTCCCCAAGCCACACCCTTCCCTGGTCCTGTTTCACCCCAACGTGTTTTTTTCCTAGCTGCAATTTGTCCTTGACATCTGGTGGCTCTGGCTTGTCTGGATGGAGGTGTGTTTGTGTGTGTGTGTGTGTGTTTAGAAGTTACCCTATGGTAGAAAGGCAAGAATTACACCCACAGCTCTTCCCACCTTTGCCTTTGGCCTCACCTGCCACACACACAGTGTGTTAAAGCAAACAGGTTACAAAGGCCTGGAATTCCTGTGGCTAAATTATACCTGCTGTAGCTGCCGTACCTGGCCAAAGGCAGTCTTTTTAACCTGCCTCAAAACAGCAGCCTTCCCGTTCGCTACACCACCGAAAGCCCAAGTTGTAAAAGTTGCCTGTGATGTGTTACGGCAGGGAACAGCATTTTGAAAATAAAGGCACACTCCCTGCTGTCTGGTGGGAATGCATGAAACAAGGGTTGCAGAATTGGGCTCAATGTGCTTGACATACAGAACACCATCAACTGTGGATTCAAAATTTAAGGACAGTCAAAAACCCAAGTGTTATGTGATTGACGGGGGACACCCACCCTCACAGATGATGGCAGCACTTGGGTACCGCCTCTCCTGGTATGCCCCACGGAGGACCTTACAGTCTACAAATAACAACACCCTGAAGATTCTGGGCCCCAGGGAGATTAGACTGGCCTCGACCAAAGCCAGGGCCTTTCGGCCGTGGACCCAGCCTGGTGGAACGCTCTCTGACAAAGAGACCAGAGCCCTGCGAGATTTGACATCCTTCCGCAGGGCCTGCAAGACGGAGCTGTTCCACCAGGCCTTTGGTCAGGGTTCAGTCTGACTCATTTTCTCTTTGTATAAGAACAAGCACAAAAGAGGTTTCCCAGTCCGCTCACAGGTCCTTATAATATCAGTGGAAACCGTTGGTCCCGGCGAGTATTAACTGCTTTCAGTATTAACCTGAGGATTGTCATTTGTCCAGTTTTAACTTTAATTTTAATTTATTTGGGATGTATTTTAATCGATTGCTTGTTTTTATGCAGACTGTATTATTAATATGCTAGCCGCTCTGAGCCCAGCTCCGGCCGGGGAGGATGGGGTACAAATAAAAAATTATTATTATTATTATTATTATTATTATTATTATTATTATTATTATGATTCTAACTCACAGCACAAGAACCGGATCTGCCTAGCACCAACATCCAAGTAATCCTATTAAAGCCAACACAGCAAGCATTTGGCGGCGGCGGCAGCAAATAAAGCACATCGTATGCCGCAAGCAGCTTTTTGTCGCCAGTGAGTTGTTGGGCTCTGGTAATCCGCCACTTGTTTAATAGCTGTAGGAAGTCCTCACCCTTTTCAAGGGCCGCACAGGCTTTCACCCTCAGCTCCGCTGCAGAGGCCCGTTGGGCCGGATCCTTCTCAAGACCTGCCTTGATGAGATGGGCGGTGGATGGGTGGCAGGAGGGTGGGATTTCTCTCAGTGGAGGGGGCTCTTTGGCTATCTGTAATACAGAAAACGCGGGGAAACGTCAGGTGTCAGAAGCGGCAATGTCTACCAGAGGAGAAGGAGGCAGGTCTGTTAGACGGGTCAGGTCATCCAAGGTGTTATGACCCTAAAGAGGGTGTGTTTTTTTTAATAGAAGATGATGTACTGTTGGTTTATTACGCCTGAGAAACTATTTGCAATGTACAAATGTATTTCAAATGTTTGTTGGAAGTGCCAAGGACACAAAGGAACATTTTGCCATGCCGTGGTGGACATGTAAAAAGGCTAAAAAATATTGGATACAAATACGTACGCTGACACAGTCAAACCTCGCTTGTTGAATGTAATCTGTTCCGGAAGCCCGTTTGGCTTCCGAAATGTCCGACAACTGAGGCATGGTTTCTGATTGGCTGCAGGAGCTTCCTGCACTCAAGCGGAAGCCATGTAGTACGTTCCGCTTCAGAAAAACGTTCAGAAACCGGAACACCTACTTCCGGGTTTTCGGGAGCCAAAACGTTCCAAAACAGAGGCGTTTGGGAACCGAGGTTTGACTGTACAGCAGATTATAAAGGTTAATATTAACTGTAAGCCAGAACGCTTTCTTTTAGGGTTAATGGACGCATCTGGAAAAGGACTATGGAAGATTACTCCAATATATTACAGTGGCGAGACTGTTACTATGCACAAAGATGGAAAGATACAGACCTACCCACTATAGAGGAACGGCGAATAAAACTACAGCATCACAGTGAGACTGCAGAGAAGCTGAAGAAACCGTTTGCCATAAGCAGCCCCAGAGGGAAGTTACAGCCGTGCCCTGGAATGCACTCTTCCGCTTCCTTCCACCATTGTTGGACCTGGGAGGTCCTTCAAGGAAAGGCACTGCTCACCTCTCCAAAGTGTTTTTCTCTATTATTTATCCATCAATCCCTCTTCCTCTCCACTACACCCTTTCCTGGATCAGCAGCCGTGCACACCATACCTAAAGATGGAAGGGAGCTCATCCTTCCAAATGCCAATGTGCCCCGACTAAATCAGGCCAGCCCACCTGCACATCTGCGAAATTGCAACTTACCTTGAGGCACAGAGGGTGGTTGTAGTACTGGGTCCAGGGGTGGCAGCCGTTCAAGAGATGCAGCATCATGCAGCAGCTGCTCCAGACGTCTGCCTTGGAGTCGCAGCGCTTCCCCATCACCACCTCGGGGGCCAGGTGGGTCTCTGTGCCAGGAACATAGTCCCCTGGAAATGCAATGGAGGAGATCTGCTCTCTAAGGTCTTGTGCAGAAGCAGCCCATGCACAGGCGGTTCTTAAAGGGGAAAGGGTAGCAGCTTGGACCCAAACAAGAGACCTGGGGTAGTATAGTAGACTTGAAGCTGGACTAAACTCCATGTTTGTGGAATGCCTTCCCCAGAGAGGCTTGCCTGGTGCTTCATTATCCACTTTTAGAAGCCAGGCAAAAACATTCCTCTTTAACCAGGCATCCAATGCCCTTTTAAAATGTATTGGGTTCTTTTTGTTTTGGTTATGTGTTTTTATATTGTGTTTTTATCCTGTGAACCGCCCCGAGACCTGCAGGTATAGGGAGGTACATCATCATCATCATCATCATTATTATTATTATTTGACAACAGTTGGTGGAGGACCTGAGCGAAAATCTCTGCTCAGTTATGTAACACTGGGGGCCCTTGGCCAAATCACAATATCTTGGCCTAATCTATCTGGCAGGGATGTTGCAAGGATACAGATGTTTGTGTGTAATCAGGATCGCATGATCTCTTAGATAGATAAGATATCAATGACATATCTATATCTAAGGATGTAAAATGAGTGTTTTAAATTGTAAAATAGAAACTTTAATAAAATTATTTTTATTAAATTTTCTATTTTACAATTTAAAATACTCATTTTACATCCTTAAGATAGCAATGACTTCCCTTCTTCTCTTTCCATGGTTCATTTTACATATCATCAATCCCTGCATATTTTACAAAAACTGTACCATTCAGTATTCCATTACTGTATCCATCAAAACATGTTTACACTGTTGAATTTATCTTAATGCTGCCAGCATTTTCAGCTGTATACAATTATTTCCGATATATATAAAATCAACATTTTCCAATCTTTTTTAAACGTATGTTCTTCTTGTTTTTATTCTATATGTTAAATCTGCAAGTTCTGCATATTCTGTCAACTTAAGTTGCCATTCTTCTTTGATTGGGACCTCGCTCATTTTCCATTTTTGGGGCCAGGACTGCATGATTTCCACCAGCAGGACATAGCTGACTTCCCATGGTAAACACAAGGCTGTCAAGAGTGCATGTCTCTCTAAGTTTGTGTTATGCAGCTGTTTTGTGACTAGCTATCCCAGCACTCTCAAAATCTGAAAAGTGCCCATTAGTCCAAAAAGGTTGGTGACCCATGGTCTCCTGTGTAGGACCTAGCACTGGATCCCACCCCTACTTTATTGGTTCTCGGCTTTATAAGAAGATCGGGCATGGAAGACACTTTGAACATTCAACAACAACACATAAATGCTAAGCATTAATGCTTTGTTTCATTTTAAGAAAAGCCATTATCTGGTGCTTACGGTCACATGGATATGTTTGAAAGTATACATATAATGACTGCTCCTGAAATCTCAGAAGCCAGAAGGATGACTGAGTAAGATCATCAGTGCTTGGGAGGTGGGCCTTCAATGCCCTTGCCCTTTTGAGGCTGGCAAAACCAAAATAAAACTATGCAGAAAAAATCAATTTGCGTAATTTATACAAGCTACGAACCCCTAGCTTTCTTGGCACAGAATATAGAAGGTGCATAAATTTATCTATTCGGCATGGATTACAGAGAGCCCAATTGATGCCTAAATATAATGCCAGAAGAAATAGAGGGGGATGAAGAGGCCGGATGGTGGCATATCTCATGTGGGACTGGCAGTGGGCAGAGCGGGCACACCTCCATGATTTTTATTACAAGGCAGGCTAAGGGCATTTAAATGAAAACATGTGAAGCAGCCTAAACATAGGCTCGGGCATATCATCGACCTTTTGCTGAACTGACCGTAACTCACCCGTCATCAAATGCTTCCCCATGCCATCTGGGTGAAGGTGAGCTGCGTGACCAAAGTCACAGAGGACAGCGTGGCTTCTGTCGCCAGACAGGAGGATGTTGTCAGCTGGCAAGGAAAAGGTCACAATGGTTTGCCTGCCATCGAGATCCAGGCGCGTCCCAATAATAATAATAATTTTTATTTATACCCCGCCCTCCCCAGCCTAGGCCGTGCTCAGGGCGGCTAACAAGCAATAATAAAAACAAGCTGAATGAATACAACTTAAAAACAAGATTAAAATACAATTAAAATATTGAAACATTAAAATATTAAAATGCAGCCTCATCACAGGAGAAAGGAAAAAGAAAAAAGAAAGAGGGGGAGGGAATCAAATTGGCTCCAAGCCAAAGGCCAGGTGGAACAACTCTGTCTTACAGGCCCTGCGGAAAGAAATCAGATCCTGCAGGGCCCTGGTCTCATGAGGCAGAGCGTTCCACCAGGCTGGAGCCAGTGTTGAAAAGGCCCTGGCTCTGGTTGAAGCTAATCTAACTTCCTTAGGGCCCGGGACCACTAGGGTGTTGCTATTTATGGACCTTGAGGCTCTCCGTGGGGCATACTGGGAGAGGCGGTCCCGTAGGTACGAGGGTCCTAGGCCGTAAAGGGCTTTAAAGGTCAAAAGCAGCACCTTAAATCTGACCCTGTACTCCACTGGGAGCCAGTGCAGCCGGAAAAGTACTGGGTGAATATGCTCCCATGGCAGAGACCCCGTGAGGAGCCTCGCTGCAGCATTCTGCACCCGCTGGAGTTTCTGGGACAGCTTCAAGGACAGCCCCGCGTAGAGTGAATTACAGTAGTCAAGCCTGGAGGTGACCGTCGCATGGATCACTGTGGCCAGGTCAGGGCGGGAAAGGTAAGGGACAAGAAGGATTCAAGCTTTGAGCAACAACAAGGCCTGGTTCTTTTTTCAGATGGGAAACCCGTGTCTCATCCGTGCTGCTTTAGAGCAGGAGTGGAAAATCGCAGGACTGACTCTTCCTTCGCACAACCTTCCACAGCGGCAGAAACTAGTGCCGCTGGAAGAAGGCTAAGCGAGAAATCCTTCTCCTCGACGTGTCATTTGCGAGGCGGAGAATTCTTATCAACCATGTCAGAAATGGCAAAGCCAGACAGGTGGGCTACCTCAGCGAGAACCGTGTCAAAACCCTGTTCTCCACCCTCTCAAGAGCTGCAAGAGAGCCAATCCACTGGGGGGAGGCCAGCTCTCTGCTACCCAGAAGCCAGTTCACCAACAAGGTACGTACCTTTCACATCTCCGTGGAGAATGCTGTGAGCATGAAGGTACTCCAGGCCTTCCAGCGCTTGGCCTAGATAATCAAGAGCTCGGTCCTCTGGCAGGTAACCGCGTTGCTTCAGGAGCTGGCCAAGGGACCCACCTGCAAGGAAGAATTGCAGTTGTTTTATTTATTCCCTGTGGATCCCACTTTTTCCTCTAAAAAGTGGCGCACTGTCAGGCTTCAGGGAATCCAATCCTCTCCCCCACAGCAGGCTGCCAGTAATAGACAAGAAGCTCTTACCAAGTCTTTTATTCAATATTCACATACTGAGGCTTAGAAATGCTCCCTCTAGGAGTAATGGTACTGCTCCAAGTGGAAACCCACCCACCTCTCATTATACGTCATCCCTATGGTGGCTGATCTGTGCCTTCTGCCTCTGAGCTCTCTGCTCTCCTACTTTTACTTTCAATGCCCGCCGGGTTCTGGGAGAAGGGGGGTCTGGAATGCTTTCTAAAGATACTGAGTCCGTCAGCTGTCGCTCCCCACCCTGCTGCTGCTGCTTCCTACTCCTCTCTCATTATTTCCCAGCCTTTTCCCCTCATGTGCCTCTGAGTTATGACCTCCCACAAACCACTGTTGTAAATCTATACTGTCCTCCTCTTCTCTGGAAGGGCCAGGCTGGGGAGGCGGTTCCCACCATTCCTCCTCTCTCCAGTCCCTGACACGCACATGGTCATGGCGGAACTCGCCAGATGAAACTTAACTTAACCATGCTTAGCTGGTCCCCCAAATTATTCCCATGCCCGGTCTCATTACAGTGGTACCTCGTGTTAAGTACTTAATTCATTCCAGAGGTCTGTTCTTAACCTGAAACTGTTCTTAACCTGAAGCACCACTTTAGCTAATGGGGCCTCCTGCTGCCGCCGTGCCGCCAGAGCACGATTTCTGTTCTCATCCTGAAGCAAAGTTCTTAACCTGAAGCACTATTTCTGGGTTAGCGGATTCTGTAACCTGAAGCGTATGTAACCTGAAGCGCATGTAACCTGAGGTACCACTGTACTTTGCCCATGCAGTAAGCTGCAAATCGCTGCTGCTGCTGCTCACACGGGGCTCCATTTCTCTTGTCCTTGAACACCTACCTTCCATTAGCTTCATGAAGAGAGTGATCCACAGGCCCTCCTTCACCGCTCCGTATAACGGAAGGACTTTGGCATGAACCCCTCCAGTGCACGCCATCAGCTCCTCTGCACGGAAGTTTTCGACCCGCACCTGGATTGAAGAGAGCAAGATGGCAGGAGGGTTCAGTGGTACCTTGGTTCCAAAAGGGCTTGGTACTCGAACAAATTGGCTCCCGAACACTGCAAACCCAGAAGCGTTATGGTTTGCAAATGTTTTCAGAAGCTGAATGTCTGACGCAGCTTCCACTTGAGTGCAGGAAGCTCCTGCAGCCAATTGGAAGCCACACCTTGGTTTTCAAACGGTTTTGGCAGTCGAATGAACTCCTAGAATGCATTACGTTCAAGAACCAAGGTACCACTTTAATTAGAAAACAACGGTGTCTACCTCTGGGGGTGGAGAGCTGGAAACAGAAGGCTTACTGAGGCCTAAAAGTGTGTATGTTGTGGGTGGAGATGGCTGACAAGCCGGTTAATGGAGAGTCAGGTTGGCAGAAGGAAGCAGGCCACAGGTGACATGGGCCTGAAATGCGGAACTTGAGGAAACAGCTGCCAGAGGAGGCCTGAGACAAGGAAAGGAGGAGCTGAGATGACAGAGGGGTTCATGAAAACCATAAGCTAAAGGTAAAGGTAAAGGTCCCCTGGATGGTTAAGTCCAGTCAAGGGTGACTATGGGGTTGTGGCGCTCATCTCGCTTTCAGGCCAAGGGAACTGGCCTTTGTCCACAGACAGCTTTCCGGGTCATATGGCCAACATGACTAAACCGCTTCTGGTGCAACAGGACACCGTGATGGAAGCCAGAGGGCACGGAAACGCCATTTACATTCCCGCTGCAGTAGTACCTATTTATCTACTTGCACGGACATGCTTTTGAACTGCTAGGTTGGCAGGAGCTGGGACAGAGCAACAGGAGCTCACCCCGTCGTGGAGATTCGAACCGTCAACCTTCTGATTGTCAAGCCCAAGAGGCTCAGTGGTTTAGACCACAGCGCCACCCACGTCCATAAAGAGAGCCCAGGGAAAGAAAGGGCTGTGAGCACTGACCATGAGAGTGCAGGGTGGCCGTGGCGGCAGCAGAGCTAAAGTCCACCGACTGATGTGCACCAGCCCACCAGACTGTTGTTGCAGGGATGTAGCAAATAATAAACTCTCCGAGCCTCATGGCACATGTTGAAGCAGTATCGGGTTACTTTTTTCCCTTCAACACAAGCGTTCAAAATGCAGCCTGGTTGTGTGTGTGTGTGTGGTTTTTTTAAGCAATTGCAGCTAAGGCCAAGAGTAGGGCTAAAGAGAAAGCAGATGGTGTATCGTCTGGCCAAGCGTAGAGCTTGCTGAAGATAAGGAGGAAAATATGAGTCACTGGCGTGTTTGGCTGCTGAACGATCGCCGAAGTGGGTTTAGATCAGAACATGAGACTGCGGGGAAGGAGGAGGAGTAGGAGAGGTCAGAATGGGGAGGGATATATCGAGTAAGGAGGAGGCACATAATCGGAGACTTCAGCCTACTGGAAGTGCCTCCAAATATAGGCACAGCAGGGAAATACAGCTCTGTCACCCGAGCTCCCCGGCCATCGGTGTTAACAGCAGTGATCACGATGTGAAGATGAACGAAGCACTTCTGTGGCTGGAGCTGAACAGCCTGGGGTCTGGAGAGTATCTGCACTTAGAGAGGCCAATGAGCACATATCTTATTTTAATGAATTGACTTTTGCACAACTTCAAAAAGTTTTTACAGAGCTACGACTAAATACAATAAGCTCTGCTTATAGAGATGGGAGACACAGAGGCATACCAAAAAACGAACGTGTTTGCATTAGGGGATGTTCTGAAGTAGAGGACCTTATGCATTATATCTTGCACTGTCCTTTACATAATGATGCAAGAAAAAGATTTTTTGTACCTATAATGACAGGGTCCCCTGGTCAGAACCCCTTTGACATGATTTTATATCTCCTCGCAGACACAGATAAGTATGTGACCTGGCGTGTAGCACTATTTGCAACTGCTGCTAGGAAAATTAGAGCAAATTATATAGCCAAGGTAGCCACTAACTGTAAAGGAGATGAATTTATTTGATCCTATCTATCTACCTCAGGCTATTCTCTATCTTTGTCACCAAACTCTGAGTATAAATTGCACACTGTATTAATTGATATTGTTTTTAACATTAGTGACTGTGTGATGATTTTAGCTTATGAATTTTATTGTTTAATGTTTTTATTTGCACATTGGGGTACTTTTATAGCTCTGTTTAGAGTACGTAATGTTTTAATAATATAAATGTTTTAAGTCTTTTTATCAAATCAGTATATTTTCTTTTAATTGTCAGATAATTCTGTGTACATTGCGGCAGCCTTTGGCTATGTGCAATAAAACTGACTGAGACTAGTATCTGCATGGGAGATCACTCGAGAAGCACGTGCATTGGGGAAAGGACAGGATACAATTAGGTCAGCTAAGCTACACCAGTATCATATGAGGGCTATACAATCAAATTGCTGCGAGAATTCCCCTACAAATCGCCACCACTGCCCTCCCTGCAACCCCAATGGGTCAATGCGTCTGGCTGCTAACCGAAAGGATGGCAGTTCGAGCCCACCCAGGGACATCTATGGCAGGTTTCCTGCATTGCAGGAGATTGGACGGGGTGGCCCCTGGGCTCCCGTCCAACGCTACAATTCTATTATTCTGTGAACACTGTGCAGGAAAATTACAGCTTCCATCGTCAGAATAAAAAATTCTCTAAAAACAGAAAAGACTGTTTATGGATGCGATGATAGCTGCGTGGATGTTACTAGCCCAGAGATGGAAAGAAGATAAAGTCCCTATCGGAGAAGAATGGCAGACTAAGTTGATGGACTGTGCCGAAATGGCAAAAATGACCGGAAAAATCAGAAATCAGGAAGACCAAAACTTTAATAAAGAATGGGGGAAACTTTTAACTTACCTTGGAGAGCACTGTAAACAGTTAAAATCATTAGTGGGATTGCAATAACACTTGTAATGTAATGAGAACTATGGATGATATAAAGATATAAAAATTGGGATGGTTATTTTAAAAAAGATGCAGCAGAAAAGGTTCAATAATGGGACCCACGGAGGGGAGGAGGGAAGTCCAGGGATTTGTGGGAATCCCAGTCTGTGTAAGGTAAGAATGTAAATTTTAATATGTAAAACCAAAAAAAGCAAACTTGTCGGTAGGGGCGGGGGGGGGGGGAGAATTATCTGCTGCTGCTATTTAGCACTTCTATCTTTTAAAATATTGTCTCTGCCACCAGTTGCTCTCAAGAGAAATCAAGGCTATCAGTTTGGACTTTGTGCAAGAGCAACCCTCCCCACATAGCTTGCTGCACCCAACACCCACGCACGGCAGGAGATTCCACCGCCCGGTGTCTCCAGGGCAACGCCTTCCGCCTTGACCTTGAGATCAGCCACAAACAAGTTGCAGCAAAGCGACTGCTCCAGCCCCAGCCCTCAGCAGCTCCAGCAGAAAGGGAAGGAGCTTTCAGTTCCCCTTTTGATTTCGCTTTCCCTTGCCTCGGGCAGAACTGGGTTCGGGGCATTTGCATACCTTTTTGGCAGCACACTGAAAGCCCGTCTGCTTGTCCTCCATTTTGTACACTTCACCAAAAGATCCTGTGCCAAGCAAGCCTGGACATTTGGTCCAGTGGACGCCTTCGCGATACTCATAATCCACGGCTTTCAGTTTCTGAGGGATGGCAAGAGCAGTATGATAAGGAACAGGGGTCAAGGAAAGGGGGAAGAACTGCCAACAGCAGTGACAGGGGTACAGGGACATAGGCACTTCCGAGCCAGCCTGTTTAGCTAAAGTCATTTAACCCAAGAAACTGGCCACACGTCTACAGGTTTTCCATCTTCCACCAGAAGTTCTGGAGCAGTGGTTCTCAAACACTTTTTTCTGGGCCACACTTTCAGGATAAAAATTTGCTCGTGCCACACCAACTTTTTCATTGACAAGAAAGACATTGGAAAACAAAAAGAAATTGTTTGCAATGATGAATTCCTGCAGTTTATACCACCACCACCCCACACACACATGGAAAGATTTCCGAACTTTTCTGAGTAACTGTTCCCACTAACTTTCCTTTAAAAATTGAAAGTGCTTTAAAGCACGTAAAGAATATTGCATGACAGGTAAGACCAAAAGGTCCATCTAGGGCATCATCCAGCTTCTAACAGCCAGGTAATCTTGGGCACGCTACAAACAAGGCCCAGAGGCAATGCTATCCCCAGTGATGTTCCTGTTAGCAAGTGTTATTCAGGCATACACTACACTGTTTAAATCCTAAAATCACACAGCTGTGAATTGGTGTAATTCTTTTGAAAACTATTTAATCAAGTGGCCGTCTCCACATCATGCATTAATGAATTCTAGAAGCCCGCTGTGTGCTCTGTGAAGAAATACTTCATTTTGTCCATCCCGAATCTAGCACCAACCAATTTCACTGAGCGACTCAGGGGTTCATTGTTACTACTGAGGGCCAAACAAAGTTCTCTCTCCACACGACTCACAATTCCAAACTCTTGTATGACTCTCTGAATTCAGCTATCTTTTTTTCCCTTTTCCTTTTCAATCTATAAAGCCTCAAATGCTTCAGTTTCCCCTCATAGGAAACATTCTCTTGTGTGGGCATGTCCAAGTTAGATGGGTCACCCAAAGTGGCAGCTCTTCCCCAATCCTACATCATGTATGCAGGACATCAGAACACTTCTGGTCTCTGCCCATGTATGGTTGATGGTCCTTGCCTGAGCATC
This sequence comes from Podarcis siculus, assembly GCA_034642415.1. Taxonomy (NCBI): domain Eukaryota; kingdom Metazoa; phylum Chordata; class Lepidosauria; order Squamata; family Lacertidae; genus Podarcis; species Podarcis siculus. The sequence goes on from JAXCMG010000034.1 coordinate 6,148,598, forward strand.
TCCCCTGAAGCACGGATTGGGAGAGGGGCTACAAGCAAACCTCTCACATCCAGGCTTCCTCCCCAGCCCTTTTCTGCCTTACACACTTCAGTTTTTACTTAATTATCTGTGAGCAATAGGCAATCCCCCCCCCAGGCTGATCCCAAAAGACATCTTTCATCCCCATTGTCAAACTTCTGCAGGGGTCCTTCAAGAATAAGCATCTCCTACTGTTCCCATTGGAGTATTTCTCCACTTTTACCCCTAACAAGTAAGATAAGAGCATGCACATGCAATGATACCCCACAGTCCTTTCCCTCTGCTTTTCTAAACAGCAAACAGTTACCGTATTTTTCGCTCTATAAGACGCACCAGACCACAAGACACACCTAGTTTCTGGAGGAGGAAAACAAGAAAAAATAATATTCTGAATCTCAGAAGCCAGAACAGCAAGAGGCATTGCTGCGCAGTGAAAGCAGCAATCCCTCTTGCTGTTCTGGCTTCTGGGATAGCTGCACAGCCTGCATTCGCTCCATAAGACACACACACATTTCCCCTTACTTTTTAGGAGGGAAAAAGTGAGTCTTATAAAGCAAAAAATACGGTATTTTCTTCAGAGCTGCCAGAAGAGGCACCTACTCTGACAGCGTTCACACATGAACAAAACAGCTAAAGGGCTGGAGTACTCTTGAAAGCAAAGTCCCCGTCCTCCTTACTTAACTCCTCTCTCAGTGAAGAGCTTTAAAATCACATTAAAAAGAAGTCTCGCCTACTGAAAGAAATATATATCACGTACCGGAGCCCTTTCTAAGCTATCCCACTTGAAACAGCATGTGAGGAAATTACCACTCATCAAAACCTCCCTG
>JAXCMG010000034.1:6149452-6295360 GCA_034642415.1 Podarcis siculus
ATTACTTATACCCCACCCATCTGGCCGGGCCTCTCTAGCCACCCAAATAGCACCCAAAATCTGGTTCTGAAGTTTAAACAAGGCCCCAGGCGATGGGCAGCTCTGGTCCCTAACTTCCCAGAACATGGTGGAATCTACCCTGAGGAAGATGTCATTGTCACCCCTAGCTTCATCTTTTGCGAAGGCTCACCTCTATAAGCAGCACCCCTTCATTTTCATCCATCCCCTTTGGACTCAATCCACCTCCTTTCCAGGTCTTGGCTAAACAAGCTAGGTTTCTTGGTTCTCCGAGAATTACGCTTCCCTTCAAGGCATCCACCAGAAATTCTTCCATGGACAGCTTGTCTGAGATGCTTTCTGCAGGCTGGTGGCTACATTTGGAGAAGCTCCGCTCCAAGCTCAGGCCTGAGAGGCGTTGCTCACCATCCACACAGGAAAGGTCATCAAAGAGATGGGTCCCCAGAGGGTTGAGTTTCAAGGGAGGAAAGAGGTCGTTGTAGCCACAGAAATCAAGGGGGAACTTCCGATAAGGGAAGGGGTGTGGAGTCTCTGACTGAGGGGTCAAAATGTCTTGCGTGTGGGCCTTCCAGACATGGCTCAGGCACTGAGCAGGGCTGATCAGCTTGTGTAATTCTAGCTTTCCTCGGTTCTTCAGCAAGTCCAACTTGCCAGCAGGTAGGGCTTGTTTGGGTTTCTCCAAAGGGCTGAGATCGCAGCCCAAATCCTTGCATGACTTTGAAAGCCAGGAAGCGCTACTGAAGAGGGTGTCCGAGGGCGAGTCATCCTCCTGGAAGTAAAGGGGAAAGAGTTACGTCAAGCAGGGTATGCTTCTCTCAGCAGGGGCTGCTCCCAAAATACAAGCCTCACTGACAGGGTCTGGGGGAAAAATTATTTCAAATGTTTAGGTGCCAGGCCAAAAATGCATTTCAAAATTCTTTGGGGCCAGATTCCGGATTTCGGAAGGTATCGGCAAACCAGTTGCCTGGGATTTCGCTAATTCTTACTCCCAAGAAAGTCCTTGTTCAGTTTCTGTTAACTGATTCTCATGGGAAACTTGCAGATTCTGGCTTCACACAATTAACTCAAGGCAGTGTCAATTTACTCTTGGCAGAAAGCCCAGGTCTGCTTGACCTAGAAACTACTTACTCTGATTGGTTAACGACCAGCACTCAGCTCTGTTATCTAGGGATTGCTAGCACAGTGTGATGTGAGGTGTGTTAGGAGTAGGAGTGCTATGTATGGTTAAGAGAGAGAGAGAGAAAGAAAGGATTTATTTTGCTATGTTTTGTATGCAGAAACTCTGCTGGTTTTATTTTTCCTTTTTAATAAATCCTGTAAATAGTTATTCTGAGTCTAGCTGACTAGTCATTTCCACCTCAACTAGCTTCTTCGCTGTGCAGGAAAACTCTGCTACGTTTGGGCTAAAGCCAATAGGGCTATGCCTGACACTTCAAAGTTCCATGAGTCCTATAGGTAAAGGTAAAGGGACCCCTGACCATTAGGTCCAGTCGTGACTGACTCTAGGGTTGCAGTGCTCATCTCGCTTTATTGGCCGAGGGAGCCGGCGTAGAAGCTTCCGGGTCATGTGGCCAGCATGATTAAGCCGCTTCTGGAGAAACCAGAGCAGCGCACGGAAACGCTGTTTACCTTCCCGCCGCAGGGGTACCTATTTATCTACTTGCACTGGTGTGCTTTCAAACTGCTAGGTTGGCAGGAGCAGGGACTGAGCAACGGGAGCTCACCCCATTGCGGGGATTCGAACCGCCGACCTTCTGATCGGCAAGTCCTAGGCTCTGTGGTTTAAGCCACAGCGCCACCCGCGTCAAGAAAGTCCTATACCTGGGCATGATTGAAGAAAACATAGAAAAGGCCTTACCTGCACTGGAATTGGCGTGCAGCTCTCCTGCTCTGGGGTTCTTGGCTTGTGAGGTGGGGAGGCCAACTCCTTGTGTGTCAGAAGATGGGATCTTTTCTTTCGTCGTTTCTTCCGGGACTTGCCTCGATGCATGGCTTTCCTGTAGGCTGGGGCGATTTTGCCCTCAGTTGCATAGGCCACATTGTTGGGGATTTGATCGAGGCTACAAGACCGGCTGGCACAGAGAAGGGTATTGCAAAGGTATTTTAGTTAAAAAGCGGCAGCGACGGAACATGGCCTTCTCTAGCTGAATTGAAAACTAAGAAGTATAAAAGGAGAAGTTAGAAGAACCTCTAGATCCTAAGAACAACGAAGCTTCTTGGCCACAAAATGGAATTCCATTTTGCACAACGCCTGGCAATGGATTATACGAGACACTGCATTAACAAACAAACAAAAATAGTGCGACAAACTCTAATTTTAATTTATGTGACCTAAGTCCATTTCTTAAAATGTATATTTTGCACGGTCAAAGTACAAAATACATCTCTCTCCTTTTCAACAATGTTTTGGGGGTTAAAGGTGTTAGCCTATTGTGAGTGAGGGGGCTGCAATGCTGAAAGAATTGCCCTTATTCTGAATTGGCCTTGTTTGACCTCAGAGGTGTAGTCATGTTTACCATGTGATCTCTGATTGGCTAGGATCATTCTGGGAAGGAGAAGCAGCCCTAAAAAGCAGAGGGAAGGGGCAGTGGGAGGGAGACAGCGGCTTCACAACAGCCATCAACAACTATGGAAAAGCGACAAAAAATGGATTTTTCGGTAGGAGACATTTTACCCTTTGTACCAATAAGCAATTATTTCTTACACCCCAGCCCCCAATGGATGACTGTTTAGCTCAACCCTATGTACTTTGTGCTTTTATCAGAACTCAGGTACAAAATAATACACAATAACTTGGATGTTCCCCCACTCTGCAGCTTCCCATCCTTTCTATTACTTAAAGCATTCAAAGTCATTGGCTTAGGCCTCGTTCATACCTCACACTATTCCAAACCACAGTTTAGTGTGTGATTCCCCTGCTGTGCTCAGCTAAGCCACAGCTTGGGCTTGGCATGTCGTCTGGGAGCAAACCTTGGTTACAGCTTGTGATTAATCTAGAGAGAGCTGAGCCACAAGGCCAGGTTCAAAGGACACACTAAGCCAAGCCATGGTTAAGTTCAGCACGGAGCAAAGGAGCCATGTTCTCCATGCAAGCCTGCATAAAACACACCAAGCCATTGTTTGGCTCAGCATCACATGAGAACTAGGCCTCATATATATTAAACTCCATTGTGAATATTGGGTATTCAAAGCAAATCCTGTTCCTAGGATACAGGGTTAAGATGGAGTAGAAGATGCATTCTAGAATCAAAGTTCCCACTCCACAATGCAATTGAGATTTGTGGCTCTTTCTGCACACTGTATGTTACAGGGGAGACCTTACCTGAATCTTTTGGTGTCAGCAAGAAAAGGCCTCTCAGAATACGTAGGGCTGAACTCCTGGCTGATCTCACCTGCAGGGGAAAGCAAACAAGGCCAATACAAGCCAGGGTGAGGCAGGAAATGCCAGAGTCATACCATCTTCTGGAAATCAGTTTTGCTGTAGCGAAGGAGGATGTCAAAACTTAACTCCCAAAAGAGCCACGAGATCACCAAGAGGAACTGTGAGTATTCTGTTTGGGGAGATGTGGGGAGGAATCACAATTCTGGATGAAAAAATATGCAAGCCAGAATCCAAATAACTGCATATTTGGTCTCAATGTCCATGGGAGTTTAGGATTTGTATATGGCAGGGAGGGACATGCTAACTGCTTCGCAAGCAGCTTCAAAATTTGGAGTGTGTTTCAGGAGCAATTTACAATACAGCATAGGAGAGGACAACTCAGTGGAAAAAAGGCTCCTGGGCATGGATAAAGTAGCCCTGTTTTAACACTTCAGTTTCTCTTGTGCCTCATAATTGTTGATCTTTCCTATGGTATTCTAACTAAACCACTTGTATTTCCCAGAATTTGAGCCCCAAAAGTTACATCTGTTTGGTTTCTTCTATTTAAAGGTAAAGGGACCCCTGACCATTAGGTCCAGTCGTGGCCGACTCTGGGGTTGCGGCGCTCATCTCGCTTTATTGGCCAAGGGAGCCGGCGTACAGCTTCCGGATCATGTGACCAGCATGACTAAGCTGCTTCTGGCGAACCAGAGCAGCACATGGAAACGCCGTTTACCTTCCCGCCGGAGCGGTACCTATTTATCTACTTGCACTGTGACATGCTTTCAAACTGCTATAGGTTGGCAGGAGCAGGGACCGAGCAACGGGAGCTCACCCCATCGCGGGGATTCGAACCACCGACCTTCTGATCGGCAAGTCCTAGGCTCTGTGGTTTAACCCACAGCGCCACCAGTGTCCCTTCTTCTATTTACTACTGCATAAAATGTTATTCTGACATACCAGCTCCTTATACCTCAGCAGTTGGGATCCTCCTGCAATGGCTGGGCAGTGAAGCAACAGCAATCATGGGGTATGTCTGCTGAACAAGTTTCCCATTAGTTGGGCTGATGGGGTTGCATGTCTGCTAGAGGGCTTTGATGCAGAAAGCTAAAGCTTCACCCCCAGCCACAATCCAATTTTAACCCCCCATCCACACAGCGTTGCAGCTCCCCACTTACATTCTGCCTGGGCAATGATGGAGATGGAGGTTAAGCTCCCTTTCCCACTGTCTTCCTTGGCAGTTCCTTTAGCAATCACGTCGCTCAGAATCTTCCACGGTCCCTGGAACACATTTTTCTCTGGATCCTCTACTTTGCAAACGCTGCTCTTTTTCTCAGTCACCACCTCCTTCGGTCCTTTACCCGTAGGAAGCTCCTTTGGGTGCCCAACGGTAACTGGAGCATCTTGGCAAGCTATTTCCATTACGGCCATCTCCTCCTTTTGCTAGAAGGCTGGAAGATAAATCCCACAAAAAAAAAAACAAGCCATTAGAACAGATGCCCTCTCTTCATAGAACCATAGTACTGTGGGGTAAGAAAGGACCCTTGAGAACATCTAGGGTAACCCCCTAAATGCAGGAATCTCAGCACATGGTCCAGAATGTGGAGACCACACACTACAGTGGTACCTCAGGTTACATACGCTGCAGGTTCCACACTCCGCTAACCCAGAAATAGTGCTTCAGGTTAAGAAATTTGCTTCAGGATAAGAACAGAAATCGTGCTCCGGCGGCACGGCAACCGCAGGAGGCCCCATTAGCTAAAGTGGTGCTTCAGGTTAAGAACAGTTTCAGGTTAAGAATGGACCTCTGGAGCAAATTAAGTACTTAACCCGAGGTACCACTGTATTGAGTTCTCCTTCCCCCTCACAAACACACTCATGATGTCTGATAACAGGGAGCATTCACTAGCGGGGGAAATATGCAAGGTGGTCCCATGACACACATGCGGACCACAGACCTATCTCTCTCACTTGCTCATAATTCACGTGCCCCTCTCCTCTAAGGCAAACCACACATGCACACAGGCCACACATTCCTATCTCCCCCCCCAACACACATCAGCTATAAATACATATCTCTCCCAAGTCCATCTCTCACATATGATGGGCGCCTGCAGGAAATTGGGGGGGGAGGGGGGATCAGGGGAAGTAAAATGCAGAAAGGGTGGAATGGGCTAATTTTTCACAAAAAAATGAGAAGGATTTGCCTGTATGTTTTGCCTCGTATCTCAGGCTCTAACTACCACTACTACTATTTCATCTTTATTCATATGCCACACATCTGACTGGGTTGCCCCAGTCACTCTGGAAGGCTCCCAACAAAGTATTAAACACACAATAGAACCTCAAACATGAAAAACTTCCCTGCAAATGCTAGGCACTTGCTTAAAAACAAAATGGGGAAACTGAGGGTTATGGTACATGCTGGGGGCAGCAAAGAAGGCTTTCACGGGCACTATGGTGCCCGTGGGCACGGGATTGGCGATTCCTGTTGAACAGGATACTTTGGGCAGTGGATACAAGGCGGCTGTTCCTTCCTGTTCTGGGTGGTGAGAGGGAAGGATAGACACATTCTCCCTTTCCTTCCCCCACCTCCATTTTCCTTGCTGTGTTGCATCACATTAAAATGTTCAGGTCTGGGCTGGTTGCCAGTCCTGACTGAGAGCATTATATTGCTATTTAGCGTGGGCGGGTGGGTAGGGGAAGACTCTGGGGAATAAGAAACCGGGAAAGGCATTCAGGGAAGTGGGGACAGTTTTCTATAGCATATGAGGAGGAGCTTTTAAAAATCTCGTGGTGCATTGCTCCTCCAAACTTTGCTTTCAGGGCATGCATTTTTAGGGAGGCAAGTTCTCTCCACCCCAGCCCCAGCCTTCCATCTTCTCACATGCCCAAATACTTCATGACTCAAATGCTCTCAACCTGACCTTCCATCTCTCTCCCCACCCCCACCCCCTTTCTGTCCTTCAACATTCAGTTTGAACCAATTTAGACCTATGGACTAAATTGGAAACCTCACAGAGTCCGCCATATGTCTGGTTCCTTTCAGACCCCTCCAGACCCACCCCCCAACAATGCAAACATGAGGATATATTGGAGAAATAAAGCAAGGATTTTAATGCAGCTGTGACTGGGCATCAGGGATGGGTCATCTTCCCTGCAAACGAGGGGGAAAGTGAGGCTTGTCACCAAATACTGATGGGCATTTTGAGCTATGTCTTGCGTGCAGTGTTTCGGTGCAGAGATAACATTAAGGTTTTTTTATATTCCATATTTGGTAGCTTTCAATGGCATACAGCTCTGAGCTTTGGACTAAGCGAGCAGACTCTCCATGATAGGGAAAGGAACTGTGGGGCACACTGCTCTCTTAGCCACAACCGCAGCTGTATCAAATCGATCCGGCACCCGGCCTCTTGACAGCAGAGAATCCTTTCCCTGTTTCGCAAGGCTCTTTCATGGCACGGTGCCTGCCAGTTTCCTGCCTCTCCATTGAGCTTCACGCTAGCAAAGGGCACTTCCCTGTGCTTCTGATGAGCCAGAAGCAGAATGGGGGAACCTCCGGACACTGCACCTAACTGGCGTGGGTCTTGCGAGAGATGGTGTCCTGTCTCCAGCTTGCAAGCCTTGCCTAGCCTGGGCACCCCTGTCTCCCACCACTTCCCGGCACAGGCAGGTTTCCAGACAGGCAGAGGTGGTGTCGGCTGGCTGGGGAGGGTGCGGCAGAGGCTCAATAAAGGGCTGCACACACACTTTCTCAGTGCTCCTTCCTTCTGACCACATACACAGTACAGCCTTTTTTCTGTTTTTAGGAAGTCTGTCCTCTTTAGGCTGTTTTTCTTTTTTCTTTTAATGCACTTCTGCAAACCTTGGGGTTCCCTCAAACAAGGAAGATACCTCTGTTTTTTCACTGGCCCTATTTTGGCTACAAAGCTGTTATTGGGGGAGTGGTTTAGTCCCATACTGTTTATTCTTATTTAAACAGTTCATATATCCCTTAACTCCCATGGTTAATAAGTGGTTTATAAAGACGCAATGCAAAAAAGGTGGAAGTTAAAACTATAAAATCTCCATTAAAATGCCTACTGGATGTTCGGTAGGGAGGGGGAGTGTCTGACTTCAACTGGAAGGGAGTTCCATAAAATTGTGCCCTCAATACTAAACTCACAGCTCCTGGTGGATACAAGCCTTGCATCCAAGCCGTGGGGGACCACCCCCAAAGACATCGGTGATTAGGCAGGGATATAAGAGATTGGGCAGTCCTTGCAGTATCCTGAACCCAAATTGTTAAGGACCTTGCAAATTAATACAAGCACGTTGAACCTGGCCTGGTAGCATACAGATTTTTGTTGTTGAAGATGCGGTGGTTTTTTGTTTAGTCTCTATAAAATTTATTTAATTTTCAGATTTTGAAATTTACAAAAATGGTCCTGGATACCATGGTGGTCTATGGGATCAAAAGCCACAGAGAATAATAATAATAATAATAATAATAATAATAATAATAATAATAATAAATTTTATTTATATCCTGCCCTCCCCAGCCGAAGCTGGGCTCAGGGCGGCTAACAATCAAAATGAGAAGCAGAGTCAAACTCTGGCCACAATCCTGCCCTTGCCTTTACCTGACCAGCAACGCTTACCTTTCCACAGACTCCTTAGGATTATTGTTTCGTAGACCATTTTAAACCTGCCTTTTAACTTCAAAAAATGCCCAAGGAAGTTCACAATATAAATGAAATTAAAAATAAGAGCAGCAGTAAAATATTTTTTTTTAAAAAAATCCTCAGATAAAAACAAATTCAGATTAAAATGATGGGACAAAATGCTCCACACACTGGGGAAAATATCAAATGCTTGCCAGAAAAAGAAGTCTTCACACCTAGGCACCTTTCCACCTGTGACCAACACCCTTGGCCCTGCTGAACTTGCTGCTTCAAGGTCACAGCTCACCTTGATAGTTCTGGCTTCTACCTCCCAAGGCTGCCTCTTGGCTTTGCACCAAGTGACAGCCTCTGTCTGAGGGCCTGCTTCTGCTGCCATCTCTGTTCCTGTAATGAACGCCCACGGCCCATTTCCCAACACTGATAATGCACTCTGGGCAGGATCTCTTCCTGTGTTCTAGTTGCAAAGCTACCAGGTATGAATGGGGAGTCAGCTCGGCCTTTTTTCCGCTGAAGCTTGCCTCAAGTGTTTCCAAGTGCACTTCGTGCAAGGATTCCCTTCTGTGTTTTGAGAAGGGAGAAGTTAGGCCTCAAAAGTGAAACCAAGTCATCTGATTGCCATATACAGTAGTTGCAGGGGGAAGCGGTGAGGTTCTCACAAATCACTTCATTTTAGTAAGGCCTCAAGCCTCATCTTCCTGAAAGAGAACAGGAAGCAAAGGCCCTCCTTGTTAAAATAATATTTAGCTGCCCTTCCTGAACCTATTCAGGAAGATACAACGAACAATAGGACGCTGTTTCAGGGGTGACCTTATCTACAGCAGGGAAGAAAGGCTGCTTCCTCTCTGCGAGATGCTTTTTACCCAAAATCGAAAGTCATTGTTCCTTGTCCCAAGGTAACCCCTGCCTACCCAAACAAGGAATCCTAGGGTGCCTGAGCTACATATTCATGTGTCAAAAGAAATAAATAAAACACTTGTGGCACTTTAGAAGTGCTAACAGACAGACTGATGAAGAGGTGGGCGACCTGTCGGTCCATAGTAGAAGAGTTTGGATTTGATATCCCGCCTTTCACTCCCCTTCAGGAGTCTCAAAGCAGCTAACATTCTCCTTTCCCTTCCTCCCCCACAACAAACACTATGTGAGGTGAGTGGGGCTGAGAGACTTCAAGGAAGTGTGACTGGCCCAAGGTCACCCAGCAGCAGCAGGTGGAGGAGTGGAGACGCGAACCCGGTTCCCCAGATTATGAGACTACCGCTCTTAACCACTACACCACACTGGCTCTCAGTATGGATAATCAATGTCATGATGTCAATGTCCAGGTAGAGACAAGGATGGGCAGAAATGCAGGCAAAAGTGATCTGGATGAACGCATCCAGAATCAGAGATGGGAGAGGTTTCCATTTAAAATGCTAGACGACTACATCCACACTTCCTGAAACAATGCAGGTGCCAACCATTTTGCTTGCATTCAACTGATGCACGGGTTGTTTGGAACTGGAAGAGGGCAGAAGGGGGGGGGGGGAGAGCGCATAACGGGGCAGGCTTATGTGTGCTCCACCAACTCATGTGAATGCCCAGAATGCGGCCCCCGCAGAAATGGGGGGTTGCCTGTACGCAAATCAAAGCACAACCACCCTTCAGCATTTGCACTTCTTTGAACTTGCAGTTCTCTAACTAATCCTCAATTATTATTTTTTACAAGAATATGTGTATTAGGGGAAAGTGTGCATTGCAAGGATGCATGTTGTAAAAATGCATTGTATCAAGGAAACTGCTTGCAGACGTGTGTGTGTTTGTGTGTTAGGAGAAATGTACACTAAAATTATGGCAATATTTTGGTGAGGAGGTTCCTTTACCAGGTCAAAACTGATGTGCAATTGTAAAGAACAAACCTAAAATTGGAAAAATGATAAAACAGATAAACCAAATCCAACAAATTGATCTATTAACCCTAACTGGATTAAAGGTTGTCCTGTTAAGAAAGGGGTTGCTCCATTTCATTTTTACTTAAATAACAGCAACCATGGTACGTGGGAAAGTGGTAGGTTAGTCTTTTCTCATCACACCACAGACTCAATGAAAGCTGCTCCTCCCAGAGCTGTTCCTCATCATGGCAACTATTTGATTTCAGGAGAAAACCAAACCACACATTTAACATAGTGTATAGTTTGGCCCCGAGTCTACAAGGACCATGTTCTGCTGGCATCCCATTGCTGCATTATTAATCAAGACATGGAAGCTGAATTTGCAAACCACCAATTCTGGAATACAGTACTGTATGTGCTTTCCAGCCTGTGTTTCATTTTTAATTTTACACATTTCAGGGAGAAGCAGGCAGGAAACATCTGGCAAGCAACCACAGCAGCAGCTGTCCATTCATCAGCAATGAGGTATTTGAAACTTGTGTGTTGTATCTCTGCCCCCCTTAAGAGAAAATGTTTCATTCCAGAGTAATACAAACAATTTGTACCTTGTGTCTATCTTGGCAAAACTGCATCTCAAGCATCAGTAATACACTGAGGATTGCTTTAAGCTAGTCACAGGGTGTTCAAAAAAACCACAATTTCATCTTTAATACACAGTGGACTTGAACCCATGAAACCTTATGCGGCAATAAAAGTCTTTAAGGTGCTGCAAGATTCTTTGTTGTTTTAACCCTAGGTTTGTAAACAATTGATCACCTGGGTGAGCAGGAATTGTCTCCAAGCAACCAAGTGGGGAAGAGTTTGTAAACTGAAAGAGAATTACTTTGTTTTCATCTTCAGACCGAAGAAGATATGTGTCAGCTGGTAACTTATTTACAAGACTAAACCATATTCCAAATTTCTCAAAATACATCCTGTAATGTTAAGGAGAAGCACCAAGCAGAAACAGTATATGCTGGATTTTAATGTACACAGGAAATGTTAAACTGCTATTAATAATGTTTTGAGACTATTACATTTACAGTTTTGTTTTTTAAATGCAAATAAGGATTGGCATGTCTTTTCATTGCACAGCACCTTGCCACAGATTTGTAGGGGGAAATGCATGAAACTGAAAGCCAAGAGAATATCGAACTGTTAGACTCAGACTGACTGGACATCACACCCACAGGAAGAAAAACAAAGTATAACAAGCCACTGAAGCTTCAACCACAAGAGCATAAGAGGAGCTTTCTGGGCCATCCCATCCAGCCCAGCATCCTGTTCTCACAGTGGCCAACCAGATGCCCATGGGAAACCCACATGCACAGGAGCACTCTCGCCGCTTGAGGTTTCCAGAAACTGCTATTCAGAAACGTATCTGCCTCCAACCACAAACCACAGAAACCCTAACTAGCCCTTCTGTGGTCTCTGAAACACTACCAGACACTATCCAGACCATATTACCACTTCAGCATTAACTTTGATAGTTTTGTCCACACTGAACAAAAATGCACTACTGTCCTTATGCTACAGCAAAGTTATGAAACTCAAAGGTCCATACATTTTTTTGCTGGCCTTGGTAGCAAATACAAGACCTGTTATTGTTAGAATCCATCCCTCGCCATGGGCACAATTTTCTATGCCTGCTTGCCGAAAAGCCACATTATGTTCTATGGGGCTTACACACCTAGAAACGCGTGTGTACAGGATTGCAGTCCTGACCTCACATTGCACCTCCATGGGAAGTCAAGGACAATTCCCCTTCTGCAGCTCTAAACCTTAGGTGCTGGGGGAAGGGATTACAGTAGTACCTCAGTTTAAGAACAGTCCTGTTTAAGAAGGATTCGGTTTACGAACTCCGCAAAACTGTAAGTAGTGTCCCAGTTTGAGAACTTTACCTCGATCTAAGAACGGAATCCGAACGGTGGAAGGGCACCAGCGGCGGTAGGCCTCATTAGGGAAAGCGCGCCTCAGTTTAAGAATGGTCTTGGTTTAAGAACGGACTTCCAGAACGGATTAAGTTCATAAACGTACCACTGTATTATTAGTAGTAATAGTAACAGCAGTATACCACCCTGTACCTGTAGATCTCAGGGCAGTTCACAACATAAAATCACAATATGAACACAAAATACATGATAAAAATGGAAACGAAAACAACCCAATAATCCACAACACAAAGCAGCCAGTCCAAACTTTCCTCTCTAGGTTGTAGACATAAAGTAAAGCAAGCATCTTTCCTATCACTATGCTGAGCTCTCTGAAGGTCAGTGCAATTGAAGGGGTGATTTCTCTATCCACCCAACCAAGGTTCCAAGCTAGAGGGGAATGTTGGGGCTCCCCTTGCCATCGCTGCCTTTGGGCAAAAACTACTGTGGCAAGAATGGCAAACAGAAATGTAAATCCTAGGGAGAGAGATGCATCTACTTCTTCCAATTACACTCCTCCTCAAACTTACGACCTCTTTTCTTTTGATAGGTCTTTGGCCCAATTGACAATGCCTGCCTCCCCTGTTTTTGTGGCTGTGTTAACTGCTACACTTTGCCTAATTTTCTTGAATGCATTTATTTTTAATTTTGATTTAATCTATATTAGACATTTCTAAAAGAAACTGAAAGCCAAGGTAAAATGCTTTATAACTATCAGACCTCACATTTCTGGTGTAGAGCCTGGCAGGCTACTAGCTTGCTATTTGAAAGCTACTGTAGACAAGAAGAAGCCTGTTAGTCTTGGATGAAAAGAGCTGCTTGACGAAGGCATATGGGCTATGCTGTTACGTTTGGGCTAAGTAAGTTAAACCGAACAAGGTGTGTGCAGGTATCCTGGGAAAGGGCAAGTAAAGGTTCAAAGTGCACAGGAAATAAACTCACATGCTGGGAGGCACAACTTGCTACGTGCTGGAAGGTGCATTCAAGCTTATTTTCCTTTCTCCATCACATCCTTCCTCTAAGGTTCTCACAGTGGCACACATACACCCCTGCACGGTAGGTCAGGCTGAGAGGCACCCACGTGGCCCAGGGTCATCCTTTGGGCCTTTGAAACCAGTCAACCCAAGTATAAGCCCACTGCAGTCATTACATCTTGCAAGGATAATACCTAGTGCTTTATTTACAAAGCGCTTTGTACACTCCTCTTGAGTGCCCAATAAGGTGCTGTGCGGGGAGAAGAGACCTATCTATCTATACAAAACATGCACACGGGGGATATGGGGCAGCAAGTAGCAAAACTTTCAGGCAAAGCAGAAAACAGCCTGCCAGCGTTTTAATTCTGTCAGCTTCCTCCCAACTTTAATTCTGTTAATTTGGCTGACAGCTCCATCACAGAGCAGGAGACTCTTAAATCTCAGGGCCATGGGTTTGAGTTCCACACTGGGCGAAAAAATCCTGCCTTGCAGGGGATGGAACTAGATAGATGATCCTCAGGGGTCACTTCCAACTCTATAAACAGTCAATGGTTCTAAATTCTCAACATCAATGGGATATTAGCTCTGCCCAAGGCATGCTAGACAACTCCGGGGAAAGATAGAGATAATATTTTATAAGGACAGGAAGAAACATCACAGACAGAATAATTGCCACACACAGGAAGAACAAGGATATAGTTTGAATGCTTCACCTGCAGGTTTATAAATCATTTAATGTGTCCATACAACTCGAAGTTGTTAATATTGGAGTTGTATAAGGGATTGCTATTTTGACTGCAGTGTAATTGAAATTAATAAGATTTTGGAATGCAGAAATAAAGTAAATCATCAAACCATCAATTCTAGCATGCAGGGGGGACACCGAAATTATATAATTTGGCATCTGAATGATTGATACTAGTAATTGTATTCTAATTTGGCATTGCTATAATGAGGCTATTATTGGATTATTGTAACTGAAAAGTATTTTTTTTTTATGATTCTAAATTCTCATCCATAGACACTTAGGAGGGTAGGAACGAGAAACGGCAAGCAATAGGTGCGGCAAATTAGGACTCCGCACCTGGCACGGGAGTGGGGAGAGGGGGGGGGTAATAGCTTGAGAGAGCTGCGGTCCTTCCTCCAGAGACTACAACTCCCATCATCCTCGGCCGCCGACCGGCGCTGATTTCGCACAGGATGGAGGAAAAAGAAGTCTGAAGGAAGTTTTGGCTGAGGAGCGCAGAACATATATATACACATACACACACACGAACATACCCCTCTAAGCCGCGAATAGCGGGACCGGGCTGAGGGCTGAAGAGACGAGGGGCAAACCAGCGGGAGAAGAAAATAAGTTTTTTGCGGGGAGGAGAAGCAGACCCCCCTCGCGCACACGGGAGAAGCAGCAGCTTCAGGAAGCCCAAACACACCCCCTTAAAAAACAAGGTGCGGCACAAACCAGAAACCCACCTGTCGCGGGGCTGGGGGGAGAAGAGAAAAGAACCACAGCAAACACTTCCGGCCTCCTTCCCTCCTGAGGCACAGACTGACAGGAAGCTTAAAAGCGGACGCCTCAGGGCGGAGGGGCAGACCCGGCCCCGCCCCGCAATCCTGCCTCCGCCCAATCAGATGCCGCTATTTCCTCGACGCCACGCCCCTCCCCGCCTGCTTTCTCCCACGCTGCTTCGCGCCTTCCCCCGTCCACCTCCCCGCTCTCAGGGGAGGGGGTGTGGGACAAAATGGCTTCAGGGATAAGCCACGCCCAGGCGGCGAACAAGGCCGGCGGTGACGCCACCCGCGCGGGCGTGTTCCTCCTCCCGCCCCTTTCAAGGCCCTCCAATAACGCTTCCTCCTTTCTTCCTGTCTCTTTCTGATTGGTTCCTGGGAGTTGCCCGTGATTTCCTATAACTACTTTGGCTGCGGGGAAACCGAGTACAGTAGTAAGAAGAAGAAATGCTGTTTTTCAAAAAAAATGTTTAGGGGTGCTCTCATTTTGACTCAAGACAATCACCATTTTATAGTTCAAATCGGGGAAAATAAATACAGTAAAAGGACAAAAGTACAAATATTCACAAAATGTTTAGGGGTCTGCGTCCTCCCCCAAAAAACCCAATAAAATATAATGGCTCGAGGGCATTATATCCGGCTGGATCTTTTTCAATAATTTCTTCTCTCGCCGGGTGTGACTCGAATTCAGAACGGGAGTGGCAGGATGTTAGTCTTTCCCAGAAAACACACACACAAATTACTATGTAAGACAGTTAATCTGTTAAACAAAAATAACAAGGACCGTATGATGATTTGCACATGTAAGGATATGGTCTCAAACGGACTTTCTCTTATGTGCTGCTGTTTGCGACGACGGCGACTGTTACTACTGATCCTAAGCTGAATAGCTTAGTTGCCCAGCCCTGCTTCGGATCCACCACCAACTACCATCCCTTCCCGAACCCACAGCTCTCAACTGCCTCACTTGCAACATTCAAAGCCTCATCCAATCTTCACTCACCTCCAGCATTCCACCCTCACTCTTCCCCCCTCCCTCCCTCCTTAACGTTCCCTTAATAATTCCAATACAATCACCTTCGTTACCCTGTTACACTGGTTTTCAACCAGTGAGCCGTGAAAACACTGGTTTTCAACCAGTGAGCCGTGGCACCCTGGGGTGACTTCCAGGAGCGTTTAGGTGAGCCCTGGTTGGCTGTCCTTTCATTAACCTGCATCCCAGATCTTCCTACTTTCTCTCTCTTTTTCTCCGAGGCACATTCAGGGAGAGCCGGCCGCTTTAACTTGCAGCCTGTTATCTTCATCTCTTCCCTACCCCCCCCCCCCGTTTATCTTCTTAAAATATCCACACCCACCCACGAAAAAATCCTCCCCAGCTTCAGTAACTAACAGTTCCTCGGTTTTACACAAAGGGCTTCAGAAATAATTAAGTAGTTTGGTGGTGTGTGTGCCTGGCTGGGTGGCTGGGTGTTCTATAAGGAGGAATTTAAAAATAACTCTGAAAGTGGGGTCTTTTATATTTCTCCTCCTACCCCAAACATCTCTTCCCCCCATTTCTTCTCTACCTACCCCGCAGGCAACCCCCCCATCCCCCTTAACAATTATCCAGCTTTGTTAGGGTTGCTGTATTTCAAAAAGTAAAAACCAGGACCCCCCCCCCAAGTTGTTGAGGTTTGACTTGTCTAAGATCCAGGACAAGGCACCGCCTTTCAGAAATTCCTCCCAAATGTCAATTCCATCTGGGAAATCCCAGTAATGCCAGCCCTAATTGTGGGGACAGGCAGAATGTTGCAGTAAAGGGCCATGCCTGCATGTATCCCTGTGCTGTGTGTTTGTTGCTTTCCTACCCCGCAATAAGAAAGCATTTCTGCTGCTGATCTTAATCTTGTTTTGCCCTCTCCACCCCCAGATATACTCTAATTTTGGGAAAGCTTGGGGCTGCCCTGTGAAGTATGTCAGCTCAGCCCTCAGCAGTGTGCTCCCACTTTACGCACATGCCCACTGGCTGTTAAAAGCCTCTATTACCAGTAATACTAGTACTACTAATAATTTTATTTATACCCCACCCATCTGGCTGGGTTACCCCAGCCACTCTGGGCAGCTAAAGGATGGAGGGGGGCCCTAAGATGCACTATGGTCTCATCTCACTACACTTTGACACCCCCCTTTATTCTTTATTATTAATACAGTTGCCTGGCAACCCAGCAGCCTGACCCCTGTTTCCCAGCTGATGTCACAATGGGCAGGTTTGCAAGCAGGCATCATAATGCCCTGAAAGAGGGATGCCTGTCAGTCTGATGGTGATACACTTGCCAAGGCAAGTGCTGCCCATAAGTGATCATGAGCAGGAACTGTGAAGGTAAGAGGAGCTCAGATGCCAGGTTCTCGGGCTGGGGAGGGACCCTGTGCATTGGAAATGGAAAACCAGGAGGGTGTTTAAGTGTCACAGGATTGTGCCTTGACTTTAAGGGGAACATTGGGGAGATGGGTTTTGCTCGTGCTCAAGGGCTAAGATTGCCACATAGGTTTTCCCACATATTTGAGGACAGGAAGGGATTCCCCTGAGAACTGTGCCAGGCAAGGAATCTCTGGGCTGGCTTATGAAAACCACACCTGATTGAGCACTGATTGAGTCCATTAAGCTAAGATGTAATGAATTTAAAATAGAGAATTGAGTAACATGATGAATATTTATGAACACAATGTTAGAGTTATAAGGTAGCAAGAATGATATCATGCATGTGACTGAAGGAAGTCACATGGGTATTTGGGTAAATGATGTGGGGAATCCGTATATATATTATATATGTAATGTATAATGTTGGAAATCTATGGCAACGAACATGTAAAATAAATAAATTGGGGGGGGGATAAAAAAAAACCACACCTGTGCTTCCTAGGCACATGAGCCCAATGGAAATGTGCTTGAGCCCTAAAAGTATGCTGTGTACACAGTCTATGGTTTTAAGGGAAAGGCCTCTAATGGGCTTTAGCTTGCACAGGGCAGGAGCGTAGTGAGATTTATTTTGTAATATCTGTTTGCACCATCACTGTGTGCAACCCTTTACAAAGAGGCTGCTGTCCTAAGCAACTTAAAACCTTTAATTTGGCACAGGGAAGCAACAGGGAAAGGTTGAAGGTCCAAGGTTGGCTCCCATGTCCTGCCAGGGTCTGTGAGTTTAGACTTTTGGGTTCCCCGGCATTTCCCATATATGATCTCTTTCTTTGCATTTATTTTCCTTTCTGTCTCCTAGGTCATAATACATGAAGTTCAGAGAAGCTGCTGTGGCGGCGTGGACAAGCTGAGAAAGGGGAGGCCGCCATACTTCAAAGTGGCATATCGCAGGTGACGGGCACTGTGATTTTTGCAGCAGGGAGAGAGTTTTGCTGCATGGTTCCCTTTCCGAGCTTAGCCCCCAACATATGCAGGTATAAGGTGGGCACCATATTGGACAGGAGAATTTAACTGCAGGGGGGAGGAGGAAACCATTTTGCAGCCATCACCAGGAGCCACTCTGCCCCTGTGTGGCTGCTGCTCGAGGTTGCTGCAAACACCTGGGTTGGGCCACTGTTTCCTTCAGATTCTCTGCAGGGATGTGTTCATGGGGGGTGGGACTGCAGCAAAGAGCCCCTTGGCAGCAGAGATGCTTTGCTCGCAGAAGATTCAACCCTTTGTATGAAGCGTCAGGTAGCAGATTGTGGGAAGGTTTCTACCCAGTGGTGGCTGGTGCCCACTGTGGTTTCCCCATTCACATGTGCAAGCCTTCACTTGAAGTTGCAGTGATATATGAAGCAGCTTGCCTCATCTGAACACCAGCTGCCGTTACAAGTTGAGCATAACTGGAGAATGGAAGAAGTAGAACCTTTCTACATGAGATCAGAAAGGAAGGGCTCTAGTTCCTTGAGAAGTTAGTCAGCCAGGCTTCCTTTGGAAGTTATGACATGTTAATTCCGTTAGATATCCAATCCCCACATATACCAGGAAGATACTATATCCTGCTTCCTTTGTGGGGCCATGCTTCCAGAGAATGGTCTCAGTCTGCAGCTCCCAAGATGATGGACAAGACGACAACCAAGCCATCCATGCAGTTCTTGGCTGCCATTTCTGGATGCCAGCGAATCCTCAAAGAAAAATCTTGATCCTCGTGCCTCTTCTCCACTGCCCCTTCTCTGTGTGGGCATGGCTCCTTCTCTGACTTCTGCTGCAACCAGATCTTTGGTCCAGAAGCAGTGGCTCAACTTTTCTCTTCTGAAGACAACAGCGGGGAGCCCAGCCAGGTTAGATAGACGACCATCTCAAGGAGGAAACATTGGCTTCTGAGTGAAACCGTCTGGAATGTAGCAGAGCCCACCCCATTGGCAGCAAAAGTGGGGAAAGGCCCTGAGTTCAGGTAGAAGGAATTGCTTTCATCCCATGTCCTCCACCATCATGGCCCAGACTGGTGCTAGCATGGCTTGGAGCCAATGTCTCCATTTGCTTTGCAGCAAGGGAAAGCAGCAGCCTTGCTTTGGGAACCGCCTCTGTTGTCCCATCCTCATCCTGGGAGAGACTGGAGCCCAGAAGAAGGACACCTTACTCTCAGGTACTGGGGCAGGAGGAAGGAGGGGGTCCTTATGAAACACATAAGAAGAGCCTGCTGGATCAGGCCCATGGCCCATCTGCTCCAGTATCCTCCTATCCCCATGGATACCCAGATCAATGGGGAAAACCTGTAAGAACCCTCTTTCCAGCCGTGACTTCCAGCAACTGCTATTCAAAAGCATTACTGAAAGGTTGCCCTTTCTGGAGCCCAGCACAGCCCTTCCATGTCCGTGAAGGAATCTGCATGGAAACAGCTTTATGTTTGTGCATCTTTCCCGCTGCCCCTTGTACTCGTGGGCTTGGTGCCTTCCCAGCCATTTGCAGCACCCGGATCTTTGGTGTAGAACTTGGCCCCTGCACCCTTCTTAAAGGACAGCTCCGGCGTTGGCACAAAGAAGTACTCCCTTTATAGACATAGCTGTCAACCTTCCCTTTTTTTGTGGGAAATTCCCTTATTCCAGCGCGTTTCCAACTGCTATCTCGGATTGTTAGATATCCCGTAGACTGTCCCCGGGACAGGTGAAGCTGCTGATCCCTTATTTTCAAATCTGAAAGTTGACAGCTATGTTTATAGAGGTGCACCGTTGAAATAATATAGGTTTGTGCATGTAATACGTGTATCAGAATGAAACATAAGGAAACCCTTTGCTCTGGAGGAAGATCTCTGTGTGTGGAGAGAAACACTCTCTTGAGTGCTCGTTTCTGTGTGGATTCCCCCTTTGTCTAGTCCTCTCCTTCATCCTATTTGCTGGATCATCTTTCTGAGCGATTTTTTTCACACACCCCCCCTTGGCTGGCCCTCCCTCCTCCCAGCTTTTTCATTTCTACTTCATTATTTTTGCATTTCTCTCCTCTCCCCACCTCCTGCCATCTGGGGAAGGGAAGAGTGTATAGGGGGCAACTGGATTCTGCCCCGATTGCCAGGAGGAGTCCACAGAGGCAACGGGGCCAGAAGTTTGAGTTTCCCGCCCTTTTCTATTTTTTTAAAAAAGGCGGGAAACGCCATTTTGTTTCAACAGCTCAGCCATTTTGTGGGACGCCATTTTGTTTCAACAACTTAGCCATTTGGTTCTCCTCCCTCCTGCGTGTGAAACTGGAGGGGCTGTTCAACTGCCTGCTGGGGGGGGTCTTCTTATGGAGACCCCCAATGCTGCCACCCTCTTTCAACTGCTCAATGACCTCCGAAGCTACAGCCTCAGGGAAAGCAGAGAGGCAAAAAACATGGCGGCCAGCGTCATCTCTGCGCTGCTGGCCTTTGCCCAAAGCTTTCCCCACTTCAGAAACACAGTAGCTCGGCCAGAGTCGGCCTAACTCTGGCTGAATCGAAGCGAAGATGATCTCATCCTCGAAGACTTATAGTCTTAAAGTGGAAAAGGAGCAAACATGGAGTCAGCAATCGTAGCACAAGGCACGGGGGACCAGGACACAGATTTCTTACACGGTGGGAAGAAACCATTTAAATGCAAAGAGTGTGGAAAGAGCTTCATACAGAAAGAAAGTCTCAGATCTGCTAATATTTTAAATTTAATCCCTGGGTCGTCCCCCCAGTTAAATTTCGATATGTCTCTTTGCTATTGTTTGAAGCAGTATAACCGGTATAGTTTGAAACAGAAATAGCATCTTCGGTGGTACATGCATCTCCTGCTGAAAGATTTTCATCCTTCCCCATCATGCTAATTCTTGTTTCACCTCGTACCATACTTCAACATAGTTATTCGGATTCAGCGATGCATTTTTATTTCTTAACCAAATACCCAAATATTTCACCTCTCACCCCCCAATGCCCATTTTGTTTTGAAGACCCTCTTTCTCTTGATAATAATAATAATAAATTTTATTTATATCCCGCCCTCCCCAGCCGAAGCCGGGCTCAGGGCAGCTAACAACAATAAATTGATGCACCAGATTTTTTGGCCAGTATTTTAGTTTAGTTTTTCTTTTATATACATATATAGAGAAAGGGCCTTCTCTGCAGTGGCTCCCCATCTGTGGAATGCTCTCCCCAGGGAGGTTCGTCTGGCACCTTCACTATACACCTCTAGGCACCAGGCAAAATCGTTCCTTTTTAACCAGGCCTTTGGTTGATCCGATTTACATACTATGCCCTTTTAAAATGTGGGGTTTTTTTGTTGGGTGGGGGGGGCTATTGGGTTTTTTATTTTTATTAGGTATTTTGTGGTTTTATATCTTGATTTTATTCTGTAAACTGCCCTGAGACCCCCGAGTATAGGGTGGTATATAAATTCTAATTCTAATTCTTCTTCTTCTTTTATTTTTTAAATTTTTAAATAATTTTTATTAAGTACAAATTCGAAAACATACACATTTACAATAAAAGAAAATACAAAGGAAAAAGAACATACATATAACCAAGGGAAAAAATTACAAAATACTTTGCCTCTTTTCATATTTACAGTTATTTATACCTCTATAAAATGCTATTCCCAATAAAGGAGTGAAATGAAAAATAAGATATCAGAAAAAAGAAAAAAAGGACAAAGAAAAAATAAATAAGTAAAAGAAAAGGATCATAGGTGAAAAATTTTAAAAGTAGATAAGTATTCACTATACATAGCCGTTTCCCATCTATATTTATATTCAATTGTATAATTTCATCTTGTCCTTATCTTCCTTAAAAAGTGTTGTTTTTTAAAAGACCATTTGCCTCACGCGTTTTTAATAATCTGTTCGTCAAATCCTCTGTTCTTCATATTTTCCCTTTGGATTTCCTTAATGTCTCACTTTATATTTTTTATATTACGCACAAGATTATTCTAAACACAACCAGATTTTTATAGTCGAGCCCTGGTTATTATTATTATTTTATTTCTCAGTTTTTCAATTTTTGTAACATACAAACATCCAATACAAAAATATCCCATTTGACTTCCCTCCCCACCCCTTTCGTGGTTCCTTCAGTTTCACTTTTCTTACTGCATCTCCTCAATAATCCGATTTTTTGTTTACTCTCTCTTTATTTCTTAGTCCATAGTTTTTAAGATTTAAGGTAGTTAATTTTGAGATAATCCTGCAAATGAATTGTTTCTAATAACTTTTCAAAGCTCACTCCATCTTCCATGGGACCGCCCTGAGATCTTGACTCTCTCTGGTGTCGCTGGATCTAGTTGATAAATTTTCTTGCATTACCTAAACTAAACAGTTTTAAATGGATTTTGAATAAACGTGCCATTAATTTTTTTTTAAATAAAAAACTCATCCATTTTTTGGAACGCCATTTTGTTCCAACAATTCAGCCATTTTGTGGAACGCCATTTTGTTCCAGCAACTCAGTCATGTTGTGGTACGCCATTGTGTTCCAACAACTCAGCCATTTTGTGGGATGCCATTTTGTTTCAACAACTCAGTCATGTTGTGTTCCAACAATTCAGCCGTTTTGTGGAACGCCATTTTGTTCCAACAATTCAGCCATTTTGTGGAACACCATTTTGTTCCAACATCTCAGACATGTTGTGGAACGCCATTTTGTTTCAACAGCTCAGCCATTTTGTGGAACGCCATTTTGTTCCAACAACTGAGCCATTTTGTGGAACGCCATTTTGTTCCAACAACTCAGTGTTTCTCCTGGAGGCCCCAACAGCTCCTAGAGATGTGCTCGCTGCACCTTTTTTGGGGGGGGCGTGGGGGATTCTGGAGGAATCACAAACAATAGGACAATTCCTTCCTGACTAGGCCCAACAAAAATGTTGCACACAGTTGCAAGGGAACTTTCCAAGTTCCCTGAGAGCTCCTCTCACTCAATCTTCAGGCAGGGGCACGGGGGTGGGTGGATTCAAAAAGTGGGGGACAGGGAAGGAGCACAGCAAGACGGAAACAGCCCAAAGACTGGACCTCGGCAACCATCTTCAGTGGCCCAGGCTGCCTGGTTATAGCTTCCCCCTGCTAGTCGGTTGCAAGAGGTGCAGTGTCGAAAAGCTGGTTTCCTAACATTTCCTGCAGGGACACTTGCTGGGACAAAGGACCCTCCGCCAACCGCTTGCTATTGTCCCCCCACTTTGCTCTGCGATGCTTTGGCACTGACTATCCACAGTCCCCTGAGCCACCTTTGCACTCCTCACAAGATGTGCAGCTATGAGACAGGTCTTTCCCTAAACCCCTTTTATTCCTGATGCCACCACAGATGATATCGATCATGATATTTCACCCTGATGTAGCCCAGTGTATGGCATGCGAATGAAATCTGTTTAAAAAAAAACCCAAGCATTGGTTGCATTACGGCTTGGGTACGACTTGCATCTTGTTAGTTACTTTATTACGTGGGTAGGCAAACTAAGGCCTGGATCCTGCCCAGTCGCCTTCTCAATCCAGCCTGCGGATGATCTGGGAATCAGGGTGTTTTTACATGAGTAGAATGTGTGCTTTTATTTAAAATGCATCTCTGGGTTATTTGTGGGGCCTGCCTGGTGTTTTTACATGGGCAGAATGTGTGCTTTTATTTAAAATGCATCTCTTAGTTATTTGTGGAACCTGCCTGGTGTTTTTACGTGGGTAGAATGTGTGCTTTTATTTAAAATGCATCCGTGGGCTATTTGTGGGGCATAGGAATTGGTTCATTTTCCACCTCCTTCAAAATATAGTCCGGCCCCCCACAAGGTCTGAGGGATAGTGGACTGGCCCCCTGCTGAAAAAAATTGCTGACCCCTGCTATTACAACTACAGCAGTGGGGATTAAACTACTGATCCTAAACTGATCATAAGCCTGACCCTGCTTCAGATGTAACTACCATCCCGTACTGAACCAACAGCTTTCAACTGACTCCCAACTGCCTCACCGCCAACATTCAAACTCCTTTTAAACATTCAAACCCCTTTTCAAACCCAACTGCCTCATCGCCAACATTCAAACCCCTTTTCCAATCTCCAGAAACATTCCACGCTCCCTCTTTCCCTCTCCCTCCCTTATTAATATTCCCTTAATAATTCTAATACAATTACCTTCCTTTTTTGTAAATTTATTTGGTTTTTCAAATTAAAGTTTTGCAATCCAACATACATCATAAAAACAAGATCCCAAAGAATCTCCTGGACTTTCCCCTTGGTGGACCCTATTGTTAGTCATTTCCTCCTGCATCTTTTTTATAATAATCCAAATCTTTTACATCTCCATTATATTCAAAATTCACCACTGAACTACAAGTGTTATTCCAATCCTACTAATGATTTTAACTGTTTGGAGATTTTTAAGATAAATTATAAATTTCCCCCATTCCTTATTAAAATTGTGGTCTTCCTGGTTTCTGATTCTTTTGGTCATTTTTGCCATTTTGGCATAATCCATCAACTTAATCTGCCATTCTTCTCTGGTCGGGACTTTATCTTCTTTCTATCTCTGGGCCAATAACATCTGTGTAGCCGTGGTCGCATACATAAATAATCTTTTCTGCTCCATTGCGATTTCTTTCTTTTAAAAAATATTTTTATTGGGTTTTACAATTTTATCATCATCGCAATCATTATTTCAACAAAACAAAATATAGTATAGATCCCCAACCGCCCCCCGCCCCCCAGTGACTTCCCTTAACTTCCTTTTCTGGTTTTTTGGCATATTATCCCTCCCTGCTTATTTCTTATTCTTCACAGGTTTTTTAAAAAATAGTTATTGTTATTCTCTTATCATTTTAACATGGTTTTTCTATTTCTTTCTTTTTTTCTTTTTTGCACCATTGCAATTTCAGCACCTCTTATATATAGTAATTACCTTCCTTTCCATATTACATCCATGCAATATTTTACGCACCCTACTCTCTGTAATCATACAGTGGTACCTCAGGTTAAGTACTTAATTCGTTCCAGAGGTCTGTACTTAACCTGAAACTGTTCTTAACCTGAAGCATCACTTTAGCTAATGGGGCCTCCTGCTGCTGCCGTGCCGCCGGAGCACAATTTCTGTTCTCATCCTGAAGCAAAGTTCTTAACCTGAAGCAATATTTCTGGGTTAGCAGAGTCTGTAACCTGAAGTGTATGTAACCCGAGGTACCACTGTACTGTTAAAAGCCCATGAGCTTCCCATTCTTGGTTCCTAGGAAACGGGGGCAAGCAAGCTGACTTAAGCTCTTGCCTCCTCCCATTGCATGTTCCTCATCTATGTTCTAAAAAGCAGATATTCCACCCCACCCTACCGCCAAAAAATTATGTTGGGAATTGTAGTGTGTTAACGTTAATGATTAAAAACTGGGGGTGAGGTGAGAAGAGGTGGCGGAAACCCCACACCTAAATTTACCCTGGGCAAGTTAGAGAATTTCTGCTGCCCTTAAAGAGAGATTAAATTTGTTTAACGTTTACTCCATGTCAGTTCATTGGTTGAACTGCTGCAGTTGAACGTTTTATATGTAAGCCCTTGCGTTCCATCAGGGGGAAAGGCAGCATATAAATAAATACTTAATAATAACTACCATTACTACCCGATTTTCCACACAAAAATACAAAGGGGGACCCTGAACGTATGCATGCAATGAAAGGGAGGTGGACCTAAAACCCTTCCTTTCACCATTCTGAGTGCGACTTGTAAGATCTTGCCTTCTCCCATCACTGGTTCCTCATCTATGTTCTAAAAAGCAGATATTTCCTCCCCCCCCCCAACAAAAAATGATGTTGGGAACTGTATTTTGTTATGGATTCTGGGAATTGTAGAGGGAAGCTACAATCCCCAGGATCCTTTGGGAGAAGTCATGTGCTTCAATGCGCATCGGAGGCACTTTAAATCATAGAATCATAAAACTGCGAAGTTTCTCTTTTTTTAATAATTATTTTTATTCATTTTCAATTACTATCCAAGAATAGCCTCATTATAACAATACCAAATTATAATACAATTTCTAATAATTTAGGTGTCCCCCACAGGCTAGATTTGATGGTTTGATTATTTTCTTTTTTTCTGCGTTCCAAAATCTAATTAATTTCAATTGCATCCCTGTCAAAATAATAATCCTTTATCCTACAACTGCAATATTAATAATTTCCATTCGTGTTGACACATTAAATGATTTTTAGAACTACAAGTGAGGCACTCAAACTATATCCTTGTTCTTCCTGTGTGTGGCAATTATTCTGTCCTTGATGTTTCTTCTTGTCCTTGTAAAATGTTATGTCTACAAAAAGTATATAAAAATTGGAGAATCTTTAAAGAATATTTAGAAAACTATGGAATAAAAGGAAACATCTTGGCAGAATTAGACTGATCCCTGTATTGCATAAATATAAGTTTGTAGGGAGGTAAAAAGAAATGATATAAGAAATATGTAACTGTGCGGTATAAAGTAATGGATAGACAGAGTACAGTGAGATTAATTGGAAGACAGTTTTAAATTTCTTTTCTATGAATTTTATAACTGTGTTCAATACCAGGAGTATATATGATAATATTAATCTTCTTATATCTTATAGTGTGGTGGTTTGTTTGATTTTTCTGTTATTTGTTTGTTTGAGTGTATGTTTGTTTACTTTGTATGTATGTCTGTTTTTCATAAATGTATTTATTTTAAATTAATAAAGATATATTTAAAAAAGTAAAATGTTATGTCTATCTCTTCCCAAGGGTCATCTTTCTAGTCTGACCCCCCTACAATGCAGGAATCTCAACCAAGGTCATCCAAGGCCATCTGCTTAAAAACCTCCAGCGAAGGAGAGTCCGCCGCCTTCCGAGAGATCCCTTTCCACTGTCAAAGAGTGAAAAAGGAGAATGGGGAGCGTACCTTTCTGCATGAGATCAAGAAAGGAAGCGCTCCAGCTCCTCAAGAAGTTGGTCAGCCAAGCTTTCTTTGGAAGTTGTGGCCTGTTAATTCCTTTGGGAATCGATTCCTCACATGTGCCAGGAGGAGATCACATCCTGCTTCCTTCACAGGG
Source organism: Podarcis siculus (assembly GCA_034642415.1). Lineage (NCBI taxonomy): Eukaryota > Metazoa > Chordata > Lepidosauria > Squamata > Lacertidae > Podarcis > Podarcis siculus. The sequence continues at coordinate 6,176,256 of JAXCMG010000034.1, forward strand.
CCATGTTTCCAGAGAATGGTCCGCATCTCCAGCTCCCAACCTGATGGGCAAGGGGGCAACCAAGCCATCCGTACGGTTCCTGGTTGCCCCTTTTGCATCCCAGTGCAGCCTAGCAAAGAGCAAAGCTGTTAACACACCCGCGTTTGCTCGGCACACAACCGAAGCAGAAGCGGAACTCAGGGCCTTTCCCCAAAAGGTATGGTGTGTATACAATCTGTGGTTTTAAGGGAAAGGCCTCTGGCGGGATTTAGCTTGCACAGGGCAGGAGCGTACTGAGATTTATTTTGTATTATCTGTTTGCACCATCACTGTGTGCGACCCTTGAGAAAGAGGTTCATGCCCCAAGGGGCTTATAATCTTTAATTTGACACGGGGAGGCAACAGGGAAAGGTTGAGGGTCCAAGGTGGTTCTTGAGTCCTGCTGAAAGACATAAGCCAGGGTCTGTGAGTTTAGATTTAAGTGCCTGGTGTGGGTGTGACAGCTGAATGTGCTTCTGATGGGATGTTCTGTCCATGGAGTTCAGTCTGTGGTTTCCCCATTCACATTCACTTGAAGTTGCAGTCATACAATATATGAAACAGCTTGCCTCATCTGAACATCAGCTGCTGTTTTTCTCCCAGAGGGCCTGGAGGACCCACCAAGGAAAGGGCCAGAGGAAGGTTTGAAGGAAATAAAAAGTAAGGCAAAAATATGATTGTTTATGAATAATAATAATAATTTTATTATTTATTCCCGTCCATCTGGCTGGGTTTCCCCATCCACTCTGGGCAGCTCCCAACAGAACACTAAAATCAGAATAAAACTTCAAACATTAAAAACTTCCCTAAACAGGGCTGCCTTCAGATGTCTTCTAAAAGTCAGATAGTTGTTTATTTCCTTGACATCTGGTGGGAGGGAGTTCCACAGGGCGGGCACCACTACCAAGAAGGCCCTCTGCCTGGTTCCCTGTAACCTCACTTCTCACAGTGAGGGAACTGCCAGAAGGCCCTCAGAACTGGACCTCAGTGTCCAGGCTGAGCGACATTGGTGGAGACGCTCCTTCAGGTATACTGGGACGAGGCTGTTTAGGGCTTTAAAGGTTGACACCAACACTTTGAATTAACACATACAATCAGGAACCGCCCTCAGACCTGCGGGTATAGGGCAATACTGTATATAAATTCAAGAAACAACAACAACAATTAGGATAGAAAGGAAAGGGTTAAGGGAGAAAAGCTGCTGGAGGAGGAAGAAGTGAATGTAAAAAGAACAAGTAAGAGCGATGAAAGATTTGCATGGCATGGGGAGGACATGGTACAAGTTGAGCAGAAAAGGAGAATGGAAGAAGAAGCTTTCTGCAAGATATCAGAAAGGAGGGACTCTAGTTCCTCAAGAAGCTGGTCAGCCAAGCTTCCTTTGGAAGTAATGGCATGTTAATTCCATTGGGAATCCATTCCTCCCATATGCCAAAAGGATACTATATCCTGCTTCCTTCACAGTGCCACGCTTCCGGAGAATGGTCTGCATCTCCAGCTCCCAGGCTGATGGGCAAGAGTGCAACCAAGGCGTCAGTGCAGTTCCTGGTTTCCCTTTCTGGATCCCAGGTCAGCCCTACCAAGGCACTGAAGGAATCCTCATAGAAGCATCTTTGTCCTCGTGCCTCTTCGCCACTTCCCATTGTTTGCGTGGGTATGGCGCCTCCTCAGCCGGACTTTGGGCCAGAACTTGGCTGCTACATCCTCACTAAAGGAAAGCTCCAGGATAGGAGGTAGGAGAAACTATCCATTGCATGACCCATAGGAAAGCTTCCTTCCCATGTCCCCCATCATCGTGCCCCAGATTGGTGCTAGCATGGCTTGGAGCCAGGCACCTGCTGATGTCTCTGCTTTGCAGTGAGGGAAAGCAGCAGCCTAGCTTTGGAATCTGCCTCTGTTGTCCTGTCCTCATCCCGGGAGAGACTGGAGCCCAGAAGAAGGACAGATGACTGGGGCAGGAGGAAGGAGGGGGTCCTTATGAAACACATAAGAGCCTGCTGTATCAGGCCCATGCCCCATCTGGTCCAGCATCCCCTTCCCTCTGGGGCTTCCCAGATGCCTGCAAGCAGGATTCAAGCACAAGAGCCCTCTGCCCACCTATGGCTTCGCAACTACTTTGGAGAAGCATTGCTGCCTCTCACTGTGGAGGCAGAGCGTTGCCATCATGGCTAGTAGCCTTTGATAGCTCTCACCTCCACTGAATCGTCTAATCCTCTTTTAAAGCCATCTTATCTGAGATGCTCTTCCGGTGCATCTGATTCTCCCATGCTTCATTGTTCCAGCAAGAAGGTGGCAGGCTATTGTGAGGTCGGCAGTGTGATCTTGCCCTCGCACCATACAAAGTTACAGCTGGTTCGTAATTGCATGCACATCATTACCCGATCCAGTGCTTTTCTTTAGAGAAAAAGTTTCCAGTACAGTACTGCGTATCCTTGAGTACTCCCAGAAAAAAGCAGCAATTATATCACAACCACCGCACCATACATTGAAAGCCCTCTTCTACCACTTTCAAGCTCTTGACTTTTAAAAGTATCTTTCAGAAAAAACACCAAAGTCCTTTTTGCTGGGGATAATTAAGACGGAAATTCCCAGGTGTCAAAAAAGTTTTTTTATGTATGCCACTACTGCGGCCTGTGTTTCATTAGCCCAAAAACGGAAAACGAGTGAGGTCCCAACTAAAGAAGAATGACAACTTAAACTGATGGGATATGCACAGCTTGCAGACTTAACATATAGAATAAGAGAACAAGAATAACATACGTTTAGAGAACATTAGAAAACGTTTATTGAATACATGGGAAATAACTGTGTACACTTGAAAACGTTGGCAGCATTAAGATAAATTCAACAGTGTAAATAAGTTTTGATGGATGTAATAATGGGATACTGAAGGGTTTAGTTTTTGTAAAATATGCCGAGATTCATGAAATGCAAAGGAACAAGGGTAGAAAGATAAGCTACATTTGCAGGGGCAGCGGTCACAAGCCACTCTCATGACAGCTGCAGAATGGGAGTATTAAGAATGGGAGAACAGCTCATCTGAATCGGACTAAACAGCTTTCTGAATATAAACAGAAGACTACACAGCAGCATTATGCGTTACTTTCTTAACCCCACCGGTGTAGGGATAGCAGCACAGGATAAAGCTACAGGACTGCTTTGGGACTCTTCCAGCCCAACCTGCAACAGGGGTACTAGACTACATTGCAGGCTTCTTGTAAAGCACTTTCTCTTCATTGCCCTGACTCCAACATCATAGCTGTCAACTTTCAGATTTGAAAATAAGGTATCAGCAGCCTCACCTGTCCCGGGGACAGTCTACAGGATATATAACAATCCAGGATAGCAGTGGGAAGTGGCGCTGGAATAAGGGAATTTCCCGCAAAAAAAGGGAAGATTGACAGCTATGTCCAACATGCAATACTCAAAGTGAATTACACCACAGAGCCGTCATACTCCCAGCCACAACCACTTCAAACTTTCATTGTGGGATAACGAACTGCGTTTGTATGGAAATCTGCATTTTTTAAAACGTCTAAAAGCAAAACAAGGGAAAAAGAACCATTTGAAGTTTTAAAGAAACAAAGGGGAGGAACAAGTACTGAATTGGAGAATCGGAGTTAGTTGCGCGTGACCCAGCTGTCTAACCTTTTTAAGTGCTAGTTATTCTTAACGGCTTGGACAGCAGATTATGTTATCATTTCTTTTCGGTTACTTTTCTATGTATTTATATTTATATTTACGTTTCATTTTTGTTCTTCTTTGGTTTTTTTCTGATAGTACTGATGTATGTGTATGTATGTGTATGTGTATGAAATAAATAAAGAGATTTTATAAAAGCAAAACAAGGGTTTCCCACCTCCCTGCACATCAAATGAGTTTCGATTAGAGGAGCACAAACTATTTGCTGCTACCATTTTGTTCCGCGGTTAGCATGATGGCATACATTTACAGGGGCATTAACATCTTGGCTTTCTCTGCAGATTTCTGGGGATGGTGTGAATAAGCAAAAATAGCAAAACAGTACACGTTCAGTATAACTTAAAAAATAATAATTCAGTTCTCCCTATCCCAAGGACTCAGAATTCGTATTCATAGCCTTCAAAACCAATGAAGCCAATAGATAGTGCCAGTGATTTTCACAATGATGAAAAGCAAATGCATAAAATAATAACAGTAATTGCATGTCTGAAGAAGATAGTAGTGTGCAAAAGCCGATGCCGCGGCAGATTTGTGTTAATCTTTGATGTCTCACTTCCAAAGATGCTGCACAGAACTCTTTTTTTTATCCACTTTTGAAGAAGAGCAGGATGAGTCATTTACTATAGCGCTCAAGTATGATAGCAATTTAACCATGTGATGCTTTGACTTGTTAAATGTTACCAGGCAATGACTGTCCTGATACAATCCGGAAGAGCTCTTGATTTCCTTCCAGTGCTGGTGCAGTCGTTTTTAATTCACATGGAACTTTAGCTGCCCTTGCCTCATACTAAAAGAATGCTCAGGACCTGATTTTATGTGCCTGAAAAAAAGAGGAGGTGGAGGAAGCGGTTAGCAGCAGATAAAAGTACCTGAGAGCCTGGCATTAATGTGCTAAAATAATGCTAGTGACTGGGCAACCTTCCTCTGTTAGGGAGATTGCATTTAATAGTCTAGGATGGCAAGGGGGATTTTCCTTTAATGGATGCTAATTTGGGAGCCATTGCAGGTATCATTTGTTATGGCCATGCAAGGGGGAGGCAACTAAGCTCCCGTATTTCAGACACATGGTTCATACCATGCTTTTTTGTGGGGGGACGCATACCCCTAAATATTTTGTGGATCTAAGTTTGGCCTCATTGAGAGGCAGGATTTCAATATGAGTACGAAAATGAGAGTACCCCTAAACTTAGGCTCTTCATAAGAGCTGGATCAGGCCAGTGGCCCACCTACAGCAGCATCGTGGTCTCACTCGGTTCTGACCCCCCTAAAATAAATCTTGGCTAGCCTAAGTTCAAAAGCATCATCATCATCATTATTATTATTACTACAATAGAAGGGTTTTGTTTAGTAGCATTTCCTAATCTGTGAGTCACACAGCCTGTGCAAGTGGATCACAGATTTTAGAAGTAAACCCCAAGAATCAGTCCTTAACTGATATGAATGCTTCTAGTTTTGTTAGCATGATAATACTGTTTTGACATTTGTAACTTAGCATCAGAAAGACTCAAGCTCTATTATCACAGGGCTGCCATATGTCCTGGTTTCTCCAGGACATGTCCAGGAATCTTCCTGTCAAAATGGAGTCTGGGCGGAATTTCGCCGAATTGGAAAACCTGAACGCATGGCAACTAGGGCAATATTCTGAAAAAAACCCTCAACTACTTGAATAAATACTTTGTTTTTTTGTTTTTGTGTTATGTTGGATATGTGATTGTAAAACTTTAATTTGAAAAACCAAATAAATAAATTTAAATATACACGGTGGTACCTTAGTTTAAGAACAGCTTATTTATGAACAACTTGGATTAAGAATGCTGCAAACCCGGAAGTAGGTGTTTTGGTTAGTGAACTTTGCCTTGGAAGCAGAACATGTTCCGCTTCCTGTTGAGTGTGTTCCATTTGTAAATTGAGTCCCCCACTGCTATGGGAAAGCATGCCTTGGTCTAAGAACACTTTGGTTTAAGAATGGACTTCTGGCTCTCTCTGTCAGAATTTAAGACAGATATTTTGAAGACGTTAGCGGAAATTAAACAGAGTCAAAATAATTTAGAATATAAGTTAGAGCAAGTAGATAACAAGATTGGGAAAATGGATAAAAAGATGGATGAAACTGTTAATGAAATTAAAGGCCAAATAAAGGAAGTATTTAGGAGAACGCAGCTGACAGAGGAAGGCTTAAAGAGGACAAGGCTGGAATTAAAGGAGATGAGAAAGGATAAAGAAAGGATCAAAGTAGAAGTCATGGATTTAAATAAGGCACAGGAAGAGATGAAGGATATCATAGCGATGAATGAATTGAGGCAGAGGGAGGTGAATCTGAGACTTAGAGCGGTGCCAGAGATACAAAATGAAAACATTAAGGGAAAGCTGATAACAGAGCTAGCAGAATGGATGGGTATTTCAGTGGAGGATATGGCTAAAAATGTACAGAATGCATTTAGAATGCGGGTTAAAACAACTAAAGTAAAGAAATTTACAGGAGACTGCCTGATTACATTCAAAGATAAGGAAATGAGGAATAGGATCCTTCAAAGAAATAGAGAAAAAAGGCTGAATATAGATGGAAATTACATAGTTATCTTTAAAGACATCCCAATCAGATTGCTTAAACGAAGAGATTCTTATAAACAATTGGCGCAGACATTGAAGAAAAACAAAATCGAATTTAGATGGGAATTCCAGGAGGGGTTATCTTTTACGTATAGAGGTAAGAGGCATAGGCTATCAAGCCAGGAAGAAACCGGGAAATTCCTGAGAAAATATAAGGAATTAAAAGTAGAGGCAGAGGGGGCGGAAGGAGCAGAGGGAGGACGATCAGAAGAACAAGGAAGAGAGGAAGGGGAAGAGGGAGGGGAGAGCGGATCGGACAAAGAGGTAGAGGAGGAAGAGGAAGAAGAACCAGCGAATTTATAAAGAAAAAGAAAATATAGGTGAGGGTAAGGCACTATGGGGTTAAAAATCTGGAACTGGAATATTAATGGGATGAATGAGAAAAAAAAGAGGAATAAAATTGAACAATTCTTGAAAAAGAAAAACCTAGACATTATCTGTCTACAAGAAACGCATATAGCCAGAAGGCATAAAAAAGTGTTAATTAATAAAAGATTGGGCAATGAATTCGAATCTTCAGACAAAGGAAAGAAAAGAGGGGTGGTTTTGTATATTAAAAATAAGATTGAAGCCAAAACAATATTCAAAGACGAAGAGGGGAGGATGATAGGGGTCCGTTTAAATTGGCAAGGAGAAAATTTAGTGGTAGTCGGGGTATATGCCCCAAATGGTAACAAGACTGATTTTTTCAAAAACTTAGAAGAGAAGCTACTAGAGTACGCGGACCAAAAGATTATCCTAATGGGTGACATGAATGGGGTGATTTCCCTAGAAGCGGACAGATTGAGGGAGGGAGTAAGTAAAGAAGGAAAACTACCAAAATCCTTCTTCTCAATGGTGGAAAACTGTAACCTGATAGATATTTGGCGCCTCAGACACCCACTAGATAAGCAATTCACTTTTCACTCCGAACCTAATCAGTCGATGTCACGTATAGATCAGATATGGATCTCAAAGGAGCTATGTCCAAGAGTTAAATTTATAGAAATAAGGCCGAGAGTAATCTCGGACCATAGTCCGATAGAGCTAGAATTGGAAAGCTTAGAGACAAGAACCTTTAGATGGAGATTAAAAGACTATCTCCTAGATGACCAGAAAATTATTGAAAATGCACAGGTAAAATTGAAGGAATATTTTGCGGATAATTGTGAAAAAGGAACAAAGATCAATGTTGTATGGGATGCCAGCAAGGCAGTAATGAGAGGATATTTCATACAACAGAATGCAATTAAAAACAAGAAGAGAGAAATAGGAAAAGAAGAAATTTTAAAGCAGATAATGGCAAATGAACAAAAATTAATTCAGAAACCTAACTGCCAGAAGATAAAAGAAAGAATTAAAATCTTACAAGCCCAATTTGGCACGATAATAAATAGAGAGGTGGAGTGGAATATCAAAAGATTAAGACAAAAAACTTTGAATTTTCGAATAAATCAGGTAAATGGCTCGCTTGGCAAATTAAAAAAAGAAAGGAACAGGGCGCAATAAATAAAATAATAGTGGGGAGGGAAGAAATAACTGACCCAAAAGAAATTAGAAGGGAGTTCCTCAATTACTATAGGAGTTTGTATAACAACAAGGAGAGAAATAAGTTAAGGAGGATAGAGAACTTTCTGAAAGATAAGAGGGTGCAGAAAATCTCAAAAGAGGGAAAACAACGATTGAATACCCCAATTGGAAATGAGGAGATAGAGGAAGTAATTAAAGACTTAAAGAGGGGGAAAGCGCCAGGCCCTGACGGATTTACTGCAGGCTACTATAAAGAGATGAAATCCATCTTGATGGTCCCTCTGAAAGAGACGATGAATAACATTTTAAGGAAAGGAGAAATCCCAGAGACCTGGAAAGAGGCATATATAACACTCATCCCTAAACAAGACGCAGATACAACTCAAGTTAAAAATTACAGACCGATCTCACTGTTAAATACAGATTATAAAATATTTGCAGGAATACTTGCTAGGAGGTTAAAGAAATTGCTATCAGAAATAATTCATAAGGACCAGGCGGGTTTTTTACCTGGTCGACAGATGAGAGACAATACCAGAAATATAATTAATATGTTAGAATACTTATCTGTTAAGATTGACAAGCAAGTGATAATGATGTTTGTGGACGCCGAGAAGGCGTTCGACAATGTGGTATGGGATTTTATGCTGAAAAATTTAGAATTTATGGATGTAGGAAACAATTTCTTTAACGGGGTAAAAGCAATATACACTGAGCAGAAAGCCAAACTAATTATAAATAATACCGTGACAGAAGAGATAAAGATTCAGAAAGGAACAAGACAGGGCTGTCCACTCTCCCCGCTATTATTTATAATAGTATTAGAAGTTCTATTGAAATCAATAAGACAAAATGGTAATATAAAAGGGGTGTTAATTGGACAGAATGTGTATAAGACTAAAGCCTTTGCAGATGACGTAGTAATAATGTCAGAAGAACCAACAACTGCAATAGAACATATACTAAAGGAAATAGATCAATTTGGAGAGGTCGCAGGCTTTAAATTAAATAAGACAAAAACGAAAATGATAGGTAAAAATGTGGACCAAAAGATAATAGAAACAATCCAACAGCAATCACAGATAGCAGTGGTCAAGAAAGTCAAGTATCTTGGTATTTGGATAACACCTAAAAATTTAGACCTATTTAAAAATAACTACGAGCCGACGTGGAGGGAAATAAGAAAGGACTTGGAAATATGGGGTGGGCAGAAACTGACATTCTGGGGAAGAATAAACATAATTAAGATGAATGTCCTACCAAGGTTGATGTTTCTGTTTCAAACCATCCCCATAATCAAAGGAAGCCGAATCTTTAAAGAATGGCAAAGAGTACTTTCAAGATATATCTGGCAGGGCAAAAAGCCTAGAATTCAGTTTAAACTATTAACAGATATAAAGGAAAGGGGGGGCTTCGCACTGCCAGACTTGAAGCTTTATTACGAGGCTTCATGTCTTTGCTGGATAAAAGACTGGGTAAAGTTGGTAAATAAGGAGCTACTCGATTTGGAGGGCTTCGATAATAGATTCGGCTGGCACGCTTACTTATGGGGAAATAAAAGGAAAGTACATAAGGGATTTGAAAACCACATCTTTAGAGGGCCACTAATCGAAACATGGGAAAGGTATAAAAATCTATTAGAATTTAAAACACCACATTGGCTATCACCCCTGGAAGTAATGAGTGTCAAGACCATCAATATGAGAAGTAACTGGGCAACATACAGTCAGCTATTAACCAAGGAAGACGGGAAATGGAAACTAAAGCCGTATGAGCAAGTAAAGGAATATGTTTATGACTGGTTACATTATTTTCAGGTGAATGAGATGTTTAGGAAAGATATCAAAGAAAGAGGTTATGTAGATAAAGATTCCAAGTTTCAGACGGAGATTATTAATAATGAAGTCAAAATTATATCTAAGATGTACAGGATTTTACTAGATTGGAACCTAGGGAATGAGGAAGTCAAATCGGTGATGATTCGTTGGGCAAAGGATGTAGGTCACAATATACAATTTGAGGATTGGGAGAAACTTTGGAAGGACGGGCTAAATTTTACAGCGTGCATAACGATAAAGGAAAACGTCATGAAGATGTTCTATAGGTGGTACTTAACACCTATGAAACTATCGAAAATGTATAAAGTGAACAACAAGTGCTGGAAATGCAAAGATAAAGAGGGCTCCTTCTACCACATGTGGTGGGAGTGTGGAAAAGTGAAACAGTTTTGGGAAAAAATTTACATTGAATTAAAGAAGATTCTAAAATACACTTTCACAAAGAAACCAGAAATTTTTCTATTAGGGGTACTGGGACACGAGATAAAAAAGGAAGATTCTAGATTAGTATACTACGCAGTCACTGCAGCAAGGGTAGTTTTAGCCCAGAGGTGGAAACAGCAGGAAACACCAACGGTGGAAGAGTGGAGATTAAAACTACTAGACTATGCGGAACTAGACAAATTGACAGGAAAAATTAGGTATATAAGAGACCAAAAGTTCATCAAGGATTGGGGAAAGTATGTAGACTATCTGGAATATATCAGTGAGGGACAAACAACGCTTAAGGGATTCAGAGATGCACTGTGAAAGACTATGCGCTATTGTGTAAAGAAAATAGGAGACAGAGAAAGGCATAATGGCAATAGAGGCTGAGAAATGCATAACTTTATTGTTTACTTCGAATGATTTACGGACAAGTTGAAGGAAGTCTAGAAATGGATAGTTAAGTGAATGGAATGATGTGAACGTTATAAATTTGTGTATTTTCTTCCTCTTTTTTGTTCTTTTGTTTGTTTGTGTTTCACCCTTTTCTATTCTTCTATGTATGTTTAATTTTGTGTTAATTTTGTATTAATCTTTATTTTTCTATGGAAATAACTAATAAAAAAGAATTTGAAGGAAAAAAAATGGACTTCTGGAACAGATTAAGTTTGTAAACCAAGGTACCACTGTATATATAAAAAAGAGAAACGTAACTGAATTTGACACTTGAATAAAAACGTCAAGTAAACCCTCCATCATGCATGCTGGGGTGTGCTTCTTGGTTTAATATTTACCCGTTTCAGAATCTTGTAGCTGTAGTATGAATAGCTTAGTTTCTTCTTCGTTCAGTTTAGAAGGATGTGAGTGAGTGTTGAGAAACAGAACCCACCTTGCCGATAAGGAACCAATGTTTCCTTCATTGCAGCTATAAAGGAGTAAGGGCACAATCACAACACTGCTGACAAACCAAGATAAGGTTTCAAGAGGGGTTCACTGAACGTTTAATCCTACGTGCCCTACTTAGAAACAAAATTTCTTTAAAAGCATTCAAACATTAGGAACATTTGAATACAGTCCTTCCTGTTGCCTCTGCAGTGTCATTAATATGTTTTATAATTGTATTATTATTATTTAGAAGAACCACAGATTAAGATGTGAAACAAGATAATACTCTGAAAACAAAGTTCCTAAGGACTAAACTGGGAACCAGCATCTCACAAGTCTATACACATTCCATGCTAGGCACCACCTAGTGGCCTATTTCCATACAAAACTCATGAAACTGCCCTCCTGTCTTATCTAATGCTATTTATGTGAGCGTCCGTCTGATACTGGGGAGTGGGTGGAAGCAGCAGCAACATTTGTTATCTCTGTCTGCATGTATGAAAAAAGCCACAAAGTTTGATTTTGCTCGGGTTTTCCACCCCTAGCAAGTTACAAGTAGTTCATACCACAAACCTATATGTCTGCTCAGAAGGAAATCCCATTGGGTTAAATGGAGTTTGCACCCAGATAAACGTTCTAGGTCGGATTATACCCTCAGTCTATAGGATTATAGCACTGAGGTTACACACCGTTAAACTAAGCCCTTACAGTTGTTCCATTAACTTATATTTTATCTTCATCAATTCTCAGGTGATCATTCTTATTTCTGGGCTGCCAAAAGCTTACTGCCTACTGCCCAAGTAACAACTGAAATGACCCAAGGACCCAGAGGTGGCTGAAGAGCTGGAAACCCAGATTAAGGTAGCATTTAAAGCACTCATGTAAACTTTGGGTCTGTCAAGGAAACTAGACTACAATTCATGCCTAAAGAAGGGGAAATGAGGAAGAACACTGTTGCACTAAAGAAAACATGAAGTACAAGGAAGTTGGGCTTTATAGCCTACAAATGTGGATGAGTAAACCTATACCTAAGGCTTAAAGGTACAGGTAAAGGGACCCCTGACCATTAGGTCCAGTCGTGGCCGACTCTGGGGTTGCGGCGCTCATCTCGCTTTATTGGCCGAGGGAGTCGGCATACAGCTTCCGGGTCATGTGGCCAGCATGACTAAGCCTCTTCTGGCGAACCAGAGCAGCGCACGGAAACGCTGTTTACCTTCCCGCCGGAGTGGTATCTATTTATGTACTTGTACTTTGACGTGCTTTCGAACTGCTAGGTGGGCAGGAGCAGGGACTGAGCAACGGGAGCTCACCCCATCACAGGGATTCGAACCGCTGACCTTCTGATCGGCAAGTCCTAGGCTCTGTGGTTTAACCCACAGCGCCACCTGCATCCCTAGCTAAGGCTTAGCATAGCATTTAATAGAACAAGCTCTCTCTCCCCAACATTTTCTTCGTAGTGGCTTTGTCCTTATGCTTTTTAGCCGTCCTATATGCAGCGGTTTAAGAAGTTAAAGCTTCTTCTTTTAGGAAAGCAAGTGGCAAAGTGTCATTAGCTGAGTTTCTAGCATCCTATCAGTTCCAGATGCAACAAATATAATTCTCACCTCGTCGGTTTAAATTTAAATTTGTAATGCGCCATTTGTGGTCCCAATCTACCTGAGCTGATATGAGGACGCTAAATGCAAAACTGCAGTTCTCATTTTCTGCATCTGGGGGTGCAGTTATACATCAACCTTTCCACTGAACAAACCTTAGGCGTTTGCCATGGAATCAAACGCGTTGAAAAGAATTCTGGGAAATGTTTAAGCTAATATATTAGAAGAAGAGCACTGATGAATTCAGCCAAAGGGCCATGGGCGTAGCCAGGATTTTTGTTAGGAGGGCAGGTCTTTTTTTTGGGGGGGGAGAACCTCAGTTCGCTATGTATTTTTACTGATTATGGGGGGAGGCAGATGCCCCCCTGCCCTCCCCCCCCGCTATGCCCATGCCAAAGGCCCAGTTAGTCCACTGTCCTGCTCTCACAGTGGCCAACAAAAACCCTATGAGAAGCCTCTGAAGCAGGAACTGAGCTCAACAAAACTCCTCCCAACCATACTCCCCAGCAGCTGACATTCAGGGGCACAATTCAAAGTGCTGGTCATTAGCTATAAAGCCCTACACAGCTTAGGCGCAAGCTATCCGAAAGACCGCATTTGTGAAACCTGCCTGGGTTTTGTGATCTTAAGGGGATGGCCCTCCTCCTGGTCCTGCCACCCTTGCAGGGACACTTGGTGGGGAAGTGGGAGACGGCCTTCTTGGTAGTGGCTGCTCCAAGACGAGGGTGGCACTGTGGTCTAAACCACTGAGCCTCTTGGGCTTGCCGATCAGGTCCGCGATTCAAATCCCTGTGATGGGGTGATCTCCCGTTGCTCTGTCCCAGCTCCTGCCAACCTGGCAGTTTGAAAGCATGCCAGTGCAAGTAGATAAATAGATAGCGCTTTGGTGGGAAAGTAGATGGCGTTTCCATGTGCTCTGATGTCCCATTGTGCCAGAAGTGGTTTAGTCATGCTGGCCACATGACCTGGAAAGCTGTCTGCTGACAAATGCAGAGACTCCCTTGACCTGAAAGCGAGATGAGCACCACACCCCAGAGTCAACTTTTTACCTTTTTTGCTCCGATACAACTTGGGAACTCCTTCCCTAGAGAAGCTGAACTGGTTCCCCTCCCCCCCTTGTTGTCTTTCCACAGGCTTTTAAGAACTGACAGTTTTTAACAAAAGGGCTGGTGCCCTGCTGTTTTGGGTGCGACTGCCTGTATGTTTTTAATAGATCTTTCCTACAGAGAGAGAGTTTTAATTTTATTAATGTTTGTTTTTTTAATTATAGGTGCCCCCCTCATATTTTTAGCTATTCTTACATTATCTGAAAACCACCCTGATTCCCTGCCGGGGGAGGGGGGAAGGTAGGGTATAATAATAATAATAATAATAATAATAATAATAATAATAATAGTTGTAGTAGTAGTACATTGGTTTGCTGCCTTTGTGTCAGAGAGCAGAAACTCTGTAAGGAGACACGTGCAGTGCAATAGCTAGGATTAGCATCCAACGACAATACTGGTGTATCTCACAGCATGTTCTTTTTATGACAGCTATGGGAAGCTGCATTGCATGTTTTCGTTAAGTCCACTTTACTAGTGCATTCTCGTTTATTGTTGCCCCCTTTATTGGGGAAGGTCTCTACCTAACTTGTGCTACTCCTCTCATAACAGAACAATAAAGCAGAACTTTCCAAACTTTGGGTTGTGACACGTTAGCATCTTCAACGCAGTGTGTAGGCTGGAAAGGGAATAGTTTCACCTCTGCTTTGCTAGTAAAATGGAATTACCGTGTCACGAAATGTTGCATGTCTAAAAAGCGCACCACCAGCATTAAAAGTTTGGAAAACTCTGCAATAAAAATTCTTTTTTCTTTTCTTTTTAAAAAATGCAATTAAATTGCAAATCAAGGGTCCACCTAGGCTGACATCCTGCCTCATCCTCCATATCCATCCTCAATAGCAAAAACCAAAGCAGCTGCTCGAAATATCCCAAAGGCATTGCATTTTTAAAAAAGAAAGAAAAAAGGTTGGAGCATTAGCCTCTCCAACCTGGACTCACTCATGAAACCCATTGAGGAATATGGATAGAAAATTTACAGCATTAAAATTATATGAAAATGATATATCAATGGTACTGTTATAAGAATTTTATGGTCCCAAATATAAAATAAACGTTCATAAATGTACAAGGGAAACATATACATAAGTATATAAACCATGTGTCTGAAAAGTATATAAACCATGTGTCTGAAATAGTACAGGAGAGCAATCCTGAAGTCATTTGGACTCTCCCAAACCATTCTGACCCTCCCAAATTGACCTCAAATATTTCTCGGCAAGGAGGAAGGAAATGGAAAAGCCTCTTCATTGTCTTTTGCTTACCTGTCTTAAGGGCATATTTGTGTATGAATAGGGTGAGCCTGTGGCCTGGATTTAGGAATTAAAGTACCGTATTTACCATCACAGAAGAATGACAGGGCTGCCCAGGTAAAGCAATCAGTGACCACTGTCAGGTATCCTGGCAGACAGGATTTCTGCTGTAGACAGCCTCCTGTGATGTATTTCTACTGCAGACCTGCCTCCTTCTGTGATGTATATATGTTTTTGGGAGTAGTCTTGAGCTACAGGGTGGGCAATTTAAAAAGTCTATGTAAGGGCTTGTGCACCATTGTTCTGGGTTCCTCCTCTCTCCTGCGTGTGGTGAGTGAGGACCCTATTGCAACAGTTTAATAAAGATCAGGGTTACCAGCTGCTTTGCTTCTCAATATTCTCTGGTTGGCCTATTATTTTCTCCTACCAACAGGGAACCCACTTAAGGACTCTATATGGGCTCTTGGATACCCCATAAAGGGAAAGGAGCAGTTTTTCTTATAACAGGACCTACCACCAAGTAAACTGGCAAAAATGTATAAATCTAAATCAAATAAGTGTTGGAAATGTAAAGAGAAAGAAGCTTCTTTTTATCATATGTTGTGGTCTTGTAGTAAGGTTAAAGCTTACTGGGAATTGATATATAATAAATTGAAAAAGATGTTTAAAATAATGTTTGTAAAAAAAAACAACCAGAAACTTTGCTTTTGGGAATTATAGGGACAGAACTATCCAAACTGTACAGAAATTTATTCATGGATGCGACTACAGTGGCTAGAATGTTACTTGCCCAAGAATGGAAAGAAGTCCCAGCGAAAGAAGAATGGATTCAAAAACTTTTGGAATATGCAGAAACTGCAAAACTTACCAGAAAAATTAGAAATCAAGGTAACAAACTTTTTATAAACTTTTTATAAAGTTGGAGTTGTAAAAATGAGATAGGATCTTACTACCATATGTGGTGGACTTGTATGGTTATAAGCGAGTTTTGGAATAACATATGATGGATTTAAATTATTTAAATTTACTTTTAAAAAAGGACTGGATATTTTCCTTCTGCCAACAGAAATAAAGCAAAATACAAGACCACTGCTTATGTACTCAATTACAGCTGCAAGAATATTGGTAGCAAGAAGCTGGAAATGTGAAACAACACCAAAAGACAGGATTGCTATAACTGATATTCTTTTCTTATTGTTAATTCTCTTTTGTTCTTTCTCTTTTTATCTTCGTGTTTAATTTTGTTGTAACCATTTGTAATACATTTGTAAGATGATATTTTAAATCAATAAAGATTTTTTTTTTAAAAAAAGGGATATGCGGAAACTGCAAAACTTACCAGAAAAATTAGAAATCAAGGTAACAAACTTTTTACAAAGGAATGAAAATGGTTTACTGAATATTTACAAACTGTAAACAGATAAGAACATTGGCAGGATTATTGTTATAACCTGCAGTTTCATAAGAGTAAGTATTTAAAGCAGATGAATAAATGAACAAATTAAGTTAATTTGGATATGCAGAAAACATGAAAAATAAATTTAAGGAACTACAGAAAGAGGGGGAAGGAAGTCAAGCTTTGAAATGTTCAAATGACTGTAAAATTATGGAAATGTATCAAACTGAAAATCTATTTTTAAAAAAGAAACCCATTGAAGCCACTCTCTGTGGGCTTAGCCTACCTCACAAGATGGTTGTAAAAGAGGAAAAGGAAAGAAAAGCCACGCACCTCGCCTGGAGCTCCTTGAGAGGAAAGGTGGGCTACAAGTGTTCTAAGCTACCCACGCCTGGAAGAAGCGGAGCATTTGGATTCCTTCCAGTCGGGATTCAGGCCTCATCATGGGACTGAAACTGCCTTGGTCGCACCGGTCGATGATCTTCGGCGAGCTAGGGACAAAGGTGAGAGCTGTTTCCTAGTTCTGCTGGATCTCTCAGCGGCTTTTGACACCATCGACCATAACATCCTTCTGGACCGTCTAGAGGGGCCGGGAGCTGGGGGCACTGTTATACAGTGGTTCCGCTCCTTCTTCCTGGGTCGTGTTCAGAAAGTGGTGGTGGGGGGGATGAGTGTTCAGACCCCTGGGCTCTCACTTGTGGGGTGCCTCAGGGTTCTGTCCTCTCCCCCATGCTTTTCAACATCTACATGCATCCGCTGGGAGAGATCATTGGGGGTTTGGGCTGGGTGTTCATCAGTATGCGGATGATACCCAGCTCTTCCTCTCTTTCAAATCAGAACCAGTGAAGGCGGTGAAGGTCCTGTGTGAGTGCCTGGAGGCGGTTGGAGGATGGATGGCGGCTAACAGATTGAGGTTGAATCTTGACAAGATAGAAGTACTGTTCTTGGGGGGCAGGAGGCGGGCAGGTGTGGAGGACTCCCTGGTCCTGAATGGGGTAACTGTGCCCCTGAAGAACCAGGTGCGCAGCCTGGGAGTCATTCTGGACTCACAGCTGTCCATGGAGGCACAGGTCAATTCTGTGTCCAGGGCAGCTGTTTATCAGCTCCATCTAGTACACAGGCTGAGACCCTACCTGCCTGCGGACTGTCTTGCCAGAGTGATGCATGCTCTGGTTATCTCCCACTTGGACTACTGCAATGTGCTCTATGTGGGGCTACCTTTGAAGGTGACCCGGAAACTACAATTAATCCAGAATGCAGCAGCTAGACTGGTGACTGGAAGCAGCCGCCGATACCATATAACACTGGTCTTGAAAGACCTACACTGGCTCCCAGTACGTTTCTGAGCACAATTCAAAGTGTTGGTGCTGACCTTTAAAGCCCTAAATGGCCTCGGTCCAGTATACCTGAAAGAGCGTCTCCACCTCCATCGTTCTGCCCGGACACTGAGGTCCAGTGCCAAGGGCCTTCTGGCGGTTCCCTCACTGCGCGAAGCCAAGTTACAGGGAACCAGGCAGAGGGCCTTTTCGGTAGTGGCACCCGCCCTGTGGCACGCCCTCCCACCAGATGTCAAAGAGAACAATATCTACCAGACTTTTAGAAGACATCTGAAGGCAGCCTTGTTTAGGGAAGCTTTTAATGTTTGATGGACTACTGTATTTTAATATTTTGTTGGAAGCCGCCCAGAGTAGATGGGGAAACCCAGCCAGATGAGCGGGGTATAAATAATAAATTATTATTATTATTACATCGAGAGACGACGTTTGAACGTCGCATCGTATGCTAGCGCGCAGTTCGGAGCGAGCCGCCAGGTGGCCCTGCATGTAAAGCTTTCATAGAGCGAGAGAGGGGAGGGGCGGTGGTTGGCCGAGCGGCAAGGCATCCAAGAGTGGGCGTGGCTTCTCCCCGCCCGCAGCCCCGCCCAGCTCGGGCGTGACGCGCGCCTCCAGTCTCAAGCGGCCTCTCAGGTGAAGGGGGCGTGGCCTCCACAGTCGACTCCCTCGGCCGGTCGGCTGCGCTTTTCTGCCCGGCTCCGGCGCGGCTCCCGCCCGTCCTCCTTCCCTTCGCCTTCGCCCGCCGTGTGGGCTTTGCCGCTCCGTCCGCCGGGTCCCTTCACCCCCTTCGCAGCGCCATGGCAGAGCAGGAGAGCCTCGAGTTCGGCAAGGCGGACTTCGTGCTGCTCGACGCCGTCTCCATGCCCGAGTTCATGGCCAACCTTCGGCTGAGGTAAAAAGAAAGGAGTGGGGGGAGTGGGCGGGGCGTCGCGGGTCCCCCCCTCTCTCTCCCGGCGCCCCTCCCCATCGAATTTCCGAGGGAGGGGGCAGGAGCAGAGATCTCTCTGATTGGTGGGTTGAGACTGGGCAGGGGGGAAGCAGGCAGGTGCTAAGGGTCGCCGGTTTTGCGCGGGATTCGAACTCAGAGCTCCCGAGCGGTCCATTAGCAGCGAGCATTTCTCTCTCGCGCGCGTACATGGAGCTCTTTTTCCCCCATCCTTGCGAGCCCTCGCTGCCCCGGAAAACCGCCCGGGCGTTGCTGCGGCTCCCCGGGGCGCGTGGGGTGGCTAAAGACCGAGAGCGAAAGAGAGGGCGGGTTGCCTCTGGGCCATATGGGCTGAGTTCGTGGGAAGAGGCAAGATTCCGAGCGGATTATTTCCTGGTTGGTTGGCAACTCCGTTTTCCTGGTCGTTGCCTGAAGTGCACCTGGTTGTAAAAGTTTCCTTCTCTGGATAGGCTTGTTTAATCTTATCCTGATAATGATTTGGGGGGGGGGGGGTTGTTTTAAAAATCCAGCCACTTAAATAGTCTAATTCCGCAACATCTTATTGCCAGTAGTGGCCATAAGGAGGGTGTTAGTTTTCATGGAATCATACATCAATGGTTTTGTTAGGTAGATGAGTCGGAGACCATATTCTTTTGGGGGAAGGGATGCGGGTGGTGCTGTGGGTTAAACCACAGAGCTTAGGACTTGCCGATCAGAAGGTCGACGGTTCGAATCCCCGTGACAGGGTGAGCTCCCGTTGCTCGGTCCCTGCTCCTGCCAACCTAGCAGTTTGAAAGCATGTCAAAGTGCAAGTAGATAAATAGGTACCACTCTGGCGGAAAGGAAAACGGCGTTTCCGTGCACTGCTCTGGTTCGCCAGAAGTGGCTTAGTCATGCTGGCCACATGACCCGGAAGCTGTACGCCGGCTCCCTTGGCCAATAAAGCGAGATGAGCACCGCAACCCCAGAGTCGTCCGCGACAGGACCTAATGGTCAGGGGTCCCTTTACCTTTAGCTGTGGACCACCTACCTGGGATGGGGTGTGTGGGGAGGTCTGGAGGAAAAAGTGGGTGGAAGAGCTTGTCTGTCTGCCTCTCTTCCCTTCATTTGTTCATCCATGCATTCATTCTCTCCTTTCCACACTCATTCATTCATTCATTCTCTCTCACACCTGTTCACAGTACCGTTCTCTCACTTTTATTATTCTATCCATTCATTATTTAGGGCTTGGCAGACCACACTGAAAGTAGTGGAAGTCTGTAGGTGACCCTTGAGCTGTAGGTTGCCCCCTTGTGCTGACATCCTGCCTCATGCTCAATATCAATCCTCAACAGGAAAACCGAAGTAACTGCTTGAAATATCCCAAAGGCATTTCATTTTATTTATTTAAGTATTTTGACCTTTCCCTGTCTTTCAGGGTAGATCCCCTCCCAAAGGAGAGCATAGAGAGATTTTTATCACCACTATTTCAACGTTCATCAGTAAGCACTGTGATTTGAATGGCATGTTTGTAGTGCGTCTTAATCATAGCATTGGTAAGGTGTTGTTAGTCAGGGATCCTGCCATCATCACCATGCCCACATTCCTAACCGTATGAAATCCAGACCACAAAATGTTTCATAATCAGAGAACAGGTAAACTGCAGAAAAGCTGCTCTTAGGTCAAGCATCCCCAACCTTCGGCCCTCCAGATATTTATGACTACAATTCCCATCACCCCTGACCACTAGTCCTGTTAGCTAGGGATCATGGGAGTTGTAAGCCAAAACAGCTGGAGGGCCGCAGGTTGGGAATGCCTGTCTTAGGTATCCCTCTGTCCCCATATTACCCAACCAGGATTGCATAGCAGCCTGTAAAAATAAAACAAAATACCAGCCATTGTTTTGGCAGCTCCAGCAAGTGAACAGAGAGGGAGAGACTGAGTATCTCTTTCTGATCTGTGTTGTGCACAGCGGTTGTGGCCAAAGTCTGAGAGTATTTTGCCATCCTGTCCAGAATCTTCATCCAGCGAAAATGGTAGTTGAGTTGCGTTACCTGGCACATCTTGCTTTTCAGTAATGTAAAATCTATGTTTAAAAACTGAACTATAATTGCTTCTTAGAAAAAGCAGAATTGAAAGCGATGGTTAATTTCCAATTCCCTCCAGGGCTGCCATGTGTTGGCAATGTGATCATGAAACACCTGCCCTGCGGCTATTTCATAATCACTATGCCCGGGCAAACAGCTCTTTCAAGGAACAGAATAATGGCTGAAATTCTTGAAGGCAGAACAGGGAAAATAATTTGAAAGTGGGTGGGGGAGAGAATAAGGTAAGATTTTCAGTCTTCTCTCTCCTCACCATCATTCAGAAAGTAGCATTTATGTTTATGATATTGAGAGTGCTTGTTTGAACCCTTCCATTTAATTGAATGGAACTTATTTTCAAATAAGTATGCTTAGGCTTGCTAAGTGGAGTATCAAAACTTTTTGCAAATATATATTCTCTTCCTTCATTGCAAATAAGTTGCATCTAGCTTTCTTGCAGTGAAACAGGCATCTCCTCTTCTAGATGTTTAGCTCAGTTGCAGCAGCTGGTCAGTGCCTATTTTTGTTGGTTTCGTGGCAAAATGGTATTCCATTTCTCTGGGCGGGTGTGTGGTCTGTGGCTGTAGACATGTCACTATATTTAAACACATTTGGCACATATGAGCATTTCTGGGTTGGCGAAGTTTATATTTCATGAAAACAGACATACTGATCCTGGACATATCTTTATGGAACTTTGTTCAATTGGTTTCAGTTCAGTTTATTTTTAAGTAAATATGCTTAGGACGTTAGCATAAGCCCTAATTCATCTAGGGATAAATTGTGCAATTCGGTTTGAAAGACATAGCTGATGAACAGGATTTATGGTCTCCTACTGAAGCCTCTCTCCCCTTGTGCGATCTAACATTCTTTCTCCTATACACTGGATTAGTTGTCCTCCTTGTCTTCCAAATCTCTCTTGAAAACCCACTACTTCCAGAAGTGTTTTCAGGATCACAAGAGTAGTGGTGCCTGTTCTTCCAGAAGCAAGAGAACTATCTAGAGTTGCCTAATGGAAGTTCCTTGAAAATCTGGGCTATGTCAGTTCCTGGATGGGATAATGTTTGGAAGTCAACACAGAGCTAGAATGAGCCATATAGGAACCTCTTGTTGCAGGGAACCCTCAATTAATTAAAGGCTTTCCAGACTCTGCTTGAAGACCTTCAGCAAAGGAGAACCCCACCCCAAGTCTTTAATTCCATTGTCAAAATTGATATTATCGTTAAGGAGACTTTCCTAATGTTGAATCAAAATCTACCCTCCTGTAACGTAAACCCATTAGATCTAATCCTGCCCTCTGAAGCAGCATGGAGCAAGTCTTTGTTCTTTTCTTTAGTGACAGCTGTTTAGGTAATTGAAGTGTGCTGTTATCTCCCACATCCTGCCCCCTTTTCATGGCTGGGATGAGCACACCCACTTCTTATAGCCCAAGATTGGGGAACTTGTAGTATTGCAGATGTTTCTGGATCCCATATCCCATCACCCCTGGCCATTGGCCATGCTGACTGAGGCTGATGGGAGTTGGAATTCAACAATATCTAGAGAGCCACAGGTTCCTCATCCATAGAATCATAGAACTGTAGAGTTGGCAGGGACCCTGAGGATCATCCAGCCCCCTGCAATGCAGAAATATGGAGCTGTTCCATACGGGGATTGAACCTTCAACATTGGCATTATCAGCACCACACTGTAACCAACTGTCCTGCTTTAACTTTTCCTCATAGGGCTTGTTTTCTCTTGCCTTCCTATGAACCAATACCGGGTTGTCTATTTCCTCCTTTAAGTGCAACAGCCCAGAACAGGGCACAGTACTCCAGATGAATTAAGACTTCTGCATAAAATTGAACTATTGCTTTTTGAGTTGAAGAGTATGACTCTCCTGCAGCCTAAAATTCCCCTAGCCTTATTTGCAGCTGCTTCACACTGTTGACTCATTGGTATCTTGTGATTAGCTACAATCCTGAGATCATTTTCACATGTACTGCTGCCAAGTTGAGCATCTCCCATCCTATATCTGTGCACACACGCCCCTTCCCAGATGCAGAACTTTGTATCCCACTCAGTTCTTTGTCCTTGCCAAACTAGATAAGGATCCCTTCTGCTCCTTCATCTAAGTCATTAACGAAAATGTTGTTGAAGTATATGGGGCTCGGAGCAAAGCCCTGCTCCACTCTTGAGTACAGTTTTTCAATTAGCTATTAATCCAGCTGACAGTGTTATTGCCTAGCCTGCATTTAACCAATTTGCTAACCAAAATATGATTAAGGACTTTGTCAGATAATTTGATGAAATCTAGATAAATTACATCCACAGAATTCGGTGCCTTCTCAGTGAAGAGAGCTGCTTCTTTATTTATTTATTTTTTGAACATATTTATGGGTTTTTAAAAATTGATTTACAGCCTTCCTTTTTATACACGTCAACACTTACAATAAACGTTTGAGATCAGTCAACATTACACCATCGAACATGTGTGCATAAACAAAAAAAGGAAAATAAAAACTATGTTACTTATCTACTCATTGTGTTTTTACTTTGTTTGCACGGGACTTCCTTCCACCTCTTGGGTCCATAGAATTCTATGTTGTATGTATGCCTTCCTAGTTGTATCTAATCTTCTGTTTACCATCTTTTCCACAGTTTCTACTAGTTATCTTTACAAGAGTTATTCTAGCCCTGTCAAGATTTTTAAATCAATGCAGTAATCTTTCAGATTTTTTAAAAAATTACTCCAATTGTTGTTTAAAGTTTTGGTACTCCTGGTCTCTTAATTGCCCTGTCAGCTTGTCCATCTCTGCGAATTCCATCAGCTTCACTTGCCAGTCCCTCTTCGTTGGAATTTGGTCTCCTTCCCAGTTTTGTGCTATCAATACTCTCGCTGCCGTGGTGGTGTACATGAATAATTTCTTCATATCTTTGGGGATCTCATCCCCAATGATTCCTAAAAGGAAAGCTTCTGGCTTAGAGAGCTGCCGCTTTAGGCTTACATTTTGCTGAGCGTGGTTTTAGGGATCTTATACTTTTCCCTAAGTGTTGAGCTTAGTATCCCAATCTATAGGCCCTTGCAAGATATTTACTCATCTTCATTAAGCACAACCATTCTGCGAATCTTAAATTCTTTAAAGAAGTGCTTGTTTCTTTGGGTTTAAATTCCTACCTTAGGGCTGGTTCACACTTACACGTTCATCACAAAAGCTGCAATGTCAAGTGATGACTTGGAGTCACAAGTAGAATTCTCACATAACTTTTTCTCATCAGTCACAATTTGTCCATGGATGTCAATTTAAATGTTCAATACTATGACTGCAGCATTTGGGGAAATAGAAAATGGTAACCAGCAGCTGCCATGAGTGGCCCTGCTGCCGCCACTGGTTCAATGGTAGCAAAATGTTTTTAAAACAATAGCTGAAAAGTTATTTTTTAAGAACTTGTCACTCAGCATTAATTTCTACCAGAATATTGATTCCCCACTGGCTTCTGGGACAATGTGTTTAGAGTTCTTAAACTCTAAATATACCCTAGTAAAGCATATGTGCAATCATCTTAATACTAAAGCTAGAAACAAATATTTGGAACTGAATGTTTAAAATTTAAGATTTGGCTATAAATTGTGCTGCAATCACTTCTTAATGAAGGGCACAGAGCATGGGAGTCTGAAACTGCACACTGTAGTGCTTTTATTTTTCTCCATATCTTATTGTAGATGAAAACATTTTCCTTCTGTTTGCATCTAAAAATATTTAGGAAGTAAATGCTACTTTTGATGACCAGCTATATTACTAGTGAGAAAATATATGTGGTGCTGCTATTCTTTTAACTTGCCCTTGGAGTGGTAGATGTTAAGCTTTCTGAATGCTGCTTTGTGCTGGTGACGGGAGAGATTTCTGTAGCAGGAAGGGAATTCACATTATTATTATTATTGCCAATGAAAAACCAAACTCACCACAAGAATGTCCCCATATCCCCTTGTAATTCCAAACATATTACTCCTTTTGCAAAAGCATGAGCAAATAAGGCAGGGAGACTTCCTAAAATTGGCTTTCTGGTTAGACAAACAATTTGTGGACTATATGCTAGAAAAAGAAGAGTGTGAAAGCAGGTCTCATTTTACAGGGTAAACCAAACAGACTCGTTTGCGAGTGTGCTGTGCTTACTTTTGTCTCATGACTTCCTGTAACAACGCTGGATAGGAATCTGACCGAAAGGAGGTGGTGTGGAGATCAGAGAGCCCTAGCTTACTTTAGCCACACATCTTCTATAAACCCCTGTGAAAAAATAATGCCCGTTTCCTAGGCTAGTAGTATATCCACTAGACCAATGGTTCCCAATTAGCTAAGCAGATCAGACTCCCTGTTTTTCAAAAGCCAAGCCATGGACCCCCTACTTTTGAAAACTTTGATCTCTATGGTAGTTTTTGTTATGTAAATGGTGCTGTGGACTCCCTGGGGTCCAGGGACCATGACATTAGACCGTATGATTATAACAGTTGCTAGTAATGGTTCCTCTACACATCTTGACTGAAATAAAGCCCTGCATTTTCCTATCAAAATGAACTTTCTGCATGCACTTGTCATGTATATCCACATTTGCATGTTGATCAGCTTAGAAAATGGCAGTTATAGAATTAATGCTACATGATGAGCATTGAAATCAGTAATCAGATGAATGAGCACAAATGATCTAAAGTTGTATTTAGACAACATTTGCTGTTTGGGGCCACAATTCTCAGTCAGATTAGATGCAGAGTTTGGGAGTCCTGTCCAACCCTACTTTTTTATAAGCAGGTTCCTGTTGTGTTCGGCAGTGTGATTTAACAGCCTCTATTCCTTTAGAGACGAGGGGTCTTGCCACATTGACTTCTGCATTTTAAATCTTTGGCATTGACTATATCACTATGTGGGCCTATTCTTGAAGGCAACATAGAAACTTCAGAAAATGCCAAATGCCACTGTGAGTTTCCTTATGCTGGTGCTAATCTTTAGAGGCTTTCAGAGGGCCTTTTGGGTAGTGGCACCCATTCTGTGGAATGTCCTTCCATCAGATGTTAAGGAAATGAGTAATTATATAACATTTAGGAAACATCTGAAGGCAGCCCTGTGTAGGGAATCTTTTAAAGTTTCTATGTTGCACTATCTTTTTATATGTGCTGGAAGCCGCCCAGAGTGGCTGGGGCAGCCCATTCAGATGGGCGGGGTATACCTCTGCAACCAACTCTTCCTCTATCAACCCTATGACAACTTTGGTCATCTAGTTGTATAGCATCTCGCTGTGAGAATTGGCAAAGTAAAACAAGATTCGGGCTCCACTTTTAAGTATGGAGGTCTGGCTGGAAGAAACATGGATCCCGTTGGGCCAGAGCTTCTCTGAGATCTGGTGTTTAATATTAAGGACTATCAAAAAAACCGGCAGAGAGGGATTGAGAGAGAATTAAGAGCCTCGGACGTGAGATCTCCAGGCTGATAGTAGACTAAGACTGATGGACATTTGTTGGGGATTGAAACCGGGAAAGGGGGGGTGGAGTTTGGGAATCCAAAGGGTACATAATTACAATTTGCTTTGTTTTTACTTTGCTTTGTTATTGGTATGAAAATTGGGGAATTCGTGGAAGGGAATTTGGGTCGACTTTAGAAAAATGTTTTAAGAATGAGTACTGATGTATAAGTATAGATGTTTAAGTTTGGATAAGGTAAAATTGGTTTTTTAAAATGAACTAAATAGCAAAAGGTCAAAAATTAGGGATAAGAACTTGCTGAACTAACAATTTGAATTGGAATATAAGAAGGGGAGGTGTGGGGAAGTCAGGGAAATATGTTATAGAAAAATAAGGATTGTGAACTTTATGTGTTTTTAAACTTTTTTCTTTTTTTCTTTTTTGATTCTTTTTTTAATGTATTAAAGTTGAAAAGTTCAATAAATATCTTTTAAAAAAAGAGAGAATTGGCAAAGTAAACACTGAAAAAGGGGAGCAGGCTAAGTTCTCTCTTGGCACAAAAAGAGGAAAATGGTGTGTTTATATGTTTCCCCTCATATGTCGGATTCTACAAATTCTAGAACCTACTCTTTTTTTAAAGAAATGAAAGCTTAGGTGGGGCGATCCCTCCCTTACTCTCCTTGTCTGGTGCCATGAGGTAAGAACTGTTTCAGATAGAAAGAGGGCCTTCACATCAGCTCTCCAACCCCTCAAATCTTCAGCACACTCTCCTTATTGGCTTTTAGAAAGCGTTTCAAGTGGTATGTTTTGTTTGGCCTCTCGCATGGTTGGCTAATCTGAATCTCTTCCACATTTTCATATTGCGTTTTAATCTGCTTTCATAACTCTTATAGGCAGAGTTGAGCTTCAGAAAAGCATCTCTCTTCTCCACTCCTTCCCTTTCCCTCAAATTCACTGGCCAAATCTTGACTCCAGTCAAGTAGCAGAGGTTAGACAATCAAATTATTCCTACAGTATCAGAAGCCTATAGTGCTCTGGAATCTATGAGGAGACAGCTCATATTGGGAATTACGTTGACATGACCATTGTGCTTGGGGGCAGAAAATTTACTTCTCTCCCTACCCCTCCAACGTTTCCCTGTTTATTATTACAGGCAGTGACCGTTTTAGGTGCTTCTGATATGTGCGCAAACTTCTCATGCATGCACCACGCCAAACCCGGAAGTGATCCGAAAACATTGCAAAAAGGGGCGAGGACGGAATGGTGTGTTTGCAGCCGCAACTCTTCTGTCATTCTCCCCCCTCCCATTTATTTCTCATCTTGGGGTGGGGGTTTGTGGTGCTGCAGAGGAGAATTGACCCCTGTCATGACCCCACCTCTCCCTCAATTAATCCCAGGGTTTTAAAGAAGAGTAATAAATTGAAGTAGGATTTCCCCCCCCCCCAGCTGATGACGGACTAAGACGCCTACCATAAATAGCAGCCTTGTTTCCAGATAACTTAAGAAATGCCTAACAGGTATTTTAGAATCTATCTAACATGAATGCCTTGCATGTGAAACTATTTGACTTACATTCACGTTAGGGATATATTACAAGGCATCCATAGTAACTGTGCCTCATTGGATACCATAATGTTGAGTCATGGATGATTCTCTACTAGGGGATTTTCTTCCTATCAGAAAGGTAGCATCATCCTTCACTGAGAGGCTTTTTGTGATTGTGACATCCTTGGCATGTAGCAGTATTTGATTGCTGTATGTGTGAAACTGTAGACCTGTATACATTCTCTGTTAATGTACTTCTGCATGCAACCCCTTTGTTCACTTTGGTTCCACTATAAGCATGCACACTAATGCGTATACCCAGAACAAATTTAGTTGGTCTCTAAGGTGCTACTGGACATTTTTATTTATTTATTCCGACTGCGTCAGACCAACACAGCTACCTACCTGAATCTATGAAATTCTTGTTATGCATGAATCAGAGTCCAAGCTTGTGGAGCTCTGAGCAAAGTTAATGAAGCTGAGATGCAAAAGAAAGAGTTAATGGCACAGAGACTTCCATTCTGCTGGTATGCTGGGTTCACGCCCTTGCTTTGTTTGTCTAGTCTCCCTTGATAACCAATTAGGAGTTTCACACATTCAGGTTACCTTGGATCACTGCCTTGCAAACCTCTCAACAAGGGCACTGATATTCCCGAAACTAAGCCTTGCCTTAAATTTGTGTTGTTTAAACATGTAGGATCGCTATAATGGGCACCATAATTGGGCACATAGAATAAATGCATTGCTTTATTATTACTGTATAACTTGTTGGCCCGTATGACAGTTCAGCTAAGGAGTTTTAAGATAGTAACACAATATAAAAAGAGCCCTGGTGGGGTCAGATCAAGGATTCATTCTGTTTCCAGCAGTTGTCTGCCAGATGACAATGAGAATCTTATAAGAAGGCATTAAGACAGTAACAATCTCCCATCATAGTTTTACAGTTCTTATGCTTTTGAATTGTGGTGCTGGAGGAGACTCTTGAGAGTCCCATGGACTGCAAGAAGATCAAACCTATCCATTCTGAAGGAAATCAGCCCTGAGTGCTCACTGGAAGGACAGATCCTGAAGCTGAGGCTCCAATACTTTGGCCACCTCATGAGAAGAGAAGACTCCCTGGGAAAGACCCTGATGTTGAGAAAGATGGAGGGCACAAGGAGAAGGGGATGACAGAGGACGAGATGGTTGGATAGTGTTCTCAAAGCTATCAGCATGAGTTTGACCAAACTGCGGGAGACAGTGGAAGACAGGAGTGCCTGGTGTGCTCTGGTCCATGGGGTCACGAAGAGTCAGACACGACTAAACGACTAAACAACAACAACAACAATTTGTCTTTTCGTATAGCCCTGAAACTTAGAACATTGTTTCCTTTTTTACAGATTGGGCCCTAAAGGGGATAAAGGAGGACTGGCCTAAAGCCACCCCTGCTAATTCATGGCTATTTAAAGTTGCTTTCAGCCTTGAAAAACAGACTACCAATTTCTTTACTTGTGCCCCTGGGGTGCCTGCTAATAGAGCCCCATATCCAAAGGGATTTGCTGCTCTTTCTTCCACAAATCCCAAAGAGACCAACTTACTCTCTTAGCATATGGAATCAAGTCTGTAACTATACAAGGCAAAGCAGATAGGTGTTGCTGTCTTCCAAGTTCTGCATACATATCTTGCTTACCTCCTGGCTTTTGCTACTCCTGAGTTAAAATACCCGTGTCATCAAGGAATTCTGTATATATAGCTGTAGGAGGGAACTTTTTTTTATGAAACCCAGCATGCAGAAAAATGATTTCCTTCAGTTGTATTGTTGTGTGGAGGGTGCAGAAGTGGCCACATGAACAGCTTATTCATCTGAATGGTGACATGGCCAAATCTGAGATAGCTCTTTGCTTACATTTAAACCAGAGGTGGGAAACCTGTGACCTGTGGACTACAGCTCCCATAATCCCCGACCACAGGCCATTCTCACTGATGGAAGATGCAAGCCATTGGGAGGGGCGCAAGTTTCCCGTCCCTCATTTGAGTCATTCTGTGTATTGAACTGATGAGTTAAATAATGACTTTTAGTCTAAAATGCTATCCAGTCACTGTTTCACTGCTACCATAACCTAGAGAGGAAAACAAAACAAGGGTGGAATCTACACAGATATAAAAAACACTGTGAAAATGCTTGGTTAGAAAATGTTTTGAAAAATATATTGAATTTGCCATAGCTCACCATCACCATCTAGTGTCACATTTGTATATTGCACTTTACAACACATTTAAAAAAGTTTTATTTACAGCTGTATAGCTGAGTCCAAGGTAAAGAAAAACATTTGTTGCTTAATAGTAGGACCTGTTCCTGGTTCCAAAAGAGGTGATGCTTGTCATCCTTATTATCTAACTAATTAATCTGCTTCCTTGACTTCTAATGCTGCTGTTGAACCTTTTACGAGTGGCCTTTGTAAGAGCATGAGTAGTGAAGCATCTTGGGTTGGTTGCTACATAACCATAGCATGCAGTTGCTTGCCATGTCACTTTAGACAGATCCTTGTAATAAAGAGTAATAATTAACCTTTGGAGCAGTTAAACAACTTTGAATGGCAATAAATCCTTGTTACAAGTGCGTGTATTTTGGGGAAGGTGCTCCTTGGAGCTCATTCAGTGTGAGCAGCAAGCTGTGGCCCTTTGTTGTTCTTTAAAAGGTCCTGCTATGGCTTGATAGTCCTAAGTATCTGTCTGAAAATTAAATTCCATCCAGGAAATGGCTTTTTAAATGTGTCTGGTTCCCATGAGGTGGGACAAACAGTTGCTACTGGAAGAAGGCTTAGAGGCAGAGTCCATTATTCACCCCACCCACGTATAGCACGAAGATAGTAGAATAAGCTGTTTTGCATGCTCTGTGCCAATTGTCAGTGCTGGCAGTTGCTGCAGCAACCCCTTGTTTGGATTTTTGTAGCTTATTGCTTCCTCCTTTTTACTCCTGGATGTGTCCATTCTCTCTTTGTACAGTACATTTTCTCTGGGGTAGCCTAACTGGTGTTGCCTATGCTCTGATAACCTCTAGGTTAGATTACTGCAATACATTATACGTAGGGCTGCCTCTGAGGTTTGGAAACCTCAACTGGTGCAGAATTTGGTGGCTAGGTTGCTCACCAGGGCAAGACAGTTTGAGCATATTACACTGATCTGCACTGGCTGTCGATTAGTTTGTGGACCTAATTCAGACTGCTGGTTCTGACCTATAAAACCTTAAATGACTCAAGATTGCAATACCTCAAGGACCGCCTCTCCATATGAACCTACCCAGACCCTGTGATCATCCTCTTGAGGCCCTTCTTTGTGTACCGCCTCCATGAGAGGTCAGGAGGGTAACAAACCTGAGAACGGGCCTTTTCTGCAGTAGCTCCCCATTTATGGAATTATCTCCCCAGGGAAGTTCAGCTGGAAAACAACTGTACTTGCTCCGCAACTTTTACTGACATTAGAGGGTATGCTTCTAGGTAGGAGGACAGATTGCACCCAATTTACTGTGTGTTTTGGAAAGTGGTTTGTCTGTCCATTTGCTTGTTTGTCCTCTGTGGTTTTGGACGCCTCTCAAGATTATCATTGCCAAATTCTGCATGAGGGTTCCTAAGTAGGGGGGGGGGGCTTTGTTAATGTTTAGACACCAGGTGCCATTTGACTCAAAATGCTGGACCAAAATGTGACATTGGCATAAGTTCATCTGATTTTTGGCATAATGGGTCCAAACTCATAAACTACACTATCCATTTATTTAAGAAACCAGAGTAGTCATGGTGTCCAGTACCACACTACTGTGACACATCTGCAGTCACATCTTTCGATGTCTGTAAGCATTCTTCTGTTGTCTATTCATATGTAGGCAGGACAGGTGGTATAAATAGATTTTTAAAAGTACATCACATCTGGTTGGCTTTAGCTTCAACATTTGTCTTACATTTCGGTCATGAGCCTAAATGGATGATCGACACAGTCCTTACCATTAAACCAAACAAGCACAACTCTTGTTTATGCTGGCAAAGGGAACCACAGGCTAAATATGACTTGTTTCACTGGGTAGCATGAAACCTTGTTCTGCTGCATCTGTTAAATAGGAAAACAGGTAGCTCCTGATAAATGATAGGCAAGATAAATATGTATTAAGCGAATTTGTATCTGTAGGGAACTGGTTTCTGATTCAGGTGTGTTTTCTGCAACTTATGTGCGAGAGAATAACTTTTGTTATGCAAACACTGAATTCAGCATTGTGTGAAATTTAGCTTTAGCTTGGCACACTTTCTCCTATTACAGGAGCAAATGGGCAGCAATGGGAAAGTAGGATCATGAGGGAGGTGTTCGTCAATGATAAAATTTTTGAATTGGTCACTATTGTGACTTTCAGTAATATGCAAATATCCCTGCAGTGCTCACTGAAGTTCAGCTGGGAGTTTTTC
The DNA here is from genome assembly GCA_034642415.1 of Podarcis siculus. Classification (NCBI taxonomy): domain Eukaryota; kingdom Metazoa; phylum Chordata; class Lepidosauria; order Squamata; family Lacertidae; genus Podarcis; species Podarcis siculus. The sequence goes on from JAXCMG010000034.1 coordinate 6,208,313, forward strand.
CTTGCTTTTTTAAAAAAAAATCTGGGTTAGTGCCCAAAAATCACTGAAATCGGTTGGCTAGAGAGCTCCAAGTTTGCAGCTATTTTTACTGCTTGCTGTTGGCTGCTTGTTTCCTCCAGAGAACTACAAAGACGATTTGTTCTTTTCAAGTCCTTCTTTATTATGATTATGAATTGTCCAGTGCCAACTGTGAAGGAGGAAATACCAAATAACCCACTGTAGCACTGCAAATGTGCTGTCTGGAACAAAGACTATCCAGCAAATATTTATTGCTGTTTCAGGCTTTGCTGCATGACGATGTGACCTTAATGTTGGTGTTTTCTAGATAAATAAATGTGATTTTTGTTGGTTCGTTAAATCACTTCTCTAGCAACAGAATGGAATAACTCAAAGCTTATCTAATATTTATTGCTGACATACCTCGTGGACCATCTCTCCCCATATTAACCGATCCAACCCACACCCGGCGATCATAATCTGAGGCCTTTCTTCATGTGCCTCCTCCATGAGAGGTCTAGAGGGTGGCAACATGAGAACGGGCCTTTTCTGTGATGACTCCCCATTTGTGGAATGCTTTCCCCAGGGAGAGTTACCTGGCATCTGCATTGCATATCTTCAGGCACCAAGCAAAAACATTCCTCTTCTCTAGGCCTTTGGCTAAATAAACAATCTATGGCCTTTTAAACTATGTGTGGGGGTGTTTATTGTTTTGTTTGCTGTTATGTTATGTATTTTTGTGTCTTCATACTGTAAACCGCCCTGAGATCCTTGTTTAATTAAAAGAATAATATAAAGAATAAGACTATAAATTGCCCAACTATAATACATTGTCCAAACAAATCCCTGATATTTAAATTTGTTTCATGCCACTCCTTTTGTATTCTCTCAGTATTCTCACAGTGGAATAATCTCCTGAACTGCAGCTACCTGAAATCCAGGTTGTAGCCTGCAAGCTAGATCCCAGGGAACTGTGGTTCATGGAGTTATGTACGCAGTGGAACTGATGAACCATGGAACTACCTACAGAACATTATTGGCATGGGTAGCTTATTGCAGACAGACATTGTGCCGTTTCCATATACTATGTAAGAATCTGCTTATTACATCATTATTTCTGTTCTTCTTGCCATTCTATCATGTTGGCTGCAAGGGGCATGCTTGGCCTGTGTGTGGAGTATGGGCAAGCATTGCTATATGGATCTGGATTTCTAAACTGTACCTGTTTAGACAAAATAAGACAGAATCCTTTATCATCAGTCTGAATTTATTGCAACCTGATTTTTTAAGGCCCACTTCGCTGCATGCATAAGACTGTAGTGATCTGCAACCAGTATTAAAATTGTTTGCATGTTCTTTTTAGACAGGGTCAGCTGCTGGATCCCGGTAATCCCTGATGAAAATTAAAGTCACTGGCTTGCAGCTTAAATAAAATAGGTGCCCCTGCTTATGCAAGTTGTGAGTGTTCACCATTTCATCAGATCCTGAAAATTACATCAAATGTTCTCCAGTTTAATACTCTTCTTAAAATCTTGAAGCCACTGCCTGAACACTGTAGCACAAGTAAACAAACACCAGTGACCAACAGTGTACAGAAAACCAATTTCTGGTCTGTATGTTTATATACCTGGGGCCTGAGGCACGAGAAAGTAACTTGGCTGAAAGGAAGTGCAAGGGGCGAGGGAGGGGTTGACATGCCCACTCTAAAAATGTCTGGTTTTACTACTACTCAAGTCTTTGGAATGTTTATGAATAAGTCTGTGAGTGAATGGGATTACGAGGCAGAAAGGACACCCTTTTAAGGCCTTTACAAGCTCTGCTTAAACTTCATAATCATATGTATAGTGTAGATGTTTAACACTGTTGTCTACTTAATAAACTAATACCTCTCATTTTCCTTAGCACAGTTGACACTCCTGATACTGTCCTTGATTTCATGAACATTATTGGTTTATGATCTGCTTCGGTTGCTGTTGCCTGCACGGTTGGCAGGGAATGCAAATTATTGTGGGATTCTGTGCTTATTCGTGCTAAAAGTTTTTTTTACATAGTGTGCTTGGAATTTGATTTTATCATTTCATATTTGGGTTTTTCTTGATCACTTGGGCAATACAATGTCAACATCTCCCATTTTAAAAATCTTTATTCTCCCAGCAAAGATACTGTTATCTAAACAGAAACTGGCAAACCCTGGACCAGATCCTGCTCTTTAGGAAGTTTCACTTCACTCCTGCTTTTGCATTCCAGGAGGGTAACTCCCATGGTGTCATCAGAGCTTGTCAGCAGTCCACCTTGAAAAATGGGGAGGAGTTTTGCCTTCCATCCCTACCTCCTCTGCTTTGTGGCCATCTTAATACCAATTGCTTACTGGAGTCTGTAAACAGGAGTAGATTCCTCTACATAATAGTACCAGCTTTCTTAGTTTGGGGTGATTGAGGAGAAGATTAGCTTTTGCTTGTATAGTTTGGGACAGGCTGTTGTTGCTCTATTGATTTCAGAGCATTATGGTTGTGTTCACACAACTGCTGGGGGTTGGGAACCTTTGGCTTTCAAGATGTTGTTGGACTAAAGTTTTCATCGTCCCTAACTGTTGGCCATGCTGGCTGGGGCTGATGGGAGTTGGCAGTCCACAACAACACACTCACACCTTGGTTGCCGAACGCCTTGGAACTTGTATGTTTCAGCTACCGAACAATAGAAAACTGGAAGTGAGTGTTCCGGTTTTTGAACAGTTTTGGGAAGCTGAATATCTGGCGTGGCTTCTGCGGCTTCTGAATGGCTCCAGGACACTCCTGTAGCCATTCGTAAGCCATGCCTTGGTTTTCGAATGGTTCTGGGACGGAACACATTTTGTTCAAGAATCAAGGTACGACTGTATCTAGAGAGCCACACAGTGTGGATAGAAAAGCTAGGAGCCAAATGGCTTCTGGGACCTGGGTTGTGGGTGCCAAAACAGAATGTATAGTCGCTTGGGGGGGGGGGGTTGGCAACACTTTTTATTTATTTTTTTGATGAGCATGAATTAATACACAATTCACATAAGTGACACATTGTTAATATCACATTTTTAGCAGAAATTGTTAATACATGCTTAATTTGGTGTTTGCAATAAGAATACTGGTACCATACTTGAGTTTTCAAAACACTCTACTCTTTATTGTTAAACTCCTTAACATATTGTCTATCCTTAACATTTACTTCCAGGCTTCAAAGCACAATACATTTCAGTAATCCTTGAGTGTCAGCCAGGCGCAAAAAAGGAGCACCCAGACCACAAATGAAGAATTTTTAGACGCAAAATGCACCTGGCGCCCTGCTAATTTCGAACCCTGGGGCCACCGGTTTCCCATCCCTGAAAGTGAGGCTGCTTGCTGTGAGGCAACAAATGTCTGCTATTTCTGGCTATTGACTTTTAAGTCCCACCTGTGGTGAAATGGAAGTACTACCACTCTCTTGCTACATAGGGGAGTTCTGTTTTAAGAACATATAGCTGCTGAAAATAGCATATGGCAAGCAATATTGCCAGACGGCAGCTCTGTGAACACAGTATCTTCTGGATACTGACATCATGAAGCCAATTTCTAGCTAAATATATGAGATTGTTTTCCTTATGTCACAGGGGCCACCTGTAAGCAAGTGCATTGCCCCAAATAGCCGTGTGCCATCTTCATGAGGCAGATTTAGCTGCTTTCCCTCTGTATATAGTTCAGCGTTGATATCAAGTGTATTTATTTATGTAGCAATTATCTTTATCGTCATCCTTGTCTCTTGAGTGCTGCCTGTGTATCTGCAAATTAGCCACTTTTGAGTCTGTTTGAAGGATTCTGGGTAAATCAGAAGCTTGAACTCTACTAATAGAAATTTTTAAGGAGGATAACTGCCTTGCCTGTTTTTTAGATCACTGTTCTGGCCATTGTTTCCATCTTCTTTTGTATCTTTTAAAAAAAGTGTACGATTATGATGGGCCACTTCACCTATTAGTTGTTGACAAGAAATGGTGACTTGTCGGAACTTGCAAGCTAATGTCTCATACCTCTGTGTTTTTCCAGCTGGAGTTGCATCAGTTTTGTTTTGTCATGGAACATACTGTTTTTTCCTGGATATTACCATGGAGGGCTTTTTTTCAGTCAAGGCTTAATCAGAATTTAGCCCTTGCGTGTAGAGTGAGGGCCTCTCAGCATGAGCAGAATATACTCCCTTCAGGTTGAGTAGCCGCAACCAGCCTCTTCCCAATCCTGGGTCAGAGGGTTAAGTTCTAAGAAAGCTTGAGTTCCTCCTGTTAGTAATAGAGTACTGTTATGTAGTGTGTAGTGTTTAGTACAATGATTTTTAGCGGTAGGAAGACGAGAGGTTGGACAGTTGTTCCAATATCTTGTTGACATAGGCATGCAAATTATCTTAGGCATGTCATCTTACACTTTTCCTGGAATGGAAATAATAGCCAAAGATCAAATATAAATTTGCATTGCATCTTTCGGGGTCGAAAATCTGCTTTGTCCATATGCAGAGAAAGTTACTGTGGTTGTCACAGCTCTTATTAAAATGTATCTTGGTAAAAGGCTAAGTTGCCTTGACTTCCTAATGTGTTTAAGATGGTTATTGGAAAGCAATATCAGAAATAGGTCTGGAGAAAGGTTTTTCTAGGCCAGAGGGTTTCAAACTTTTCCACCTAAAAGGAAGCCTTTTCACTTTTGTGCTTAAGGACACTTACTTGTTGCCACAAACCTCCTGCTCAGTGCAGAGCATTCTTTGACATGTTCTTGAACAGCCTTCCTCAATACGTTGCCTTCCAAATGTTAGACTACACTAACCATACTGTCTGGCGTTCCTGGGACATGCTCAGGGCCAATGGTGCTGGTTCTTCAGATCATCTGGAGGGCTTTTAAGTTGGGGAAGGCTGCTCTATGGTACATCATCATACATGCAGGTCACTAGACATTAGACTGCACACACCCATGTGCACTGTGTGCAAACACCCTCTCTGTAGCTGTGTGGAGGCAGCGATGATGATAAAATATCCATTGATATGCCTCCAATGAATTTTGGGGTTCCCCAGTTTAAAGATGATGGTCCTAGTGCCTTAATATTTTTCCTTGGCTGGGTCCAATATATCAACAGGCATTTATGTCACTTTTCTCTAATCTTATGTCCTCTCAAGTCCCCCAACCTGCTTGCAACCATATCTTTAGCAAGCAAATGTGCAGAGTCCTCACACACAGCTGTACATCTCTAGTTCGCTGCTTGTAAGGCTTTGTTGACTGGAGTGCTAATCCAACCCTGGCATTCAAAGAGGAGTAGGATAAGGCATTTCAGCCTCCCTCTTAAACTAGCCAGTCGGTGAAGGAAGGCAGGAGGAGGGAGAGCTGCGCCCACATCTTTCCTGAGCTTTCATACTTAGCATAGCACATTTGGGTGGCTGCTATGCTAAAATGCTGCTAGAAATTTGCCTTTGGCTTTGCTTGCTGTAGGATTCTCTTCTTCCGTGGATGTTTGCCTCATCTTCATTGAGGTTTTATATTGCGTCTCTTAGCAAGTACTTCTGGGTTTCTCTTGATCAGTGGCTTTCGGAGCTTCAGAGGGAGCTGATTTGTCGCTACCAATCTTCTACATTGTGTGTACAGTGGTACCTCGGGTTAAGTACTTAATTCGTTCCGGAGGTCCGTTCTTAACCTGAAACTGTTCTTAACCTGAAGCACCACTTTAGCTAATGGGGCCTCCTGCTGCTGCCGCTGGAGCACGATTTCTGTTCTTATCCTGAAGCAAAGTTCTTAACCCGAAGCACTAATTCTGGGTTAGCGGAGTCTGTAACCTGAAGCGTATGTAACCCGAGGTACCACTGTATAGTATTGGGTGTGTTCTGGATGCCTTCTCATTTTGTGCAGGTGATTGCTAGGACCAAAAGGCCTGGCTGGCACCCTGTACAAGCCCCTAGTTCTCACAAGCAGCAGGTGAGGCGATAATCCTGTGTCTAGACTTGATCACTTCAGACCGAAGGTGAGGTGTTGCATGACTGAATGCCTTTCCCATACCAAATAATAATAAATTCCTGCAGAGAACTAGGTGTCAAGGAGAAGGGTTCTAGCCAAGTTTTCTCCTTGACACGTATATAGTTGTTGTTTTAAATGGAGCAGCGGTCAGTCAAGTGAGCCTCTCCTGCAGTCTGAAGAGGTCTGTGCGCAGGATTGCCATCTCAAGTGTTATTTGGGAAGGCTGAGTACATGTCCAGGAATATGCCCCAGAACCCTCTATGTACAACATTATGCGTATCTTTCATGCTTAGATGTACTGTACATGAGTTGTCAGCAAGATGAATAGATTTGCATATGAGAGTAGGAAATTAGGAAATTGCTATGAAATGTGTTTCCACAAGGATTCTTTAGGGGACTTTATGCACCCCATCAGTGTATTTGATCACCCATGTCCACCTGAACTGGTGGTCAGAACATTCATTATAATGTTGGAGGGCAATTCCAAGACTGGTACCTAGCCATTCTTGTGCCTGTTGAGACTTACTGGGTTGGCACCAGAGCACTTTCTCTGTTATGTATCTGTTGTTGCATTTTCTGTGGTCCAGAAATAAAGCACCAGTTCTAGGGAGTTCAGGATGCTTCCATGACAAGCTGCTTACAATAATGTGTTAACGTGGGAAATACACTGTAGCGTTGCATTAACATGCAAGGCATGAAATAACTTGTCAACAAAAGAGCAATAATACTGTGCTCAGTCTCTGTTGGGTTACATATTATCGTGCCTTAGAAAGTTTAATTTAACATTTCCCCATGAGTTTGTTACTGGTGATAATAAATGGTCTGTTTAAACCAAAAAATGGGAAGGGGAAACAAAAGGCAATATAGTATACTGTTTTGGTTACACTGGCATCTTCTTGTCCTGAATCAGCTTATGGGGCACATCGAGTTCAATTATTTCTGTGCGTTTTATGTTTTTTGGAGAAGGCCTGCTGCCTTTCCTGACTATTTCTAGGACTGGAGAACTAAATCAGTACATTCAAAAGCCCAGGCTCAAGCACAATGTTCTATTCAGAAGTTCCCAGTGTTCACAGAGCAGTACCGAGTGCGAGTTTGACAAATGTAGAATATTTTTAAGAGAACAATGAAGCATCTGATGCTGCTTTAGCAGCTTGTGGCTAGCTGATGGCAAGAAACAGCTCGGGATACCTATAAGAAATCTTGTGTTTCCGCTCCTATACTTCAATAGTAGGAAGCAGAGGGGCTAAATTGGCGGCAAGACTCAGTGTAAATTAAAGGGGGGGTTGCAGCTGGGATTAATTGTCACAGAAAGTATGTCCCTTGTGTGTAATCTTCCATCTCCTATATGGTAGCAATCTAGGCCTGTCCTCTGTGACTCTGGTGGTACCCACTAGTGGTATGTACCATAGTTTTCGCTCTATAAGATGCACTTTTTCCCTCCTAAAAAGTAAGGGGAAATGTGTGTGCATCTTATGGAGCGAATGCAGGCTTCGTGCGGCTATCCCTCTTGCTGATCTGGCTTCTGGGATTCAGAATATATATATTTTTTGTTTTCCTCCTCCAAAAACTAGGTGCGTCTTATAGAGCGAAAAATACGGTAGTTCATACACTGCTGTGGTTGCTACAAGTTTTGCTCTTGGTTCATTCATAGTGCAGTGTGAAAGATTCTTGGCTTCACATGCCCTCCATGGTGATGTCTCCAGATAAAAAGGGATCACTAAACTGTTACCCTTGTACAACACTTGTTTGTTTCATTAGAACTTAAGCTAAAGAAATTCATGAATGTGCCCTTGGTGAGAGATTTTAGTTTCTTTACCAGGAAGCATTTCTTCAGTACACGGAAATTGGCCAAAGGAGCACATTCCAAATCCCACAGGTAAAATAGTAAGGAAATCAAAACATCCCCCCCCCCCCTTGTATTATGTCTAGATTCCTGTCATGAATGAGGATTGGTTTATGACCTTATAGCGTAATGTGCTTGTTGTGAAGCTTTCCACTCCTACATCTGTTATTTGGAGTAAAAAGTGTGATTATTTGGGGTTGGAGGCAACTAAAAGAAAAAGTTGGGGAGAAAAGAGGTGAACGAGGGAGTGGTGAAAGTTATGTTTCTGCCATATTGGAGGTAAGTAGGGGAAACCAGGCTCCGGAAAAGCAAATGCTAAGAAATGAGAATGAACAGCAACCCAATGAATGTCTACTTGGAAAAAAATCCCATTGAAATCAATGAGACCTACCCCCACATCTGTGTGTAGAATTGCACCCTATAATAAGAGCAAAACTTGTGCCCCAGGTGTTGTTTTTTTAAGAATGCATTGCTAATTGGTTAAAATACCTTTATTCTGAGTCCTAAGATGTTCAGTTTTGATGATAGCCTAATGCACAGCTGCAGGGTTTGGCATAATATGTCAAATTTCCTCAATGCCAATACCACATCATTAATGTTGACCTTGCTGAAAATTAATGAAAACAATCCCCCCAACATTCCCAGAAGCATAATCTTTTAGGCACCTTAAAGAACTTCTGCTGCTCAAGCAAGACCCTGCATTGTATGGGGCCTAACTTACTCTTTCCTCCAATTATTAACAAGCTCAGAAGTTTGGTAAATAGTGTGGTATTCAGGTGCAGTGTTTCAGAGGGGCTAAATACTGCATGTGCATCACCAAATCTTCTTTTACCTGACACTCCTTTGGTTCCTCCTTCTGTAAAGCTGTTACTATGTTTTCATGTGTATATTTTGTGTGTATGTAACACTTCTGCTTGGATCACATTCTCTGTTAATTTTAGTGAAATGGAATTTGAAGCATGTGTGCTTAGATGTGCATTGCCCTTTGTTTTGCATTATCCTAAAGGCAAAAAAACTCTGAAGAAGTATCTGAAGAAGTGTGCATGCACACGAAAGCTCATACCAAGAACTAACTTAGTTGGTCTTTAAGGTGCTACTGGAAGGAATTTTTTTTTGTTTTGTTTTGACTATGGCAGACCAACACGGCTACCTATCTGTAGCAAAAAAACTCGTAACTCTTCTTTTTTTCTTTTCTTTTCTTTTGTCAGGGAGGTCCTTCCAGGTGCCTCCTATTCTATTCTTTTCTCTCTCTGTGTGTGTTCTTTCTTTCTGCATGTATAGTATAATTACTTGGAGTTAGCTAGTGGGTTGGTTAAAACAAATTAGGCAGGTGGCAATGGTAACAATTTTTTTCCTTGATTTATTGGCAGAAGGCACCATTGCTGCAGCCTCTGTCTGTTCCAGGAAACCAATCAGTTATCCCTCTGCTGCCTTTTTATTTTCCTTTCTGCCATAATATCTGCAGATAAAACAGGCATCCCAAGCCTGGCTTGCACTCCGCAGCCCTCAAATGTGGAGGAGGAATGCCTCACAGTACCCACTGATGCAAGCAGAAAGAAAAGTGTTCTTACACTCCTGCGTTTAGTGGTTTGGCTTTTATTTGCTTCTGTCCAAGGTCTTTTGCTCTGTAATATGCCGAAATTGCACTGTGCAGAAAACAGTTTCCCCTCACAAACTCCATATTCTTGCAGTTTGCCTTTCCCTAAATAGTGGCATGCCCCATTTTTTCTTCTGTATTTCCCAAATCCTTCCACTTTCTTCTTAAACTACTGCAATAACCTTTCAACATGCCTGATTTAGAGAAACAAGTTATTGAGCTCTGTGTGTGTGTGTGTGTGTGTTCTGGTAGGAGGGCAGGAGGATGAATTTCTGGTTGGGCCAGTAAAAGTCTGACCTTTTGGCAACCCTAGAATTACAAGCCCATCCTGCTCCCCTTCCAGACTTCCTTCAAAGGAGAACTTGCCCTGTTTAAGAGTTTTGTGTGAGTAAATTGCTTATCCTTGCCCTGCCCTTGCTTCTCAGTCCCATTCAGGAAAGGAGGGGCTCAAAATGCACGCTGAATGGCATTTCCTACTCTGGAATTGGCAGCCCTTAATGCTGAGTTGAAAAGGGCGTAGGGCTCTTTGGTTTTCACTTGTAAATCTATTAACATTTATTGCAGGTGTGCATACTTCATAATAAGCAAGAGCGAAAATGAGATCAATGTCTAGGAAGGGTGTATCAAAATGCTTCTGGGATTGTAAAACTCCATTGAAACCTGAACTCTCTGGGCTATATCTAACTAAATGCTGCTCAGAGCAGATCCATTAAAATAAGTGGGCTTAAGTTAGTCAGATCCATCAATTAATTGGGTCTGCTCTGAGTAAGACTTAGTTGGCTACACTCCTTGGTCTCTGGAAGCAAGTCAGTAATGCTGAACTTTCCCACTACTTACAAAGGAAATGCTTTCAGTAAGAAAACATTCCACACTAGATGAAATTTGGGATTCCGCCTCCCTTTACCTGTGTGTTCAGTGGGGAAAGAATTCAAATAGGTTGAGAATTTGTGAAACTGTTAAGGAATATCTCGTGTGAGATTAGCAGAAGGTGCTTGGCTGCTGGGATTTTTTTTTTGCAGCATCTTTATAGCAATCTGGATGTTATGCAGTAGCATGGGGGTAGCCAGGATTTTTGTTGGAGGGGCATGTATTTTATTGGGGGGGCAGAACCTCAGCTATATATTTTTATTGATTTTGTTGACTGCCCCTCCCTGCCCCCCTCCCGGCTACACCCATGTGCAGTAGCACATGAAACTTAAAATACTGTATTTGGAAACCCTGAACTCATGTAGAAGCCTCTGCTGAGTGGCTGTTTTACGGTACTTTAGAAAACATAGGCAACTCCATATAGCACTGGTATACATCAGCAGCTGAGCTGAAGCAACCTGTGATCTTCACTGCACACTTGGTTTGGTCTTCCTTTCTCAAATTGAGCAATGGAAAAGGATTTGTCATATCCTGCTGTGTGTTTTAAGGGCATGGCACTGTGTTTGGGCCAGGATTGTGGTTCAGTCAGCTATCGGCTTTTAGAGTGAGTTAGGAAGTATACTGATCCCACCTAGTGGTGAAGGATCAGTAATAGGCTGCAGAAGATGGGGAGGTGTTGTGTGTGGTTTTTTGAAAGAAAATGTGGCAGGCAGGGAAGAGGAGGCTGCACAGTAAAAAATCTCTTAGGTCAGGGGTGGGCAACCTAACGCCCGAGGGGCCGGATGCGGCCCAATCGCCTTCTAAATCTGGCCCACGGACAGTCTGGGAATCAGCGTGTTTTTACATGAGTAGAATGTGTCCTTTTATTTAAAATTCATCTCTGGGTTATTTGTGGGCATAGAAATTCGTTCTTTTCCCTCCCTTTAAAATATAGTCCGGTCCACCACATGGTCTAAGGGACGGTGAACCGGCCCATGGCTGAAAAATGTTGCTGACCCCTGTCTTAGGTCATCCATAGGGAAGGCTCCCACATTGGTGTGCTAGAATCCTTTTGGACCCCAAAAAGAGATTAAAGATGCAGAAGTTTGAACTTAAGAGCCTGCCCTTTATGGTTTCTGTGCAGTCACACACATGCAGTCTGGAGCATTTAAGACATTTCTAGAGCTTCAGAGAGCATTTTAGTCTCTATCCTCGAGTAGGGAAACTCGGTGCCATGTGACTGACTTGAGAGTGAGAAAAACATCTCTTTTCCTCAGCTCTGGTTTGACAGTGTTGTGAACTGGAAGAGACAGCAGAAGCAGCAGAAGAGTGCCCTATTGTTGGACCTATTACTTATAAGGCTCAGGGGGAGCTGGCAGGTGCTGACAAATGCCTCCCCGGGCCACCACCACCTAGCAAGATATCCTGCTTGAGAAAGCCGCAGGTTAAAGGGAAACAGTGTGCCCAAAGTGATCCTGCTCCTCTAGCTCCAGACCTGTCAAGATCACCCCCAGAACCCCAGAGCAGAGGTGGCAACATGCCTGAGTGGAAGCCCAGAGCCAAAGTTACAGTGCCCATCTGGCATTATAAGCTCTCTGGGCGCTGAGCCCTGCTCTTGAGGAAGAAAACCAGAATTCCTCTTCTGCTATAGATCAGGGCCACCATGGCATACCAGGAAAGGACAGAGCAGCAGAGCAGAACTTGATAGGGACTTGCCAGCTGCAAAGCAACACATTATTCTGCTCATTATTATCACATTAATCCCTGACCCACTTGACCTTTCTGATAAGGCAGAATTTTTGAGTCGCATACCAGGGACTGGTCACTTGGCCTTAGCCTTATGTTATGAGCTTCTCGTGAACTTTGCTCGTTCTGCTGTTGTGTGTCTCTCACGCGTTCCTTATCGTTCCTTGTGATTTGTACAGTACTCTTTCATTGGTTTCCAAACACATTCCTGACATTTATTATACCTTTATTATTTAAAAAAGAACTTTGATCACCGTGCCATATTTCGAATGCTCTTACATTTCCCCTCGTTGTTAACAAGAAATATTGTGCTATCATCTCCTTGTGTGTGGCTCACTGGACTTAAAAAAATGTTGTTGAGCAAAGTTTCCTAGCTTGGAAGCCACAGCCTTTTGTTCAGGAGTGTCTTATAATCACATCCTTGCTAGCAACAAAGTTAAAAAGAATATGTTAAAAATAGATTGACAAAGGATGAAAATATTTAATTATAAATATGTCAAGATAAAGAGCTAAGATAAAGGAAATAGGTCAAGGATTTGCTGAATTGATTATGTAAATGGGAATACAAAAAGGGGAGGCAGGTGGAAGTCAAGGAAATTAGTAAATGAAGCAAAGGTTATAAAAATTGATCTATTTTCTTTTTTAATTTTTCTTCTTTTCTATCAATTTGTGTTTTTACTTTTTTGATTATTGTATTTCTTTTTTATGCATTTTTCTACTTATTTTTCTTTGTAAACTTTTATCTATTTTTTGTAAAATCTCAATAAATATCTTATAAAAAAATATATATAATCACATCCTGTCTGCACTGCTTGCACTTTACCAAGCAGGCATGCCACGATACAACCCTTTGACTTGGAGCTTATCTCTGAGAAATTCCCTTAATACTGTTGGATGAGATAGCTGTATCAGGGTCCCTGAAACTGGGAGTCTGGTGAGTCAATCCCTTGAATGGATTGTAGAGTTGTGTGAACCATTTTTTTCTGTTTTAGAAAGCCTTCCACACAGCAGATATACACAGTTTAAGTAGTGTGGCTAATTGGAACATGCCCTTTGCAGTAGTTTCCTCCTCCCTTCACCCCCCCCACCTGAAAATAACAAGAGAGACAAACCTGGATAAGAAGAGTTCACTAATATGCTATCTCTGCATTAATCTCCAGGACTGATAGCACTTCCTAACCCCAGGGACTGTATCAGCATGGAGTGTATCCTTGATACTGAGTCAGTTTATAAGAAAGTTGTTTGAGCCTATGGTTACTGTGGATTTTATGCTCGCCTTTAAAACTGCCTTTCTTGTGGCTTTAATGTCAGCTAGGTGTGCAAGTGAGTTATGCACTCTACGCTCTGACTTGCCTTACATCAGAGCGTTCCAAACTTTCCATGTCGGTGACACATTTTTTTAGACATGCATCATTTCGCGACCCAGTAATTCAGTTTTATTAGCAAAGAGGAGGTGAAACTAACCCCTTTCCAGCCCCAGGAGCATTTGTGTGACACACCTACACGCTGCAGTTGACACACTAACGTGTCGCAACACAGAGTTTGGAAAGTTCTGCTTATATTATCCATACACAATGGCAACATTATTCTATAAGCCGATATCCCTTTCCTAACTTGAATACAAAGTACCTTGGAATTTGTGTTTAGGAAGGATATGTGTGAAATACAATTTTTTTTTGTTAGGGCTACACTGGGAATTTAGACTTGATTAAGAGTTTTTTCACACAACCTTTTACATTTGTATTGATGCAAACTGATTTTTCCCAACTAGATTTTTTAATGTTTTTAAAGTGGTCTTGTTTAGTGCTTCAGTTGTCACTTTCTGTATCGTATATTAAAGTACAGGCAACTCCCAATTTACACGGAAGTTGCGTTCCAATGCACCACACATTTAAGTGAAATTACGTATACAGTGGTACCTCTGGTTACGAATGGGATCCGTTCGGGAGGCCTGTTTGCAACATGAAAAGCCCGCGACTTGAAGCGCCATCTCTGTTAAGGTGCATGGCGTGATTTGGTGCTTCTGCGCATGCAGAAGCGCGATTGGCAAAACCCAGAAGTAACCCTTTCCGGTACTCCCGGATCTCCACGGGACACAACCTGAAAAAAATGTAACATGAAGCAAACATAACATGAGGCATGACTGTATTTGAGAAACCATTGAAAAAGCCTGAAAGCACCCCGTTCTGCCCCCACCATTCCCCGTTCCACCCCCTTTTGTGACTTTTTGCGTCACTTCCGGGCTCGGCATTTGGCGTGATGTGAGTCTGCACAGTCACACACATATTGAATGTGCATAAATTGCGGGGGAGGGGGCAGTTTGCTTGTACTAGCTTAATATTCTTCTAAAAGATGTTCCAGAATAGTGAGATTGGTATTTGGAGCCTTGATAAGCAGTCCTGGTAGTAGGACTGTCATCACAATTTCTTACACATGTTCGCTTGAACCTATAAAAAAATGTCATGAGAGCTAGATTCTTTGTCAGTGTAATAAAACCTGGTTCTCAGGATGTCTAATTCTGCTTCTAGATAACCAGATTCTATGTTTACATGGAAAACTTGGCGGCATGTGCAGTGCCTATAATCCTTCCTAATGTACTACATATGTTTTCCATACAAGCTTTCAAACGTTATTACCTTTCTGTTAGTCTGTGAAATACTTGGGTCAATTGACTAACGGGTATGATCAAAAGCAGCTGAGGAGATGTGCAGAAGCTCATGTGTGCCCTTTGAAGTTAACTCTCTCTGTGTCCTTTGTCTTTGTCTTGCCCTGCCTAGGTTTGAAAAGGGACGGATCTACACTTTTATTGGGGAAGTGGTCGTTTCTGTAAACCCTTACAAGAACCTGAATATCTATGGACGGGACATGATCGAGCAGTACAAAGGTCGGGAGCTGTATGAGCGGCCCCCTCATCTCTTTGCTATTGCGGATGCTGCATACAAAGCCATGAAGAGACGGTCAAAGGATACCTGCATCGTAATATCAGGTGTGTTGCAGGGTACCTGCTACCTCCAACCTGAGTCACATTCTCACAGCCTGTTTGAAAGTTGAAGCAAAGGAAGTGAGTCTGGCTGCAATTGTTGTTGTTGATAATTGGAGGGAGTGAAAGCAGTTTGAGGAGCAGGGAATAAATTATTTGATTTTAGGGGGGCTTACCAAGACTTAAGTGGCAGAAGGTTTTCCTGTTTACACACACACACACACACACACACACACACACACACACACACACACGACACTCAAGTGGCAGCAAAACTACAATCAGCATTCCTAATTTTGCCCAAAAGGACCCAACTGAAATAATGTCACACACCCAAACTGCTTTTGGGATTGGTGTTAATGGTGCTAATATGGTTCCATTGGGTCAATCCATGGCAAATTAGGAATACCGCCAGGCTGCTGGCTTGCAGCTTTGCTGAAGTGTCAACAAAGCTTCAAAAAACATAGATGAAGCAATTCTACAAACTATGCTTTTAACAGTGCGCCTTTCCCAACTTTCTCCCTCTCTTAACACCCACCCCATCTCCAATATAAGACTGAGAATATAAAGAGCTGTCATCTGTTGAATCAACCTCGGCTCAGGGGCAGACAGTGCTTTTTAAAGAGCTGAACATTGCTTGAGAGCTGTTTTGCTTCCTATGGTTTTCATGTTTCATTTTTTCCACACTGGTCAAAAGGGTTTTGCAGTGCTTTGAGGCAAATCCCGCCCTAAAACCTGTTCACCAGAAGCAAAAGTGGAATGAATTTACATACCACAAGTAAGCAGTTCCTCTTTCTGTCCATCTTCTACTGCCTCGACACAGTATGCAACTTTCTAGAATGCCATACAGAGATCTTGCCCACTTCTGCAGTTGATATTCTTCAACTGGAAAGGCTGCAAGTTGAATTTGGGACAGTACATGGTCAACATATGTCCTTAAATTCAACTTGCATTAAAAACTGACAAACCAGAAATGACTTAAACATTAAAATACTGTAGTACCGGGTAGAGTGAATGCTGAGAATAAAATGTGTCCTCTTTATAACTACTACAACGTGATGTTTTTGAACTCTTGTGAAAGCTTAGAAAACATTTTTTCCCGTCTGTGCCCCCAGGTGAGAGTGGAGCTGGCAAAACAGAAGCAAGCAAATACATCATGCAATACATAGCTGCCATTACTAATCCAAGCCAGAGAGCTGAGGTAGAAAGGTAAGGCGACTATGGTTCTGGGAAGAGGGAACATGTTTGGAATGTAATATGGTACATGGGGCTGTCCTTGAATAATTACCTGGAAGCTTCAACAGCATCTTGCCACTGAATTGTGTGAAGGCTGGGGTGATGCTGATAGCAAAGGACACAATTGCCCCTACCTGGCCTGTGGTTTCTAAGCCTAGTTCCAGGTGCTAGTGTTAAAATGGCTTGACTCCTACATGTCTTCGGTGCTGTTTCTTTCTGTATGTTCCATTACAATCTGTACTGTTTGGTTCTTTGTCCTGGCCTTTGACACTCAATATATGTGCTTCAAGGGATGCAGGTTGTGCTGTGGGTTAAACCACTGAGCCTAGGGCTTGCCGATCAGAAAGTCAGCAGTTTGAATCCCTGCGACGGGGTGAGCTCCCGTTGCTCAGTCCCTGCTCCTGCCAACCTAGCAGTTCGAAAGCACGTCAAGAGTGCAAGTAGATAAATAGGTACTGCTCCGGCGGGAAGGTAAACGGTGTTTCCGTGTGCTGCTCTGGTTCGCTAGAAGCGGCTTAGTCATGCTGGCCACATGACCCAGAAGCTGTACGCCGGTTCCCTCGGCCAGTAAAGCGAGATGAGCACCGCAACCCCAGAGTCGGCCACGACTGGACCTAATGGTCAGGGGTCCCTTTACCTTTTTATATATGTGCTTCAGGGGAGGGACACTGTCTCAGCAGTCTAAACAACTGAGCCATTCGGGCTTGCTGATCGTAAGGTTGGCAGTTTGAATCCATGTGACAGAGTGAGCTCCCGTTGCTGTCCCAACTCCCGCCAACCTAGCAGTTCAAAAGCATATCAGTGTGAGTAGATAAATAGGCATCACTCCGGTGGGAAGGTAAATGCCATTTCTGTGTGCTCTGGCACTTGTCACAGTGTTCTGTGTGCCAGAGGCGGTTTAGTCATGCTGGCCACATGACTCAGAAAAGCTGTCTGAGGACAAATGCTGGCTCCCTTGGCCTGAAAGCAGAGATGAGTGCTGCACCCCAGAGTCAAATTCTACTTGACTTAACTGTCCAGGGGTCTGTTACCTTTACGTGCTTCAGGGCTCACCCTATTCTTGTGAGTGTAATGTGTTTTAACTGTTTTAAGTTTTAAATTTAAAATTGTTCTAACCTGCCCTGGGACTTGCTGATGAAGGGCAGGTAATAAATTTAAAAATAAGATGTAGAATGGATCACATTTGGGCACCAAGGATATGTGGTGCATGCCCTAGGCTGCACATTTCCCTTCCATTGAAGGTATGCCTAGGTTCAAGAGTTGCTTTGGAAGAGCAGACTTTGGCCTGGATTTTATTGGGGAAGGGATTGAGCTTTCAATGTGCAATGTTGGAGCTGAACAGACTGGGGTTTTTTTTATCATCATCATCATCAATCTTTATTACGGTCCAGAGACCCAACAAATCATCACAAAGCAATACACAATTCATACAGCCCACCTCCAAGTTAAACAAGCATTTTGTTCAGAATATAGGGATTATTTGTTCTTGCAGCCACCGATAAAAACTTTGCCACTGCTAATGTTCTAGCATTTGTCCGGTCTTCCAATAGGAACCTGACATAGTGAGCCTCTGATTTTCCTGGGAAAGGTACCAGCAAGGGTAGTATCAGTTCATCCCTGGCTTGCTCATATTTTGCACAGTGCAACAAAATATGTTTTATGGATTTGATGTCTTGAGCACACGAGCAAAGTCTGTCCTGGTAGGGAACTCCTCTCAACCTGCCATCCAACACTGCAGAAGTTTTTTTTTTTTATGGGGGTGAGCTTTAGATACAAACAAAGCATACAGTGTCCAGCAGTGCTGGATTAAGCCACATGCCGGAGGGGAGCTTTATGTTGAGACATGTTTTGGGCTACTTTACTTGAGCCTTTCATGAGCACAGCTTTTTTAATCCCACAAAATCACTAATGTGGCCATTCTGCTGCTTGCATATAAAACATGTTGATATGCAAACTTAGAAATACATAACGTCTAGACCTGGTTTCCTGTTCCTTTTTGTGCCTGTCTGCTCTCCAAAGGGTGAAGAACATGCTGTTGAAATCCAACTGTGTCCTGGAAGCCTTTGGCAATGCCAAAACCAACCGAAACGACAATTCCAGCCGGTTTGGAAAGTATATGGATATCAACTTTGATTTCAAAGGGGACCCAATAGGTGGGCACATCAATAATTACTTGCTGGAAAAGGTAAGTTTGCCTTGCCAGTAAAAAGCCATCATGATTTTTCGTGGACTTATTTTAGAAATGATGAGAAGGATTACCATATTGTATGCATCCGCTGAGGAAAGCTCATGGGATAAGAACATGCCTTACTCCCAGCAGGACAAAAATCAAAAGAGTTGGCTTTAGCATAGTGAGCTTTCCAGAAAATAAAATCACAGCAGATGTCAAATGCCATGGTTTTAAAATAGAAGATCATGCCGCAGTAACAGAACTTTCTATTACATGTTCAGTCATGGGTTGATGAAAACCTCACTTAAAAATGGACTAGATGGTGGGACTGTTTTGCTTTGCGTGACTATGAGAGCTGGCTGGCTTTCATGTGGATTTCTGTGACAGCATCTGGTGTTTTGGGTGTGTGTGGTTTTTTTAAAAGCATCTGCATTTGTTGCCCTCGAGCCTCTTTGCAGAATGAATGTAGGCTCATCCTCTCTCTCTCTCCCTCTCTCCCTCTCTCTCCATCTCCATCTCAGTCTCGGGGGTTATTCCATATTTGGTAGTCATATCACCATTTGCTCATAGTGACACACTTGGGATAATTTATTTATTACAGTTATATCCCATCTTTCCCCTCCAAGGAGCTTAAAGTGGTGTGCACAGTTCTCCTCCTCATCATTTAATCCGCACAACAACAGTATAAGTTTGGCTGAGAGGCAATGACTGGCCTAATATCACCTAGCGAGTTTTATGGCTGAATGGGCATTTGAACCCTGGTTTCTCAGCTCCTAGTCCAACACTCTTAACGACTACATTGCACTCAGTCTCAACCATCATAGCTGTGATGGCTTGTAAGGCATTTTAGTGATTTATTTTGGGGTTTTTTAAAAAAGTGATATTGGTTTCTCTCTCAAATTAAAACATGAAGGGATTTCTGCTGGTTTGGTAAGCATCCCATTTTTTTAGGAGTTGGCCCAGTTTGGTTCGTTTGGAACAGGCCCTAGACAGTGGTGGAGGAAGGGGGGTGCGGTCTGCCTCGGGTGTCATCACTTGGGGTGACAAAATGAGTTTTTAAAATAAATAAATAAATGGGCTCACGAAACTTTTTAGGAATGACGTGGTGACTTAGGTGCCTGCAAGTTCTGCGCTGCCTGAAACGGCAGCGTGGGACCTCCGTCTGCCTACTGCTTCTCCCTCAGCCGCCCCATAGCTGAGGGGAAGGCGGCAGAGAGGCTCCAAGCATTGGAGAGGCTCGCCCCACCCCCATAAGTGTGGATCGCCCCGCCCCCAGCTGCAGGACACAACCCCACACCAGGCACCCGAGCGGCTAGCTACACCGCTGGCCCTAGATACAGTACTTGAGAAGAGTTCTGAAATCGTGGATTACCTAGGAAGAATGGACTAAATTTAATGATTATTTAGTTAAATATGTTAAGTTAAATTAATTGGAAACAGCTTGCAGATACTTAATTGGCTTAGGATTTTATATAAGCTAAGTGATGAATTAATATGTTCAATTTCAAAATGAAAAGATTTAAGGATGTTAAATGTTCAAGTTAAATTTTATAAGAACTATGATTTGGAAAACCGTTAAAAGGATATGCATTGAAATTCAACCAAGTGGAAGCGAGGAAGTCACTTAACAATATTCATAAGTGTAATTTTTAATAAGGTTATGATTTACGTTTGTTTGTCTTAGTTGTTTGTTTGTTTATAAATTTCTGAAAATCAATAAAAAAAATGAAAAAAAGAAAAAGAAAGCTTGGATTACCTAAATACTAATGGAAATAATACCCCATTTGGCATTGCCATGTCCTTTCAGCCAGCTTTTTTGGCTCTAAAGTGCTTAATAGTAACTTTTGGGCATTCCATCCCACCTTTAAATGGCTCAGCAAATAGACCATAGCCGTCCTGTGCCTCTATTGTAAATCCAAAGTGTAACTGCTGCCAGTGCTGTTTACCTAGTTACTTGTTCAATTGCAGTACTAAAAAACCCCCAGAAAACCACCACATATTTGTATTGGACTTTTCAATACGGGGGTGGGGAGAGACATTGATGGCAATAAGTCATCAAAAATTTACAAACAGACTAAGTACATCAAAACAGTATGGACATGTTACTAACTAACTAATGTTATATAGGAGGTTTCCCACTGGTGTTCTGGCCTGAGCCTCCAAAACTTTGCTATGACATCACCGATGCCTTAGTCAAGAGACTTAAACTATGTTGGGTAGCAAAGCCAACTCGTAATCTTTCCCTTGTTTCTCTCTTGTTTCTCTCTAGTCACGGGTGATTGTGCAGCAGTCAGGAGAGCGCAACTTTCACTCCTTCTACCAGGTGAGCTGTTAGCTTGGTATGCCAAGGTGAAATCAGCAGCCTTGTGAGTGAGTGAGTGCCTCTGAATTCACAAAGACCGCTTGATTGCTTTTTGCAGTGTCCCTCTGTGTGTGTAAAATTTTCGACAGATGCCACATCCCACTTTGTTCACTAATCCATGCAGGGTATATGCTTGGCTTTGACTTGCCATTTGCTAAATACAGCAACTTACAGATCATCAGCTCCAACCCCTTGCTCTGCTCAAAGGCAGGTTCTTCAAGCCTTACGCATCCAAATCGAATCCTCATTGGGTTTTTTGTTTTTGTTTCTCTTGGAAGAGTTGGTGATGCTGGTTCTAGATACAGATGGAAATAATTTCCCTATACTTCCTGCAAGCAATTAGAGTAACTGGATTCCTGTCTTGAACTCCTCTGCAGCAGACTATTCCTTTGGGGTAGTCCTTTCCAAAAAGACAACCTATGTAATTAGCTAGGGTTGGGAAGTGCTCTTGTAAGGTTGCCTGCTAGAGCTTCTTGCCTTAATGGCAGTGCATTGTGTTGCTAAATCTCCTCTGTACAACTTTTTTATTGAATAATAATATAATTTATTATTTATACCCCACCCATCTGACTGGGTTTCCCCAGCCACTCTGGGCGGCTTCCAACAAAATATTAAAATACAGTAGTCCATCAAACATTAAAAGCTTCCCTAAACAAGGCTACCTTCAGATGTCTTCTAAAAGTCTGGTAGATATTGTTCTCTATGACATCTGGTGGGAGGGCATTCCACAGGGCGGGTGCTACTACTGAGAAGGCCCTCTGCCTGGTTCCCTGTAACTTGGCTTCTCACAGTGAGGGAACCACCAGAAGGCCCTTGGAGCTGGACCTCAGTGTCTGGGCTGAACAATGGGGGTGGAGATGCTCCTTCAGGTATACTGGACCGAGGCCGTCTAGGGCTTTAAAGGTCAACACCAACACTTTGAATTGTGCTCGGAAACGTACTGGGAGCCAATGTAGGTCTTTCAAGACCGGTGTTATGTGGTCTCGGCGGCCGCTTCCAGTCACAAGTCTAGCTGCCGCATTCTGGATTTGTTGTAGTTTCCAGGTCACCTTCAAAGGTAGCCCCACATAGAGCGCATGGCAGTAGTCCAAGTGAGAGATAACCAGAGCATGCACCATTCTGGCGAGACAGTTCACAGGCAGATAGGGTCTCAGCTTGCGTACTAGATGGAGTTTATAAACAGCTGCCCTGGACACAGAATTGACCTGTGCCTCCATGGACAGCTGCAAGTCCAAAATGACTCCCAGGCTGCGCACCTGGTCCTTCAAGGGCACAGTCACCCCATTCAGGGCCAGGGAGTCCTCCACACCTGCCCACCTCCTGCCCCCCCAAAACAGTACTTTTGTCTTGTCAGGATTCAGTCTCAATCCTCCAGCTGCCTCCAGACACTCTCGCAGGACCTTCACTGCCTTCACTGGTTCTGATTTGAAAGAGAGGTAGAGCTGGGTAGGGTGATTCTGTCATAGTTTTGTGCCATCAGATAAAGAACTCCTCACCTTTTTGAGATCTCTTCAGTGTGTTTTGAAAACTGCAGAGAAACCCCTTCCCTCCCTTTCAAATTCCAGCGATAGCTTAGTAAAATTAATTGAGGTGGACTAAATGATCATTATTATTATTTATTAAAATTGTATACTGCCCTTCATCCAAAGTTCCCAGGGCAGTTCACAGCAGAAAAATACATAATGAAACAAAAACACACGGACCAAGGTGCCACATTTATAAGGGCAGCTAAGGTGACCTGAGGATGGCCAGCCCTTCTGACCCATAGGGAAATTTTTCTACTCTCAAATATGACAGTGAGCTCTTGCATGTGAAGCAAAACCCCAGCCATGCATCCGAGAGGAAATGTAATTGCTCCTCTAGTATTAAGACTGCCCCTTCCAAAATCCCAGAGTTGCCAGGTGGAAGATCTTAAAGGGTGGAACAAATACGTTATTGAACAATATTTACTGCAGTATACATGGCCAGGTTTATAAACCACTGGAAGGCTATACCCCCCTGCCTCCCATAAATAATTTTGTGGAAAGGGGGAGACCAACCTCTTGCCATCCATTGCGTAGTGAAGGAGCAGCTGCTCCATTTCTTGCTTTCTTCTTTCCTCCTCAGTCCATGTTCCTTTTGAACCATGTCTCTTCAGATTGTGGGCCTGTGTGCAGGAGCTGTACACAGGCATGGGCAGAAGAAAGATTGGGATCTGCTGGTAGTTCTCTGGGTCATTTGCAGTGAATTAACAAGGGTTTCTGACTGCTAATAGCTTTAATAATAGAACCAACAAAGGTGACTTTTCCCACATAAATTGGTATTGAAAACAAATGCCTAAGCTTAGAATATGTTCTGAGGAACTCCTGTCCATCATTTCTAACTATATGTCTTTCGTACCTGGCTTTGGTAGGGGATGTGGATGGCGCTGTGGGTTAAACCACAGAGCCTAGAGCTTGCTGATCAGAAGGTCGGCGGTTCGAATCCCTGCGATGGGGTGAGCTCCCGTTGCTCGGTCCCTGCTCCTGCCAACCTAGCAGTTCGAAAGCACGTCAAAGTGCAAGTAGATAAATAGGTACCGCTCCTGCGGGAAGGTAAACGGCGTTTCCATGCGCTGCTCTGGTTTCACCAGAAGCAGCTTAGTCATGCTGGCCACATGACCCAGAAGCTGTACGCCGGCTCCCTCGGCCAATAAAGCGAGATGAGCGCCACAACCCCAGAGTCGTCCGCGACTGGACCTAATGGTCAGGGGTGCCTTTACCTTTACCTGGCTTTGGTATGTATATCTTGGGGTTTTAGAAACAGAGCAGGTAGATTCAATAAACCTGAAGTCTGCCCACCCCTGCTGTACAGCATTTAGAACTTTTTAAGTACTTTAATTGTTGATAAGAACAATAGTATAAAAGCTGAAAAAGAAATTAATTTGGATAAATGACTCTCCGACTTTCTCTGCAGCTACTCCAAGGAGGTTCTGAGCAGCTTCTACGTTCCTTACATCTACATAAGGATTTATCCGCGTACAGCTATATTGGTTCTGGAGTGCAGTTAAAGGTGAGGGTGTTGCCTACTCATGAGGAATCTCTTTTTCTTGGTCCTTTTGAACTGTGGCATGATCAGCCATACTATGGACTCTGTGCAGCTCTAGCTGAATTTATGCATTTATGCCAAATTAGTTAGCTGGTTTGGGCATAATGCTAATAGTTCAGCATTATAACGCTAATAGTTTAGCATTATGAGAACAAGCCTTGGACACACGTTTTCCTCCCTTCCTACTCAAGAAAGCTCACACAGAGGAATTAGAAAAACTTCTGCTTTTGCTCAATTTGGATTGACCACAAACCTGCACAAGCTGCAGTTGTTTTTACCAATGTTGAATGGAAACAGTCCAATAGATTTAGCCGAATCAAAGTGGTCACATTTCCCTCTCTTTCTTCCGACGTAGATCATGCACTAGGGTTGACCAAGGCAGTTTCAGTTCCCAAACCAATCTGAAATTAATCTGGATAATCAGCTTTATTCCAAAGTGTCTATAGAGTTGTCTGACCACCACCCACTTGAGTACTTTGTCCCCAAAATGCAAATATATGAGATTGACCTAGAGTTTAACAGGGTCAAGCAATGGTTTCTTAAAACAGAGTGTCACAACTGCCTCCTTAAAACCACGGGAAGCACTCATTTAAAAGAGAGAAGGGGAGAAAAAGAATGCTGACCATCTATACTTTGATTTTGCTTTTCTTGGATTATACCAGCATATTGTGGCTTGAAATTCTCCACATGCCTTGTGTACATCACATGCCTTGTGTACATCCTTTGGTAAAATAGGCTGAAACAATTGCAGTTGGTTACCCATGGCTACTAGCTATGATGGCTATGTTCTGCCTCCACTGTTGGAGGCAATATGTCTCTGAATACCAGTTAATAGGAATTACAGGTGTGGAAAATGTTTGTTGCACTTGGGTCCTGGGCTTCCTACAGGCATCTGGCTGACCACTGTGAGAACAGAATGCTGTACTAGATGGGCCAGAAGGCTTTTTTAATGTTCTTAACTAAGTAACCTTTCAGCACAGACTCCGCAGTCATCGTGGCATGTGAAATAGATTATCCGCTATAGGTTATCTACTATACAGTGGTACCTCGGTTTACATACGCTTCAGGTTACATATGCTTCAGGTTACAGACTCCACTAACCCAGAAATAGTACCTCGGGTTAAGAACTTTGCTTCAGGATGAGAACAGAAATCACGCGGGAGCAGCAGCGGGAGGCCCCCTAAAGTGGTGCTTCAGGTTAAGAACAGTTTCAGGTTAAGAACGGACCTCCGGAATGAATTAAGTACGTAACCAGAGGTACCACTGTATACTGAAGACATATAGACTTCTACCTGATGATAAATTGACTCTGAGGAGGAGTCATAGCTCAAACCACACAGGATGTTTTCTGTTTTCAGAGTAAATATTGTGCAATATCTCCAGGGTTTTCTTCTGCTTTTCAACTCACCAGTGCAGAAATGTCCGCCATGATTTTTCTTGTCTAATACTGCACCATCAGTGTGCATGCAATGGTCTTGCATCTGATTAATTTGCTGTTGCTGCTGCTTCTTTTTCAGTGTTCTATTAATGATGGTGCTGACTTCAAAGCTGTCGCTGATGCTATGAAAGTAATTGGATTTGAACCAGAGGAGGTTCAGACAGTATACAAAATTCTAGCTACCATTCTCCATTTGGTGAGTAAGGGGGTGCCATGTTCACAGAGATGGATCTCTGGGCTGCTAACATGCTGAGGGGTGTGTGTGTTGATTTGAGGAATAATCAGGAGAGCGAGAGCGAAAAAAGCACACTTTGATTGAGTGGCATTATGACAGAGCTGCAGCTCTGGAAGAGCAGACCACTTGTTTCTCCACAAATTCAATATTTCCTGTCAGTACCAAGCAAATGTAGAGATTGCTACTCTCTTTTGTCCAAATCTCATATTGGATCTGACTAAGGAAAGCTGTTGAATGCTTCTCAAATTTAATTGCCTGGGATGATTAGCACACTTTGGGCTTAGAATCCCTTTACTGGGGAAGGAATAGAATACTCTGTACCAGCATATACTTATTACGTGGGACTTGTCTAGCAGATAAGCCAGCAATCAAGGTTTCATTTTTAAATGAGTTTATGACAGATGAGTCACTGTTTTGACAGAATGGCAGAAGACCTGACTCCAGCTCTGTAAGTTCATACGGAGGTAGAAGTGGAGTTCCTAGAACACAGGAGGCAAGGGCACAAATTGTTTGTTCTGCCTCCTTTGCATCCTGTAAATTGACTGGTATAGTAGGTTTTGGAGTTGTTGTTTTTTTAAGGAGATTGGAGTGGAGTGAAAGAATTGGAGCTTGAGCCTTTTCAGCAATTTGGGAGCTGCTTCCTAACAAGGATCTTCATGAAGCTGCACTTATCTGTAACAGAAGAGAGAAACACACCAGAAAGGAGTTAAAAGGACTTCTCATTTGGGGGGGTTGAGGCATCCAATATGCTGGGTTTGGACATCCCATTGCTCAGAAAGACAGGGAACGTGTCATAAAGCTCCTCCTTCAGTTTATTCCTTGCCTTTGCAAGGACAACCTTCTCTCTCACCTTCCCACCTTTCGTTGGATTACTTCAGGATTTCCCCTCTTAACTATCTTTGTTTTACACTTGTTCCTAGATCTCTAGTTTTTTCTTCCATCTTCTTGGTTTTTAAGGTAAAGGTAAAGGGACCCCTGACCATTAGGTCCAGTTGTGGCCGACTCTGGGGTTGCGGCGCTCATCTCGCTTTATTGGCCGAGGGAGCCGGCGTACAGCTTCCGGGTCATGTGGCCAGCATGACTAAGCCGCTTCTGGCAAACCAGAGCAGTGCATGGAAACGCCATTTACCTTCCTGCCGGAGCGGTACCTATTTATCTACTTGCACTTTGACGTGCTCTCGAACTGCTAGGTTGGCAGGAGCAGGGACCCAGCAACAGGAGCTCACCCCGTCGCAGGGATTCGAACCGCCGACCTTCTGATCGGCAAGTCCTAGGCTCTGTGGTTTGACCCACAGTGCCACGTAAGTCTTGGTTTTTGTTTTTGCTTTAAAAAACCCCCCTCCTTAAATGTGCTGTGTCTTTTGTCTTTTGCCTATCCTCCTTTCCCCATGGCTCCGTTTAGAGAAGGCAGGCGAAACCACAAAGGAAACTGTTCAGTGTGAGAGAATAGTTAAATGTAAAAAAAAATGTCACAGGTGCCTGAGACTGAGTCTCTAGGCAAGGGGTCAGCAAACTTTTTCAGCAGTGGGCCGGTCCACTGTCCCTCAGACCTTGTGGGGGGCCGGTCTATATTTTTTTTGGGGGGGATGAACGAATTCCTGTGCCCCACAAATAACCCAGAGATGCATTGTAAATAAAAGCACACATTCTACTCATGTAAAAACATGCTGATTCCCGGACTGTCCGCGGGCTAGATTTAGAAGGCAATTGGGCCAGCTCCAGCCCCTAGTTTGCCTACCCATGGTTTAGGGACTGCAGATAGCGCAAAATACAGTTGTCAGTATTCTGATGGTCCTGAAAGCTAAAGACCATAAACAATGGTGCTTAAAGATCTGCACTGACTGCCTATTTGCTACTGAGCCTGAGTCCAGATTTTGGTACTGACCTATAAAGCCTGAATGGCTCAGAGTCCTGTTACCTTAAGAGCTGGCACTTATACCATTCTGTCTGCAACTTGAGATCTGTTGGGCATCTCCTCTTGGTAGTTCCACCACCAACTGAAACTTCCCAGCAACAATATGCTAATTATGAACTGCACTCCCACTATTGATGTAACCCACCCTGTGTTTTTTTTGACAAAGAGTTTTTTGACAAAGACAAAGAGAGAATAGTTAAATGTAAAAAAAAAATATCACAGGTGCCTGAGACCATTAGTACACCATCAGAAATTTGCTTTTTTAGTTCTCAAGTGTCCTCAGAACCCCAGGCTTCACAGGTTGCCTGGGAGAACCCTTATGGCAGGGGTGTCCAGACTTTTCTCAAAGAGGGCCAGATTTGATGATGTAAACATGCATGAGGGCCGACCAAAGTTGTTGACCTTTTTAGGATTTTACCCCAAAGTTGTTGAACCACGAGGAGCAACTGCCTGTGTCTGGATTAGGTCCCCAAAATGGACTTTGGACATGCCTGCCTTATGGCTTGGAATTCCTTTTCATCTACAGTGGTGCCTCGCAAGACGAAATTAATTCGTTCTGCGAGTTTCTTCGTCTTGCGGATTTTTCGTCTTGCGAAGCACGGCTATTAACGGTACTTAGCGGCTTTAAGAAAAAGGAAACAAACTCGCAATTAAGAAAAAGGAAACAAACTCACTATTAACGGTACTTAGCGGCTTTAAGAAAAAGGAAACAAACTCGCAAGACGTTTTCATCTTGCGCAGCAAGCCCATAGGGAAATTCGTCTTGCGAAGCGACTCAAAAAACGGAAAACTCTTTCGTCTTGCGAGTTTTTCGTCTTGCGAGGCATTCGTCTTGCGAGGTACCACTGTATTTCTGTTTCTATAGTTCTATAGTGTAGGGTTTTCCTACCTACCCATGTCTATTTTTACGTAGTGCAGCAGCTCCCCTCGCCTGCCCATGCTATTCTGCAATGTTATTTCTCTGGCGTTGTTCTCTTTATTTCTTTTTTCTCTCTGGCTCCACTTGCAGCAGATCCAGTTTTCCTCTTGCCTTCTCTGACACTCTTTCCTCCTCCTGTAAGGTTTTCCTTTGTTGTCCTTTTGTCTCTTTCAGCCACTGTTCCCTTTCACTTGTAAATTTCCTGGAACCTTCTTCTGACACTCCACTGTCCTGCTGCCTTTTATGGAGCCTCTGTGAGCAGCACCTGGGTAATGCTCCACACCTGCTGCTGGGCCTCCTCTGGCTCACCTGTGTCATCTTTCGAATGAGCCGGAATACCGTGGAAGGCAGCATCAGCTCCTGCGTCCTCCTGACATGCACATATAATCCAATCTCATTGCACCTTAATCAAGTCCCATAGCACTGTGATGTAACTCACGATGATCTTTCCAGTACTGAGTTAATGTGAGTGATGACCTTTGAGTAGAATAGGGGTCAGCAAACTTTTTCAGCAGGAGGCTGATCCACTGTCCCTCAGACCTTTTGGGGCGCCGGACTATATTTTTTTGGGGGGGAGATGAACAAATTCCTGTGCCCCACAAATAACCCAGAGATGCAATTTAAACAAAAGCAGACATTCTACTCATGTAAAAACACCAGGAGGCCCCACAAAATAACCCAGAGATGCATTTTAAATAAAAGGACACATTCTACTCATGTAAAAACACGCTGATTCCCGGACCATCCACGGGCCGGATTGAGAAGGCGATTGGGCCGGATCCAGCCCCTGGGCCTTAGTTTGCCTACCCATGGAGTAGAAGAACTGAGGGCCGCCTGCCTAGTATGTTCGCTGCCTTCCTGAGCAATGGGAGGTCTTAACCCAGCATATGGGTGCCTTGTTCACCCCAAGCAGAAAGAACATTCATGGTGAGTGGCTGGTGCTTCTACCTGATCTAAGCCACCCCAAGCAGCCTACCCAGTCTCAAGTCTTCCAGCACAAGAAAGTGAAAATAGCACAAAAGTGGAGGAGCCTGCCCAGCCGTCTTCCGCTCCCTCCATGGAGTTGTTGTGAACAGCTTCTTAAACTCAAGTACAGTGGTACCTTGGGTTAAGTACTTAATTCGTTCCGGAGGTCCGTTCTTAACCTGAAACTGTTCTTAACCTGAAGCACCACTTTAGCTAATGGGGCCTCCTGCTGCCGCTGCGCCGCCAGAGCACAATTTCTGTTCTCATCCTGAAGCAAAGTTCTTAACCTGAAGCACTATTTCTGGGTTAGCGGAGTCTGCAACCTGAAGCGTATGTAACCCGAGGTACCACTGTAGTGGAATTTTCAAGGATCTGATTATTGTGTGAGAGACATCTGTGAGGACAAGGGAGAAAATTTAAATGGCACACATGGGGTATGGTCCCTTGGAAAATCTAAGACGGGCTGTGTGACTTTCTAGACCAGTGTTTCCCAAACTTGGGTCTCCAGCTGTTTCTGGACTACAACTCCCACCATCCCTAGCTAGCAAGGCCAGAAGTCTGGGATTATGGGAATTGTAGTCCAAAAACAGCTAAATTTGGGAAAGAGAGCTAAGTTTGGGAAACACTGTTCTATTTTTATTTTACTTATGATTTTCAGTTTTATACATTTCAGTAATTTTACAATCATTTTAACATTTCAAAACCTGACTTCCCCCTCTTTCTGTCGTTCCTTAAATTTATTTTTTTTATTTTCTGCATATTCCAAATTAACTTAATTCTCTCATTTATTCATCTACTTTAAATATATACTCTGCAAATATATACGTTTATAAAAATTCAGGTTGTTACAGTAATCCTGCCGATGTTCTTATCTGTTTACAGTTTATTTTTAAATATTCAATAAACCATATTCAATAAACATAAAAACTTTGTTACCTAGATTTCTTATTTTTCCGGTAAGATTCGTCATTTCTGCATATTCTATAAGTTTTTGTATTCATTCTTCTTTCGTCAGGACTTAGCTGCTTCTTTCCATTTTTGGGCAAATAACATTCTTGCCACTGTAGTCGCATAAAAACAACTACCAGACTTTTAGAAGACATCTGAAGGCAGCCCTGTTTAGGGAAGCTTTTAATGTTTAATAGGTTATTGTATTTTAATATTCTGCTGGAAGCTGCCCAGAGTGGCTGCGGAAACCCAGCCAGATGTGTGGGGTATAAATACCGGTAATAAATTATTTTTATATATATATCAACATAGATTGTCCTTTGTCCCAATTGGGATGCATTAAGGAAATTGCATCTGTCTGAAAGCGTTGCCTGTATCAGAAGAGCCATTTGCTGCCTAGACTCAGGGAGAATGAATGTCCTTATTTTTTCAATCTTTCCACAGGGCAATTTGAAGTTTTCTGTGGATGGTGACATACCTGTCATTGAAAACAGCAAGTTAGTGTCTGTCATTGCTGACCTGCTATCAACCAAGGCTGACCTGGTGGAGAAGGCCCTGCTTTTTCGAACTGTTGCTACTGGCCGGGATATCATTGATAAGCAGCATACAGAGCAAGAAGCCACCTATGGCAGAAATGCCTTTGCAAAGGTGGATGTTGATACACTCCTGCCAACTTGGAAGTTTTGTTTTATTCTTACAGTGGTTGTTTTGTTCTGTGTCTTCATACTTTTCACCCATGCAGATATGCCCACATAAATTGCTAGCCAGGATCTTAAGTTGTTTGCCTACACGCTTCTTAATTAGCCATTTGCCCATTTCACCTCAAGGTAATTCTTACTTGCCGTGGGGGATCAGACAAATGTGGTGGGTTTTTATTGGAGACATCTGTTTTGAGTAGTTTTATGCCTTGGGGAGACAGGTTAGTATCCTTGGAGACTTACGAAGCCTTGAGAATGCAGAACCCTCCGGACCATATAACCAATATACCGTATTTTTCGCTCTATAGGACGCACTTTTCCCCCTCCAAAAATTAAGGGGAAATGTGTGTGCGTCCTATGGAGCGAATGCAGACTCCTTGGCTTCAGCGATAGCAACGCGAAGCCTCCGAAGCACAGAGGGAGCGCTCCGAAGGCTGCGCTCTGAAGGCTTCAGGGATCTTTGAGGCTGGCGGTGGGGGAAAGCAGTGCTTCCCCCACCGCCAGCCCCACAAGCTCAGGGAGCGCTGAGCAGAGAGGGGAAGATTTTTTTTTCTTGTTCTCCCCCTCTAAAACAAGGTGCGTCCTATGGTCGGGTGCGTCCTACAGAGCGAAAAATACGGTACTTTGGGAAAGAGAACCTAGCAAAGTCTGAGACGGAGCAACTATTTTTTCCTCAGTGGGAATTGTCCATTGGCCAGGGGTGATGGGTGAGGGGAGAACTTGTAGACTTTACCACAGATAAGAATATTGGTTTAACATGTCTAGCATCTCCAGTGTCTTGCAAATTGACATCACAGTAAAACCTAAAGCAGCTAGAGAGCAAGCTGTAGTTTCCTTAAACCTTGTTAGGATTTTGACAGCTGGTTACATATTCCCCAGTTTCCTATTAGAGTGCTACAGAAATGCATCACAAAGCTGAACGCTAACGCAACCTGAGCAGCAGAAACAAAAAATGACCCTAGATATTCTTTTGGTTTGAAGGCAATATACGAGCGCCTTTTCTGCTGGATTGTGACACACATCAATGACGTGATTGAAGTCAAGGACTACAACAGTACGGTTCACGGGAAAAACACTGTAATCGGGGTCCTTGATATCTATGGCTTTGAGATCTTTGACAACAACAGGTGAGGTGACTTGAGAAGGCCAGGCATATCACTTAAATTGTTTCCAGTTGCGGAATTCATTCATTAATTCAATTTGTGTTTGCTTTAGTTTTGAACAGTTCTGTATCAATTACTGCAACGAGAAACTGCAGCAGCTCTTCATTCAGCTTGTTTTGAAGCAAGAGCAAGAGGAATATCAGCGTGAGGGAATTCCGTGGAAGCATGTGAGTAGATAAGCCAGAGCCTTCCAAACTGTGTGTCATGACACTTTAGGGTGTCGGCTGCACTGTGTAGGTGTGTTGCGCAAACACTCCCCACGGTTCTCCCGGGCCTGGAAACGGGTTAGTTTAACCTCCAGTTTGCTAGTAAAACTGAATTACTGTGTCATGAAACGATGCCTGTCTAAAAGGTGTGTCACCAACATGAAAAGCTTGGAAAGCTCTGAGATGAGCAGTCGGACAAAGCCAACATGGATTCGAAGATGCCAGGTGTTAGCGATTCTACACCAGCAGGTAGCTATTCAAAGCTCAAAAGAGAGGGATTTAGAATGTGAAAGCCCTCCGTCGCCAGCCAAGGAGAGTCGAGTGCAGACCATTCCATTCTTCAGGTTTTTAGTGGTACTTTGAAACTGCAGTAAAGCCATAGGGGAGTTGGATAAATGACCTGAAATACCAGTACAGTGGTACCTCTGGTTGCGAACGGGATCCGTTCCGGAGGCCCGTTCGCAACATGAAAAGAGCGCAACCCGCAGTGGCGCGTCTGTGCACGCACAGGTTGTGATTCGCTGCTTCTGCGCATGCGTATTATGTCATTTTGTGCGTCTGCGCATGTGTGAGTGGCAAAACCTGGAAGTAACCCTTTCTGGTACTTCTGCGACGCTGCGGGACGTAACCTGAAAGAATGTAACATGAAGCAAACGTGACATGAGGTATGACTGTACAGTGGTACCTCGGGTTAAGTACTTAATTTGTTCCGGAGGTCTGTTCTTAACCTGAAACTGTTCTTAACCTGAAGCACCACTTTAGCTGCGCTGCCGGAGCACGATTTCTGTTCTCATCCTGAAGCAATTTTTTTAACCCGAAGTACTATTTCTGGGTTAGCGGAGTCTGTAACCTGAAGCATCTGTAACCTGATGTACCACTGTACTGAAATTGGAAGAAATTTTGACAGTGAGCGCAACCTTTAGAGTGAAGATGCTCTCCCTGCATCTCTGGGTAAACATAAACTGGCACTTGCTCCTCTGTTTCCCTACCATTGCGTGCCTGCAATAGAGAGAGAAAACATTCCTTCCTCAGTTGGGTCGCTGTTGCAAATAACCCTGCTTGAACATTCTGCAGATTGACTACTTCAACAACCAGATCATTATTGACCTAGTGGAGCAGCAGCACAAAGGAATCATTGCCATTCTGGATGATGCATGCATGAATGTCGGCAGAGTCACTGATGGGATGTTCTTGGAGGCTCTTAATACCAAACTGGGCAAACATGCTCACTTCTCCAGCAGAAAGGTACTCCTTTGTGTGTCTATAATAACTTCACTTGACTAAATCAAGCAGGGGGAGGGAGTTAAAAACAAACAACCAACCTATATCCCACCCTTTCACAGTGAGAACAGTGTTCAGTTTTGCATAAAATGGCAAACCAGGTGCAGCTTGCATTGCTCCTATTTGTCATGAAGAAAAGCATAGAACAATGCCTACTCCAGTGATTACACTGCTGGGTGTTTTCATGGACTGGCTGGATGCAAAGGAGATGTGGGAGGCGCCAGCCAGGGTACCCCCCTAGGGAAGAGGGTTCAGAACCTGGGGATAGGTGGTGAAATGATGACAAGTGGTCAGAGGGAAAAGGAGCAGATGGGGGGGGGGGTCCGAAACAGAAGAGGTGACAGGGTTTAGTGAACGAGAAGAGGCTGTGGCAGAGCACAGTTCAGACTCGGAGGCAGAAACAGAATCCAGGGAGTCTTCCCCTCCTGCTGCAACCAGCTCTCTTGCTCTCCTAGAACACAATGAGAAATGAAAGAAGCAGAGCAGAGTTCGGTTGTGCGCAGAGTCCTGGTGAGCCCTTCAGCTGTTTCATTGGGGCAAGACCCTCCTAGAAAGGGTTGCCTGAGACCACTAGGCCAGAGCTGTGGTTGGTTTCCTTGAACAGAGAATTAACTTCATTGGCCTTGGTTGATTTATTGGTTTGTTGCTGACCTATGCCTGCTTCCAGCCCTGACAGATGTCCACTTTGTCACCTCATGTGGCACTGCCCGTGCACTTTGTAAGTCCTGTCTCAGCTCTAAGGGCCAAACACTGAGATTCTCAGAATGCAAATTCCTCCTTTGCAGGGTGTGCTCAGAAGAAATACAGGGCACACACTGCTTAGGTAATTGACCTGTCTCTCCCCACAAGCTCTGTAGCTGATGCATAAGCATGAGAGAGTATAATTAAGGACATTCATGTGGCATAAGACCTCCAGAGAGTTCTCATTGAGGTGCTAAACCTTCAGACTTAAGATGGGAGTTCCTGTAATGGAATATTCTTTCATGTAAAAAAAAAACAACTTTCCCCAAAATAAATGAAAAATAGGGTCTTGAGGGACAAGGCTAGAACACTTTTTGGTGTAGTTTTCACTTTTATTTTAAATGGAGGAGTATGCCATTATGTAAGCCCCTCTCCGTGATCTGAAGTGGTACAGTCCAGACACATATTTCCCACCTCAGTGCTTACTGTGCCAAAGTAGCAGTAAATGGGAACTTTACTCCCAGCCAAGGGATGCAGGTGGTGCTGTGGTCTAAACCACTGAGCCTCTTGGGCTTGCCGATCAGAAGGTCGGCAGTTCGAATCCCCATGGCAGGGTGAGCAGCATTTCCGTGCACTCTGGCACTCATGGTCCTCCATGCACCAGAAGCAGCTTAGCCATGCTGGCCACTTGACCCAGAAAGCTATCTGTGGACAAACGCCAGCTCCCTTGGCCTGAAAGCGAGATGAGTGCCAGCACCCCATAGTTGCCTTTGACTGGACTTAACTGCCCAGGAGTCCTGTACCTTTTTTTTTAACCTTAAATAGGAACTTAAGCTAGGTTTGCTTGTTCTATTAAAACAGCCATGCTTGTGTTTGTTAACAGAACAAGCAAAACCATGTCTGTATCTCCAGTACCAAATCCTGTCTTGAAGACCCATTGCAGGACAGGTAACAGGTTAGGTGTGTGATGCTGCTTGAGGATGAAATGTGAAGATGAATGCGACAGGCACTGACCAGACATCTGCTCATTCATCAGAGTTGCCTGTGGGGGAAGGTATAAGTCGATGCAGCAGGGCATCTTGGCCCAAAAGTTCTGCACGGCATCTGTGCGTGCCTTTCCCTTCCCTTCAGCTGTACTGGGAGGAGGAGAGGGGAGGTAGTAGCAGGTAGCCGAACAAGCTGGAGTAGTTCTGATGGTGGAAATGATAAGGGAATTTGAGACCGTGTGGGGCCCAGGATTATGGGCATACATGTGCAAGAATGGTGGCTGTTTTAGTAGGCTTGGATGCTGTTTGTAGTTGCCTGAGGTGGACTGAAATAGGTAGAGTTGACTTGGTGGCTTGTATGGGTACTAGATGAGGAGAGCACTTGGTGGTGGTGCCCTGTATAGTGGTACCAACTGGAGGAAGGGACCACCTGGGATCTGCAGAGCTTGGACTCAGGGGTGAGAATAGCCTAAAAAATGTAAGATCCCATGATCGGCAGTACTGCTGTGTATTGTTAAGTAAGTTTTGACATTGGAAATGTCAGTTTTGCACTGGTATCCAGCAGAGGGAGCAGGAGTCTGCTCAATATTGCAGGGAAGAACTGGAGCATGAGTTTGGCAAGGCCATGATGATGTCACTCGCAGCCAATAGAGACCCGGTTTCAATTCATGTGCTATTTCCTAAGCAACTAATTTCGCATGACACAGACAACACCAGCGTTTGATTTATAGTTAAATGACTTCGAAATCCACAGGCAGTGACACAGAATAGTGAGCAAGCTTTTTAATTCTCAGAACACATCAGGCTGGGTATTAAGTAAAATGGGAAGCAGGAGGGAGTGGAATAGAAAAAGCTGGCTTGATGTTGAGCCACAAAATCTGCATTTAGTCACAGTCTTAAGGTGGAGTGCATGAGATTGCAGACTTACAGCACAGTCCTAATCATGTCTAATCAGAAGTAAGTCATTGGATTAAGTGGGGCTTACTCCCGCGGGTGGTGCTGTGGGTTAAAGCCTCAGCGCCTAGGGCTTGCCGATCGAAAGGTCGGCGGTTCGAATCCCCGCGGCGGGGTGCGCTCCCGTTGCTCGGTCCCAGCGCCTGCCAACCTAGCAGTTCGAAAGCACCCCCGGGTGCAAGTAGATAAATAGGGACCGCTTACTAGCGGGAAGGTAAACGGCGTTTCCGTGTGCGGCTCTGGCTCGCCAGAGCAGCGATGTCACGCTGGCCACGTGACCCGGAAGTGTCTCCGGACAGCACTGGCCCCCGGCCTATAGAGTGAGATGGGCGCACCAACCCCAGAGTCTGTCAAGACTGGCCCATACGGGCAGGGGTACCTTTACCTTTACCTTTACTCCCAGGTAAGTGGGGTTAGGAATGCACCCTTAATTGGATTAGGCTGTGCTACTTGCTGTGGAGATTTCAGGTTGCACCTAGAGCTGATGGGACAAAGCAACAAATAATGGCAAATTCCCAAATTTTTGAAAATACGAAATGCAGCTGCTACCTGGATCTGTCTCCTGCCCTAAGCGAAACATGTGGTTGGATGATAGAAAGATGACAAAACAGTGTTAACGGCTCTACCCAATGCTTGCTAGCTTCAAAATCACAAATAGCAGCCTCAATCATTTTAAGCCCAGAACAATGGTGATCCCATATTTTGGCAGTGTGCTTAAAGAAAGACAGCTCACTTGAAATGAGCCTGCAATGTGGAAAGAGAGCCTCTCACCATGTAGAGCAAATATTATTCTTAATATGCATGAATGAAAACTATGCTCAAGACAGTTAACACAATAGAACCATATTTATGTATTTGTTACTGAAATTTGTATCCTGTCCTTCTTCTCCATAGGGTGCCCAATAAAACACTGAGTTAGTTTGTATTGTAAAACACAAAATGGAAGTAAAGTAGGAGGGAATATCTGTAGCGGTGGCTTTGTGTTCTTCACAGAGGGTAGAATTTGCAAGATGTCAAACAGTATGGCTGCAACAGAATCAATCCCATAAGGTATAAGCAAGCTAATTAGAGGAGAGGTGGTTTTCACAGGTAAAAGGCTAGGTATCTGGGAATTTCAGCAGAAATCGTGTTGCCGCTTAATGTTATATACAGTACCATTAGTCTTAAGTCTTCATTAAGCTGAACCTCTTAATTCTGGCACTGCTGAAACTGAATTTCATTTGATACTTGGAGGAAGAGGGGTAGTGTGTCCAGAGCTCTCCAAATTCCAAGACAAATCGTCTGTGAAGAGAGACTGCTAGATCAGAAGACATCAGGATCAGCTAGAATCTATGATGAGTGAAACCCCTCCCCATAACTACTGCCAAAAATTGCCTGCATGCTTTTAGAATTCTTTCTGCTACGTTGAGTAATAAGATATTTTACTTTGGGGGCTTACACGAAAGCTCAGGTCCTCATGACTTTATGTGTGTTCCTCAACCCTATCCACATGCTTCCTGGTGCAATCACAAACTTGCATTCATAAATGTGTTCTCCAAAACACTCTTATTGCTTCCTTGATATTTCTGGCAGTTTATTATAGTGGAAACCAATCCACTGTATCCCGCAAAGCAAAACCAATCTGGTATTGCACTGCCCAGGTACCTTGCTGAAAGCAGCAACGGTGACCACAAATATTGAGGCAAGTGTTTCTGAAGAGGAAAGGACCGTGTGCTTTGGAAACAGTGATCTCGGAACCTACATGTAATGCTTCAGTACTCCCCGTGAAGCGTATTGGGTTTTGCATTGGGGCAGATAAGCTCCGAGGGGCTGCTGTGCCCTACATTCTAGTGTCCTAGTTTACAGACAGCAGCACACCAGATACGCAGTCAGCTTGGGGTTTTTGTTTTGGTACGGTAAAACCCACGCAGCAGAAGAAAGCTTTTTTGCTCTGCACTAAATAGAAATCTGGGTTACATTACAGGCCTCCTCTCTCTCTTGCCGGATGAAAGGTTCCTGCTAGGTGCACAACTTTGTGCTGGGCAGTGGATAATAATCTATCTTCCTGGCTTGAGTTTTCCCCTTCCTCTCCTCATCTGGAGAAGATCAAGCCTGCTTCACCCATTATAATTTCCATAAATGAAGCATTTCTGCACAGAGGGACTAGAGCAGGGTTGGAGAACCTGTTGCTCTCCAGGTTTTGTAGACTACAGCTCCCGCCTTTCCTGACCATTGGTTGTGCTTGCTGGAGCTAATAGATGTGCAACCACATCTGGAGGGCCACAAGTTTCCCATCCCTGAAGCAGAGGGTTCTTGTGATGTGTGAGTAAGGTCATGAACACATGTCACCCACCAATCTGGTAGTTGATGCATGATAAAGCCATGCCACAGGTTATGCTAAATGTGCCCTTTTCTGTGTGGAGTTAATCACGAGTATTTTTAAGTGGGAAAACAGCAGGCTGGGATATAAGCTCTGAGCCCTTCCTTTCACCTACCACTTTTCTCGTGAGTTCCCCCTCCCTGGGTGAGTTCTCCCCCACTTTCCGCCAGACTAACTTCTGCTCTTGGAGCTTGGCTAGAAAAAAATGTTGCCAGGAGGGAGGAGGCTGCAGGAGGAAAGTGACAGACAGGTAAAAGGTCGAGCACCCCACTTCACTTGAACTTGGTCCCACCGTGCCCCTTTATTGCTGTCCACTGGCGACCTAGGTCATCATCTGAATGCTCTCAGCTGCCTACGTAATGTTGGTGGAATGAATTTTCAAGATCAGTTTGGATAAATCTCGCCTGCCAGCTACCATGATGAGAATGGATAGAAAACGGAGGTGGTAACAGGTGTCTTCTGTAGACACTGGGACACACAAGTGGCTGTTGTGAAAGCACCTAGAGGAACGAAAGAGAGAGAACCAATAGTTAGCATGGTTCTGTCAAAACCCAATCGTCCGAGCTTCTCCCTGATGTGAATGATTTACTAGATAAAGCAAAGGCCATTTCAGTAAGACTTTTGATCTTGTAATTGCCGCCACCACGACGCGGGTTTTATTTCTGTGTTGGGAAGGCATAATATACGATCCCTTATTATATGGAAAGGGGCACACCTCATTAGATCTCAGGGTCACTCCCCTATATACCATGTTAAAGGACTGCAAGTGCCGTGTTTGGGAGATATCCAGGAGCACAAATAAACAGTAGTGAGCTAAATGAACCAATGACTCTTAACTTTGTATATAAAACCGGGGCAAATATCCACATGCTTTATTCTTATCTAAGCAATCTTCCTGCCAACCTAGCAGTTTGAAAGCATGTCAAAGTGCAAGTAGATAAATAGGTACCACTCCGGCGGGAAGGTAAACGGTGTTTCTGTGCGCTGCTCTGGTTTGCCAGAAGCGGCTTAGTCATGCTGGGCGCATGACCCGGAAGCTGTACGCCGGCTCCCTCGGCCAATAAAGCGAGATGAGCGCCGCAACCCCAGAGTCGGCCACGACTGGACCTAATGGTCAGGGGTCCCTTTACTCTTTACCTTTAAGCAACCTCAACCTTTGGATTGGCTCTTTGGCTTTCTTCACAACTGCAGGACCATTGCAGTCACTGACGCCACTTGGCATTGACATGTGAAATGGAACAGTGTTTGATTTAATGTGTTTTATGTTCATCTTTCTTGCTTTTCGCTTTGTGTTTTACAACAAGAAAGACTAAATTCTGGCCCTATTTTCACTTGAGCTAAATTACTTGGTTTTGCTTGGCCATGTGAAGATTTCAGTATTCTTTTCACGCTAGCTTCACTTGGTTGCTATATTCTGTGAAAACAGACTTTTCGTAAGTTTCCTATCAATCTGTTCACTTGGTGATGCCCTACAGTTTGCCTGTGTATTTGGTTAGATCATCGCACGAAAGAGGAGAGAACAGATGGCAGTGGAGACCCACGGTTCTCCATTCTCTGCAAGTTTCTGTCGCTATAAAGGAACAGTATCACTGAGTCTAAAAGAAAAAGGTTGCCTTGACTTACAGATTGTCTGTCTATAAATAAATACCTTATATAACAATAGAATTCGGAATGACATTCCATTGCTAAACCTGTATGTGAAGCAGTGGTTGAGCACACTGAGAAGCAGCTGTGCAATGCTTCAGCAATATTGACTTCTTAACCATTTGTTTTTAAGCTCTGTGCTATGGACAAAAACCTGGAATTTGACAGAGACTTTCGGATTAAGCACTACGCTGGAGACGTTATGTAAGTGTGGCTCCTGCACTTGCTTTCTTAGTATCTGTTAACACCTCCTCAAAAACACTTTTTCAGTCGCACACTGCTTTTTCACAACTCATATGGCGCTATAGCCCAAGGTAGCCTTTCTCCTCTTTTGCTTTTTGCAAAGTCTAAGGAAATGTTTGTATATGTTTTGCTTTTAGATAGTTTTTTGGCGCTGCTGCTGCTGTGCTACGCTACTCATAGCTTCCCATGACTGGTCTGTGAGGCGGTCTTGCATTATTCCTCTGCAGAGCCACAAAACCACTTTTCAACCTCCCTTATCAAGGGTGTTTAATAAATAAATAAATAGTTATAAATCAATAAATAGTTAGTTAGGCTGTTTAATTTATCTTATTGTACTTGAACACATGTTTACCTGGACACCTTGTTAATTTCTTTCAAACACAAAAGCTAAATTCTTCCATAATCCCAGAAGCCATTTGTTTCACTGTTCTCCCTAAAAAAATTGCTTCTTGGCATATTTAATGTGTTGCTGCATCTGTACAATTTAAATGTAGCAACACACACATGAAAGTGTGCAGTTTCTGGAGGAAATGTTAATATAAGGGAAACATGAACAGAAATGTGAGACGAGAGGAGTGACCAGTGGTTGGGTATGATGGGAGTTAATAGCCCAACAATACTCGAAGGACCACTGGGTTAAAGTGTTTCACCGTATAATCCCAGTAATATTTACAACAGCCCTGGAAGGTAGGTCAGTACTATCTCTGTATTGCTGTCTTGAGAGCCCTGTTGAGCTATTTTATATCATAGGCTTGGACATGGACTGAGGTCAAGATAATAGAGGTGTGTGTGTGTGTGTGTGTGTTTAAGGTTGTCTAGTTAAGTCCACAGCTGAGATGAGATTTGAGCCAGAGTCTTCCCACCTCACTGTTCCTGCCCTTAGGTGTCTCATTCCAATAACCCTCTACTTCAAAATGGGTCTTCTTAAATAATACTATTATGCTAGTGAAGCGAACTTGTTTTTTTCTGATTTCAGATAGGGCAGCAACTACTGTTAAAAAATTGGTGCATCTTTTTAAACTAGAAAATACGCTTGGTTTGGTTCTTATGTGTCTGTTTCAAGAAGTTCTGTTCATTATTTGGATTATATAGATAAAATTTGATAAACAATACACATGGCTTTAATTGCTAGCTAAATTCGGCCACATCGTATAGTGTCCTGAGTGAGAGGAGAAGAACAAAGGTGAGCTTTCACAACTAGTACACCTTCTCTCCAGCAGTTAGTCATCATGTCACTGTGTATGAAGTATGTTTTGTTAGCTTCTGATTTAGCCCACTGGAAGTCTACCAGGGAAGAGAGAACCCCTGGTGCTGTTAATTTTCTGCTTGGTAAAATGTGTGGTGTCACCTTACTGATAACCATGTGTTGTTGAGACTGCTGTGATCCGTTCCAGACATGGTAACTCTGTCTCCGCAGTTTCTGAACACCAAGTTACTGGAAACTGCAGGAAGAGAGAGTTCTCTTTTGCACTCGGGTCCTGTTTGTGGGCTTCCCATAGCAATCTGGCTGGCCACCATGAAAACAGGACACTGGAGCTACATTGGCTCGATCCAGCAAGCTCTTCTTATGTACTAAATGCCTCTCCCTTTAAGTGGCCAATTGTTACTTTTGTCACTTGAGGTTCACTGAATTAATTCTCTCCCTTTCTCTCATTTACCAGCTACTCAGTCACAGGATTCATAGATAAAAACAAGGACACTTTATTTCAAGATTTCAAGCGCCTGATGTACAACAGGTAAGGAGTCAAGCTTCAGACATGTAAAAGGGTAATACTGGGAAATAAATTCATAATGAATTTTTAAAAATGTTTTTCCGCCAAAAAAACAGAGTCCTTTTTGTTGCGGTTAATTCAGATGGAAATTCCCATGTGTCAAAAAAAGGTTATTTATGTATGCCACTGCTGTGGCCTGTGTTTTTGTTAGCCCCAAAATGGAAAATGAGCGAGGTTCCAACTGAAGAAGAATGGCAACTTAAACTGATGAAATATGTGTAGCTTGCGGACCTAACAGATAGAATAAGAGAGCAAGAAGAATATACGATTAGAGAAGATTGGAAAATGTTTATTGAATGTATGGGGGGAAATTGTGTACACTTCAAAACGTTGGCAGCATTAAGATAAATTCAACAGTGTAAACCAGTTTTGATGGATGTAATAATAATGAAATACTAAATGGTTTAGTTTATGTAAAATATGCAGGGATTTATGACATGCAAAATAAACCATGGAAAGAGAAGAAGGGAAGTCATTGACATTTTAAAGTTGCTTAAATGAATATTCCAAATGGTAAAACAGAAAATTTAATAAAAGTTATACAAACAAAAAAAAAAGGGGGGAGTCAAGCTTCAGCTATTCATATGTCTCTTCACTACAACTGACCAAATATTACTGACCTTTTCACTCTTTTCTTCCCTGGCTTTGTAGCTCCAATCCCGTGCTGAGAAAGATGTGGCCAGAAGGCAAGTTGAGCATCACAGAAGTGACTAAGCGACCACTGACCGCTGCTACCCTTTTCAAGAACTCCATGATTGCTTTAGTCGACAACCTGGCATCAAAGGTAATAATGGGTTTCGGTTTAAAGCAGGGGTGGGGAACCTTAGATTCAGGGCTAAATGTGACCTCCAGGCACTCTTCATAGGACATACCCCCTCACCAGCCCTGTTCTGCAACTTCCTTAAGGGATTTAGCTGAAATGCATTCTTGCACTGTCATCATGCCTGGATATTGAAACCTCATGACTTTCCGTGTGGCTGGAATGTAGCTTACTGTTCAAAAAAAGAGTCGCATACTTTTCCTGTGGCCGCTCTTGCCTTTGCCCCAACTCACAAGTCACGAGTAGCCTTGGCAAAGTGGCCCTCATGATGGAAAAGGGTCCCAGCACCTGGTCTAATGTCAGTTTTTTTTCCATCTATGTAAAGGTAAAGGGACCCCTGACCATTAGGTCCAGTCGTGGCCGACTCTGGGGTTGCGGCGCTCATCTCCCGCTCATGTTTACCTTCCCACTGGAGCAGTACCTATTTATCTACTTGTACTTTGATGTGCTTTCGAACTGCTAGGTTGGCAGGAGCTGGGACCAAGCAATGGGAGCTCACCCCGTCACGGGGATTCGAACCGCTGACCGTCCTAGGCTCTGTGGTTTAACCCACAGCGCCACCCACGTCCCTATTTATTTTTATTTCCATCTATGTAGGATTTCATTATTAAAAATACTAGGCTTCTAAACAACAGCAGCAACACAGAATTCCTACAGCATGTTCTATGTTCAGAGGGTCAGATAGTCCTTATTGCAGCCCTCCTGCCAACACTGAAGAAAGCTGTTGATCCTTTTTTGAAGATGAGAAAGCAGAGGTTGATAGGCTAGCTGACCCAGGACTTGAACTGGGCTCTGATGTTTTCCAGAGATATAATTTCTAAAGATGGGTGATGGGTGCAAAGCTTGTCAGGAAACCACCCTGACCTGGAAGCATGAACCTTTAGTCTAATATGTGGTAGAAATGAGCAGAATGAGAAAGGGGGCAGATTTCATGAGCTCTCTGAAGACATCAGTGGTGGTCAACTGACCTGCAGCCATTATTTTGCTGTCTTAGCTTTACACCAGTAGGGGAGTCAGGACTTGCCCAGGGGTAATGTAGATAGGATCTGCAACAAGCTGTCTGATTGCCCCCTCCCTATGCTTCTGGAGACGTCCATTTCCTCAGTCTTAGGCTGGTTTAGTTACAACAGCATAGGATTTACATCGACAGTGTTAAAGGTAAAGGGACCCCTGACCATTAGGTCCAGTCATGACCGACTCTGGGGTTGCGGCGCTCATCTCGCTTTATTGGCCAAGGGAGCCGGCATACAGCTTCCAGGTCATGTGGCCAGCATGACTAAGCCGCTTCTGGCAAACCAGAGCAGCGCACAGAAACACCGTTTACCTTCCCGCTGGAGCGGTACCCATTTATCTACTTGCACTTTGACGTGCTTTTGAACTGCTAGGTTGGCAGGAGCAGGGACTGAGCAACAGGAGCTCACCCTGT
Source organism: Podarcis siculus (assembly GCA_034642415.1). Taxonomy (NCBI): domain Eukaryota; kingdom Metazoa; phylum Chordata; class Lepidosauria; order Squamata; family Lacertidae; genus Podarcis; species Podarcis siculus. Next base: position 6,252,797 of record JAXCMG010000034.1, read on the forward strand.
CGTGGGGATTCGAACCGCCAACCTTCTGATTAGCAAGCCCTAGGCTCTGTGGTTTAGACCACAGTGCCACCCGCGTCCCACATCGACAATGTTACGATGCTGTAAATTTCCTACACGGTCATAACCTGGGCTTATGTTGGCATAGAGGACTTAATAGCAATCCAACCCTTGTCTGGTCAGCATAACTTGAGGATAGAATACTACTAGCAGCCAACTTTATCCCATGCAAGCAAAGATCTTGGCAAAGGGCTCTGTAAGCCACTTGTGCCTTGCACCCCCAGCTAGAATAGCACCAGAGGGTTCCTCAGAAACAGGCAAGCTTCAAAAACAAAGCATGTAAGGAAAAAGCTCTGCTGCTATTCATACAGGGTTGGCGCCCGTATCTAAGCTCACATGGGAACGGGTCAGTGCAGCGCCTTTGAGGTTTATTTCAGTTTATTTCTCCATCCTTTTTTTTTTTTAACTGACTTGCACCTTCTTTTGCATTATGAGCATTAATCACATGATGGGTAGACAGTGCTCTGTGTGAGGCGAAATTAGTGAAGCTCTAAAATCTTAATTTAAAAGGCGAGGCAGTAAAGAGACCCAGGGAGAAGGTACAAACAAAATGCATTAGGAGGTCCCATGGGGATTTCTTCCTGCAGAGTGTGTAGGAAAGGTTCTGTCTTGATCATTCAAAAGTTTTATGTGCAATCTTTTCCTTAATGAAGAAGGACTGCTGAGTTCTTCAGAGCAGCAACGTGGACATTAAAGTCTGACTCTTTGGCAGCCATTAAGAGCTTTACAGCTGTCAAGCCAATATGTTAAATAAATGGGTTATAATGGTTGCATTAAATTTTCTTTTATGAGGGAAGCGTAATATTGTGTGCTAAACAGCTGACAAAATGGGCTGTTCAAAAACTGTCCAGTGTTGAATAGCATTAACTTCATTGTTGTCTTTATTTTATTTTTGTAAGATTACATTTACAATGCACTATATATCTATATCTATATATCTATATCTATCTATATCTATACCATCTATATCTATATCTCGCTTAAAAAAACCTGCTGTGGTTGCTAATATGCTGTCAATATACCAAATTATGAATGTTGGTACTTACCTGTAAAGACTTAAACAACTTGGGACCATCTGAATCCTTCAGTGGTATAGACCTAACTGGTCACTAAGATCTTCAGCCAAGGTACTCCTGGTTGTTTCACAACCAACAGTGATCCATCTTGCAACAGCCCAGAGGAGGATCTTTTCTGTTGTGACACCCAGCCTATGGATCAACCCTCCAAGATAATGCAAGTGCTTGCTTGCTTGCTAAGAACTTACCAATTATCCTACTTTTATATCATTTTGCATAAAAATCTTAAAGCAGTTCACAATAAAACATTAAAAGTACAACCCAAATGTATTAAGGCCAATGTATTGAGTTTATCTGGACTTGATCGCTGCTATATTTGTTGCTTTGTTGTAGTTCTAATGTCTTATGATGAAGTGCTTTGAGATTTTATGAAAGGTGAATAAAAAGTAATTTAAATAAAGAGAAAACAGCTTAATAATAATTTAGAAACCTGCTGATCCTGTTAATGGTCTCCTCGGTACCTCTGATTCTGGCCAAATATTTTTGCTTCGATTCTCCATCTGACCTTCAGACTTTCCCCTTTTCCATTCAAATCAGTGGAGCATGTAATACAGTCAAGAGTCTTCGGTCATGGAGCCATTGGCAGAGTTGTCTTATTGTTCAGACTATAGAAGAGTCCTGATTCACAAGCTCTTATGTTGGGTGGGGGTGGGGTGGGGATTACCACCCAGGCCAATTAGTGCTCAGAGACTTATTTAACAATTTGACTGATTACCCTGCAGTTCCTTCCTTAAACTAGAGATTGGGAATGGTGCACAAACTAAATCCCCACCTAAATTGTTGTCAACTACTCCGCGAATATTTGGCCTGTAAATTAGCCTGTTCAATTTTTGGAATAAATGCACTAAATTTTGCTCTGACTGTCCAGGTTCAGGATCTAAAGTGTGAGTTATGGCATGCCAATTAACTGCCTGTATAGATCTCAGATTTTTCTAGCACTTAACCTCAGTCCATTTGTCTGTAGGGATTTGCTTCTTGCCCTATATTGGGTAAGGTGGGCAAATATTTTCCTTTCCAAAATATTGTTTTGTGACTCACTAAGAATGACCAGCCATGCCACTCAGTGGATGGAGGAATAAGACTGCATTAGAATGTTAATAACCAAGATATCAGTAGGTGTGTAAAAGCATCCATTTAGGAGCATTTATCAGAAAGGATACACCCAAAGCCTTTACTTATTGTTATATCAGGATCAAAGCAATATCTGGGCACCATAAAAGCTAAATGTACTTTTTTCTCCCTTCCCTGTCTTATTAAGGGGTTTGTGTGCTCTCATTTCTTGTCAAGCAGATCTTGTAAGTCAGGAAATAGAAGACAAGAGGTGTTTCCCATGCACCTTTTTAAAAATAATATCTTTGGACTGATTTATGCTCCTGCCATGTGTAATGGAGTGTGGCTGATAAATACTAAATCCTTACAGTTGCCTCTTGAGGCTTTGGGCTTCTTTCAAAAGATCACCAGGGGTCTTTCCTTAATGTTCCTTTCACTGACAGCTGTAGTGAGTGATGGACCATTGTGAGACTGGGTTTTTTTTAATCTCTGGGGACCCCTCTCGTTTGTTTCTTAATCTCTCATTTGCTGGCTGAACCTGCTCCCTTCTCCTTCCTCCTTGTGGCTCCATTTGTTTCCACTGCAAATGAGCTTTGTCAGTGTACTTAATTCCATCACTTAATAAACCAGGCATCTAGTTGAAATGCATTTCTTAACCTCGGCCAGCATGAAATGTGTAGCATGTCGTTTGTCAAACACTTGCCATAGCAAGCCTCTGAATGCTTTTTTAAAATAAATAAAAATTGTTGAAGCAACCCTTAATACCATCATTTCCATGCAATGCTTGCTTTTTCATTTGGATAGCTTGCCCTTCCCCAAGTTAGCAACCTACAGATGCTGTTGGATTCCAGCACCCATCAGTCTAACTGGCATGGCCAGTGCTCAGGGCTGATGGGAGTTGCAGTCTAAAACACCTGGAGGACATCAGGTTAGGGTAATAATAATAATATAATAATAATTTATTATTTATACCCCACCCATCTGGCTGGGTTTCCCCAGCCACTCTGGGCAGCCCCCCAACAGCAAATTAAAAGCACAAATTAAAAGCAAATTAAAATAAAGCGTCAAACATTAAACATTTCCCTAAACAGGGCTGCCTTCAGGTGTCTTCTAAAAGTCAGATAGTTGTTTATTTCCTTGACATCTGATGGGAGGGCATTCCACAGGGCGGGCGCCACTACCGAGAAGGCCCTCTGCCTGATTCCCTATAACCTCATTCTCGCAAGGAGGGAACCGCCAGAAGGCCCTCGGAGCTGGACCTCTGTGTCCGGGCTGAAGGATGGGGGTGGAGACGCTCCTTCAGGTATACTGGGCCGAGGTCGTTTAGGGCTTTAAAGGTTTCCCAACACTTTGAATTGTGGTTAGCCTTAACCATGTTTAGGACCAACATGGAGGAAGAGGAGCATGCAATTCTCTGGCTTGTTTTCTTTGCAACGATGATCCGATTTGGAGTATTACATTTGCACTGCCCTGCCCTTGCGCCTTGGCTCTTAGCATTAAAATTGTTGTGTTCCTCACTGCCTCCCACTAGGAACCATACTACGTCCGCTGCATTAAGCCTAATGACAAAAAGTCGCCACAGCTGTTTGATGAGGAGCGTTGCAGGCATCAGGTGGAATACCTTGGACTCCTGGAAAACGTCAGGGTCCGAAGAGCAGGTTTCGCCTATCGTCAAACATACGAGAAATTCCTTCACAGGTAAGGAAAGATAAAACTGAGTAGCCTTCAGCTGTTTGGGGACCATCTAGAGGCTAGGCAGAAAGGACTGAAATGTATTGTGTTGAGTGGTACTGGCTTTATATAAAAAGGTAAAGGTACCCCTGCCCGTATGGGCCAGTCTTGACAGACTCTGGGGTTGGTGCGCCCATCTCACTCTATAGGCCGGGGGCCAGCGCTGTCCGGAGACACTTCCGGGTCACGTGGCCAGCGTGACATCGCTGCTCTGGCGAGCCAGAGCCGCACACGGAAACGCCGTTTACCTTCCCGCTAGAAAGCGGTCCCTATTTATCTACTTGCACCCGAGGGTGCTTTCGAACTGCTAGGTTGGCAGGCGCTGGGACCGAGCAACGGGAGCGCACCCCGCCGCGGGGATTCAAACCGCCGACCTTTCGATCGGCAAGCCCTAGGAGCTGAGGCTTTTACCCACAGCGCCACCCGCGTCCCCCCTGGCTTTATATACCCCCTGCTTTATTTTGGAGAATAAGCTAACTTGTATAGGGATTTCTTTCATTCATTTTTTTTTACAAAGTAATAATCATAAATAAGAATAAAAATGTGCACCCCACTCCTGAGACCATTCCATTGTAACTATCCAACCTCCCAGAATTTCAAAACCTCTTGCGATGGTTTGACCCTTTTCCGTTTTAACAATACAAATTCTACAAACGCCTTCCATATCTCCTCAAAATCATTTCTCCTGCATATTCCCCATCTTACCTTAATAGCACATGTTAATTTATCATTAATAGCTATATCCCACACCTCTTTATACCATTCTTCCATTTTATATTCTGCTTGCCCCTTCCACTTCCTCGCTATAATAACTTGTGCAGCTGTCAATAAATTTGTGAGCGAGTCCTTCCCAGCCTGCGAACCTTCCACCCCCATCGTAAATGGATAATAATGCTACCTCTGGACTTTCAGCCAGCTTTAACCCAGTGATTTCTGTTATCTCCTTAAACACCCTTTGCCAAAAAAATAGTACACATTTACACGTATAGGGATTTCGGTTGGCATTAATGAGAATAGTTTCCCCAGGCCAGTTTTATAGACCTTTAATAGAGGCGTGGGGAACCTTTGGCCTTCCAGATGTTGCTGAACTGCAGCAACTCATCATGCCATGCCGCCTGCCATGTTTGCTGGGGCTGGTGGGAGTTATAATTCACCAGTATCTAGAGGGCCATTGGTTCCCCACCTTTAACACCTCTGCTTTAAAATCTTTTGCATGTAGTTTTGTGGTTATAGCTTTAGTTTCTTAGAGAGCAGCTTGGTATCATCCCTGTAGGATAAAATCAAGGTCCAGAAGTTGTGCGGTTCTCCCACTACATCTTTTCTCCCAAGAAATATTTTCCCCATCTGTGGTTAGCAAGCAGAGAGCTGGAACCAAGAGCAAGAGTTTGGCTGTCTGAATAGATCAGATATTTACGCCACGGGCTCCCTGTGGCAGAGCAGGAGCTCCTCAGCAGATCTAAATGAAAATGGATGCGCATGCATGCTCCCAAGCTCACACTCCGGTGCAAAGCTATACGCCATTTTCGGCAAAGCACCTTTCTGTGTGACTGAATATGTGAGTTGCAGCTTCTTTAATTCCAAAGAGATACCGAGGTCACCTTGGACGCCGAATGCTGCTATTTATGCTGGTGATAAGCTGTTAAAGCTTGAGCAAAGAAATTCAGATGGGAGAGCAGGGCTGTCTTATAGTGTGCCTCTGCTTTAACTTGGGAAGTGGCTGCCGAGACCATATAACACTGGTCCTGAAAGACCTACATTGGCTCCCAGTATGTTTTTGGGCACAATTCAAAGTGTTGGTGCTTTAAAGCCCTAAATCGTCTCAGCCCAGTATACCTGAAGGAACATCTCCAACCCCATCATTCAGCCCAGATACTGACGTCCAACTCTGAGGGTCTTCTGGCTGTTCCCTCACTGTGAGAAGTGAGGTTACAGGGAACCAGGCAGAGGGCCTTCTCGGTAGTGGTGCCCGCCCTGTGGAACGCCCTCCCGTCAGATGTCAAGAAAATAAACAACTATCTGCCTTTTAGAAGCCATCTGAAGTCAACCCTGTTTAGGGAAGTTTTAAATGTTTGATGTTTTATTCTGTTTTTATTCTGTTGGGAGCCGCTCAGAGTGGCTGGGGAAACCCAGCCAGATGGGCGGGGTATAAATAAAAAAATATTTTTATTATAGGCAGCCCTTTCCTGTCATTGGCTAGGATTTTGTAAGGCATTCTTGGGCCATATGGACAACTATACTCAAAGCCAGCTGTGCATTCTCTGTCTCTTGGCTCCAGGAGACAACTGCTGGAATTCAGCAGGTGGAAGATATTGTTGTCGAGCAGGCAAGGGCAGAAGATTTGCCAATTGTTGCACCTCTTATTGCTTTCTGTGCCTGAAAAGGCCTCTGACTTAAGCACCCACAATGCCTGTTGACTTGCTAGGCTGGTGAAGGTCCTTGTTCAGTCCCAAGAGTCCTTGGCAGATAGGAATAATTCTGCTTGATCCAGGCCCCACCCTCTTATCAACTGAGTTACTCTAACCCATTGAGTGTATTTATCTGGAGTTTCATTCTGCAAAACTGGAACATCCTTAAAGCTTGGTAGTCAAATAGGCCATTCAAATGATCTGTCAAACAGTAAGATCACACTCCATGGAACATAAACCAGTTTGAACCCAGTTTGACTGAAGCCTGCACAGGTCACTGATTCCATTATCTGCATTTGCAATTCCTTTCCATGTGAAGTGGAAAAAGATAAAGTCCCATCGCATTTGTTGAGGTCGTGCTGGGGATGTCCTAGTAGTAGTAGTAGTAGTAGTAATAATAATAATAATAATAATAATAATAATTTTTATTTATACCCCGCCCTCCCCAGCCAAGGCCGGGCTCAGGGCGGCTAACAAGCAATAATAAAAACAAATTGAATGAATACAACTTAAAAACAAAATTAAAATACAACATTAAAATATTGAAACCTCATCACAGGAGGAGAAAGGAAAAGAAAAAAGAAAGAGGGGGAGGGAATCAAATTGGCTCCAAGCCAAAGGCCAGGTGGAACAACTCTGTCTTACAGGCCCTGCGGAAAGAAATCAGATCCTGCAGGGCCCTGGTCTCATGAGGCAGAGCGTTCCAGCAGGTTGGAGCCAGAGTTGAAAAGGCCCTGGCTCTGGTTGAGGCTAATCTAACTTCCTTAGGGCCCGGGACCACTAGGGTGTTGCTATTTATGGACCTTGAGGCTCTCCATGGGGCATACCGGGAGAGGCGGTCCCGTAGATACGAAGTTACATACTGACTCCCAGTATGTTTCCGGGCACAATTCAAAGTGTTGGTGCTGACCTTTAAAGTAAAGTAGCCCTTTACCATGATACTGATGAGTCTGCGAGTGAGCAGAGATGGCAAACACAACTCCAACAGTGCTTTCTTTTAAAATTCTGGCATGCAGGTACAAGATAATCCCTGAATTTACTTGGCCAAATCACAAGCTCCCATCGGACAAGGAGGCTGTAAAAAAACTGATTGAGCACTGCGGGTTCCAACACGACGTGGCCTACGGCAAGACCAAGATTTTCATCCGCACGCCTCGGACACTCTTTACGTTGGAAGAACTACACGCCAAGATGCTTGTGTGGGTTGTTCTCTTCCTACAGAAGGTGAGAGGCAGTAGCAAAAGCTGCTCTAAAATAGCCCAGCTCTAGCCACTGCGGGCTTATTAAAGGTGACAGTATGGCCTGTGGCAGATTCCCAGTGCACTGTTAGCTTAATCTTTATGCTGAACCTGATTTGTAGGGAAAGGGTTCCAGTTTCGTTGTGGAGTCGGCTGTTATTGCAAATCCATTTCCCACGATATGCATTAGAGAAGCAGTTCAAACACTAGCCTCCAAAGTTTTCCAAGGTCTGCAAGTCTTGTGTCAGGTACTGTATTTTTTGCTCTATAAGACTCACTTTTTCCCTCCAAAAAAGTAAGGGGGAATGTGTGTGCGTCTTATGGAGCGAGTGCAGGCTGCGCAGCTATCCCAGAAGCCAGAACAGCAAGAGGGATCGCTGCTTTCACTGCGCAGCGATCCCTCTTGCTGTTCTGGCTTCTGAGATTCAGAATATTTTTTTTATTGTTTCCCCCCTCCCAAAATTAGGTGCGTCTTGTGGTCTGGTGCGTCTTATAGAGCGAAAAATATGGTAATTAGTTGGTTTGTCAAATTAGCCATCAAAATCTGAATTCAGCACAGGGAAACTGGGCACTTTTAAATAAACTGGGCTAACTAAGAAGACTTGTGCAAACCTGATTTGCAGCAATAAGCAGTTAGTATGTTGTAAAACGATTATTGACCTTTGCTTACCTTTAATCCAATTAGAAAGCTGGTTATGGTACAAGAGGAATGGACAAGGCAGGGGTGGCATTTTGGAGCAAGACAGAGAGGGACGTGATTGGGCATAAAAGTTCCAGGGCACCCATCTGGGGCCGTATTTTCTAACAGAGGGCACCAGAAACGAGGGCTTGAAAATTGTGTTGTCTCAAACATAAACCGCATCCCTTGTAAATCCAACTTTGTAGCCTTTTTGTGCAAGCCGCAACCAAAGATAGGAATAGTAAAAAAGCACACTTGTGATGATTGCTTTTAATAACCCTTTTACTTTGTGATTATACTAAAACACAACGTCGTAAATCTGCTCAGAATAAGGGATAAAATTAATGACGTTTCCTGCAGTGGAAGGCCTAGAAACATCAGCACTGGTATGTTCTGTTTTGTGCATAGCAGTACTCACAAAGTATAAACGGTTGTTACTCCGGCTTGCATCTCTGTAGGAGAAAGGCAGGACTGATTCCTGTAAATGATCCCTTTTGCTATTGCTTGTATGACAGCTTTCCCCACTGCTAGAATGTCCCAGTGGGTGAGGGAGGGAAATGGTTGCTGCTTTGCAGTAGCTTGCCCCTTTTACTGTTGCTGCCAGCAGGAAGTAGGGAATTAATTTTTAATGTAATGCTAGAATATTGATTCATTACAGCGCACATTAAGTAAACAGAAAAGGGGATTTATGGAAGTGTGATGGGCCTTGTGATGCCATAAGATTTCTTTGGAGGGACTTGATTTTCTAAAACAAAACAAAAAGAAAGAAAAGGTAATTAGAGGCCTTACCTGGCTTGAAATGCTCTGGAATTGTTATTACATAATTCCTTAAAGACCTATATAGCTTAGCCTAGTTTTTGCTCCATCATGCTTCTACTTAGGACTGCTACTTGTTTTCCAGCAGATGGAGCCCTTGCAGGCTTCCAGTGAAGAGATGAAGATTAAGCTTCATATAAAAAATAAGACAAAAAAATGAGGCAGTTCGGTTTCTGTGTCACTTTTGTGTGCTTCTTCAGAATGTTTAATAGTTAGCAACTCCCCTTTTTATTTGCCGCTGAACAAGCTTTTGTTCCTCCCCCAATCTGTCTCCGTCTTGCACATTATGTGCAAAACGTGACTGTAGAAAATACTGGAAGAAACTGCTTGCAGTCCTGAGGCTCAAGAATTTTTGGGAGATTGTGGAAAATGAGAGAGGGATACAGAATTTTGTTGATGGGATGAAGCACTGCTCTTGGCTCACTAGAGAGTCTGTGGAGGGTTCTGGATTTGCAGTCTTGTGATGATGTTGCTGTGGTTGTTGTAACATGCAAGAGAGATAGATGGTGATCATGGCAACCTTGCTTTCTGCCCATCATTCTCTGTCTTTCATATTTTGTGTACTTCACAAGACTCAGCTGATGGGGCTAAGCACGTCATAGTTCAGCCTCCCCTGCTTAACGGAACTTGGAGGGTTTATTTATTTATTTGCATCTACAGCCAAGCCTCTAGGGACATGGGTGGCGCTGTGGGTTAAACCACAGAGTCTAGGGCTTGCCGATCAGAAGGTCGGCGGTTCGAATCCCCACAATGGGGTGAGCTCCCGTTGCTCGGCCCTGCTCCTGCCAACCTAGCAGTTCGAAAGCATGTCAAAGTGCAAGTAGATAAATAGGTACCGCTCCAGCGGGAAGGTAAATGGCGTTTCCGTGCACTGCTCTGGTTTGCCAGAAGCAGCTTAGTCATGCTGGCCACATGACCTGGAAACTGTACGCCGGCTCCCTCGGCCAATAGAGCGAGATGAGCGCCGCAACCCCAGAGTCGGCCACGACTGGACCTAATGATCAGGGGTCCCTTTACCTTTACAGTCAAACCTCAGTTCTTGAATGGCTCCATTTTCAAGCATTTCGGCTACCGAACGCCAAAAACCCAGAAGTAAAAGTTCCAGTTTTCGAACATTTTTCAGTCCCCGAACGTCCGTCGCGGCTTCCGTTTTGAGTTTCCCTTTTGAACTGAAGCTTCTGCTTTCACTTTTTGGTTTCTGAAAGTTCCGGTCTTCCGGAACGGATTACGTTCGAAAACCGAGGTTCCACTGTATAATCTTTCCGCGCCAAGTGTCCAAGGCAGCTAAGAGTAAAGGTAAAGGTACCCCTGCCCGTACGGGCCAGTCTTGACAGACTCTGGGGTTGGTGCGCCCATCTCACTCTATAGGCCGGGGGCCAGCGCTGTCCGGAGACACTTCCGGGTCACGTGGCCAGCGTGACATCGCTGCTCTGGCGAGCCAGCGCAGCACACGGAAACGCCGTTTACCTTCCCGCTAGAAAGCGGTCCCTATTTATCTACTTGCACCCGGGGGTGCTTTCGAACTGCTAGTTGGCAGGCGCTGGGACCGAGCAACGGGAGCGCACCCCGCCGTGGGGATTCGAACCACCGACTTTTCGATCGGCAAGCCCTAGGAGCTGAGGCTTTTACCCACAGCGCCACCCGCGTCCCCTAAAATGACAATTAAAAGAACAATAAATAAAAGCAAGGGCAGGTTTAAACAAAGCAGCAAAACAAATCCCCCTCAGCGATTTTGAAGGCTTCTACTGTCCAGTGAAAAGCCAGCTGAGAAGAGACTAAATAGGCCTGGTTGAGAAAGTTCAAAATGCTGGTGCAGTCACTGAGAAGGCCCTTTCCAGTATCCTTGCCAAAGGTGCCTCATGTGACCCAGAAATCCATTATTTTCTGAGAACCTTAAAACTAGGCAGGTTCTTGCATGAGAAGTCATGTTCCAATGTTTAGGAGAATGCTCCCCAACATGATGCTCTCCTGATGTTTTGGACCTTTCATCAGCCTGCGCTATCCTGGGGCGGATGGTAACTCTGGCTCATCATATGGAGGGCACTACATTGGGGGAAGGTGGACTTAGGGCTTTGAGTATCATCTGAAGTTTCTGAACGCTGTTCTGAAGACTTCTTCACACAACTAAACCGTGGAACGCTGTTCTGAAGACTTCTTACACAGCTAAACTGCCCACGAGAGGCAGTGATGGCTTCCCATGTGGATGGCTTCACAAGAGGTTTGCACAAATTCATGAAGGATGTGGCTTTTAGTTTCTACTAGCCACGATGGCTGTGCTGTGCCCCCATGGTCAGAGGCAGTAACGCTTCTGAATACTACTGTATTTTTCGCCCCATAAGATGCACTTTTCCCTTCCTAAAAAGCAAGGGGAAATGTCTATGCGTCTTATGGAGCGAATGCATGGTCCCTGGAGCCGAATTGCCCAGGGGCGAAAAGCAGATCATGCAATGGCGCAAAAACGTGGTTGCAAAGCACGGATCCACATGGATTCTTAGGATTTTTGCATTGGGCTACCCCAAACTCACCGTCAAATCACATGTCTGTGGCCACAGCATGAACCACAAAAATCATACAGCCACTGTTTTGTTCTGAATATTCCCCCCCCCCCCCCCGTTTTCCTCCTCTAAAAACTAGTTGCGTCTTATGGTCAGGTGCATCTTATGGAGCGAAAAATGCGGTAGTTGCTTGTCCTTTTATGGGTATTTGAGTTGGTTAGAGTTCATTCCCAGTATGGGACATCTGCATATTTCTGCATTGCAGGGCATTGGACCAGATGATCCTCAGGGTTCCTTCAAACTCTGCACTTCTTTGATTCTATGAAACCAAAGAAGGGGAGAGTGTTTTTGCGCTTATATCCTGCTTGTGGGTTAGCTACTGCTAGAACAGGACTCTGGTCTAGATGGGCCAATGACCTGGTCTAGCAGGCTCTTCTTACTATTTGGAGGCAACCCCAGGTAGAGTGTGCATGTTGTTCTAATCCGAATGAGATATAGCCGGGGCATTTGTCACCATGGCTAAACCGGACATTTCAAGGAAGGGGGTGCAGATGGTGCCCTGGCCTCAGTTGAGCAACAGCGTATGCTTTCTTTGCCCTTGCCATTCAAAAGTGTCATGAATAATTGGGGTGGGGAAGCTCAGAGGTGGAATTCTCCAACTGCTTCGTGTTCAACCAGTTATCTATTTAATAAGTGGTTTGCTTCAAGTAGCTGTATGATACCTCTATGAAAATAAACACAAGCAGTGTTATCTCAGCGTTCTCTCTGAAAAGAGCCAGCAGGACTTAAATAGCAAATGTAATGGTGTTTCTTCAAATCAGACTTCTGACACCTTCCTCTTCGCCCTGATCATCCTTGGGTTGACTGTTCCTGTAATGCAGACTCAAGCCATTTAGGATGCTGCCAAGCTTTGCTTCTATCAGAAACCATCACAGTTAGTTCCCCCTGCCACCTCGTCCTTTTATAAAGGCATTAGGTTTGGTTGCATCTGTGAGGTCGAACTGCTAGACTCCATGCAGTTGTGCAAGAAGACAGGCTTATTAATGTTTCAGCCCGGCACACAGGAATGTCCCTTTTGTTGAAAGGGCTGTGTGTCTGCCATCCTTTCCAGTATTGTGAGCTGACAGTGTTTCCCCCCCTCTTCTCTCATCTATCCCCCCCTTTTGCCTTGAGGCATTTTATTTCCCCAGACACTCCTCTCAGGAGGCTTGTCAATCAAGACCCTGCAGCTGCTGTTGCCATAGCAACATGGCGGTGGTGGTGGAAATAAGTAGATGGAGAGAGGAGATGAGAACAAAAGCTGCGGCTGACTTGTCATAATTTAATATTTTGCTTTTCTCTGTCCCAACATGCCCTTAAAGCTGTACATACTAGGAATGAGTGAGCTGCCAAAAAAAGAAGAAGAAGACGACGAGGCTTCCACTATTAACAAAAGACTGCGTTTTCGTATTAGATTACAGTCCAACAGCTGTAATCAGAGAAGGGCTTTTGCACAGTGACCCACATCAGGGATGATATAAGGGGTTTGCCATCGATTTAGAAGGCATTTCCCTGTCTTGTGTGTTGGGGTTGTGGAAAGAAGTAGAAATGGGAATTGTTCTGTATCTGATGTAACATACCTGACGTGCCATTACGTAGGGATCTTCAGCCAAAATCCTCCAACGTTTCTGAACACCCATTGCTGCATTGCAAAGGCCATTTATTCCTGCCTTTAGCCCTGTGCTTGGGCCACACATAAACTTGGAAACCAGTATGTTTAACAGGCACCTTCATTGCACACTGAAGTCTGGATATATGAAGAACTCTAGTTTAATGAGTAAGCCAAGTTGCATGTGCCCTGCCCCCCGAGTATATTATCAGTTTCACAGAACCACATTTATTCTGTGTGCAGCAATACAATATCCACTTTTCTGACTCAAACTGTGGTGTCCCTAACGCTAATTAAAAATGGAGCAGGGGAACAGGCATTGTCTCTGACCCCATAATTAGTGAGGCACAGTAGGAGAACCTTCATAATTTTATCAGTTTCCACTTTGAATATAAAACTGAACCTCTTTTTGCAGAATTTTGCCCCTCTCTAAGGGCTCTTTTACCTAATTTTGGATCCCAGCAGCTTAGAGGCAGAATTTCCCCCCTGCTGCAATATCAACAGCAACCTCTGAAGAACAGATCCCATTTGCAACGCTCTGGAAGCCATACAGCAAAGCTCGTGCCCGTGTGGAATTTATCTTGCTAGTTTCAGTTTTGGTGCCTGGAGGATCAGCTGTGCTTTGACAGTGTGAAATGTTGTTTGCCTAGCAGCTCAGGCGACTGTGAAGCAGGGTTGGTAGGAGAGGGCACATGTGCGTCTGCTGTAGCAAGCACGAAAATATTTTTGCAAGGTTCGTACAGCCATAACATGTCTCTGTGTTGCACTATTGGCATTTAAATTTCAGAATGAATTACTCGGTTTTGGCGTGGAGTTTCTGTGTATCTGTTGGGTTGGTTTTTTAGGCGCTAGGATCTGGTGGAGGAAATCTTCAAGGGCTAACACAAATGCTTTTTCCAGTGAAATTGGAGTTGCAAGGAACTTGCTGAGCGGAATCTAAATACAGACATCCTGCCTCTCTTTTTTGCCAATGCCCCTCTGTTGACAAGGACAGTAGATGCTAAAAGAATGTTTTTGATTTGTGTCCTCCATGGCCCCATCCTATCCGGCGTTCTGTTCATAGCCAGAGCCTCGTTACTTTTTAATGTGGCTTATTGTTGATCTCTTTAAGGTGCAAATAATCCTATCATTCTGGTTATCCACACAAAATCCCCCTATGAGGTAGTCTCCACTAACGCCTTGCAATGATGGGGGTCTGAGCAAAATAGCACAATAATGTTATAAGGGTACCCTTGTCCAACCCCCTTTTATGAAAGGTCCATTCACTTGATGCCCCAACAACTGTGATGGGGAAAGTTGAGGTCTAGCAAGAAGTTACCTTATTAGATTTATTTCCCGTTGCAGATATTGAGCACTGCCGGTGGTAGTGTTGTGCTGCAGCATATCTTTCTCCTGAGCCAAACCATCCAGTCTGTGAGGACTAATATAGTACAGTGGTACCTCGGGTTACATACGCTTCAGGTTACAGACTCCGCTAACCCAGAAATATTACCTCGGGTTAAGAACTTTGCTTCAGGATGAGAACAGAAATCATGCTCCGGCGGTGCAGCAGCAGCAGGAGGAGGCCCCATTAGCTAAAGTGGTGCTTAAGGTTAAGAACAGTTTCAGGTTAAGAACGGACCTCCAGAACGAATTAAGTACTTAACCCGAGGTACCACTGTAGCTATTTAAAAGGGAGTGGTCTTCTTCCCTCTCCCCTTTCAAAAGCGTGGTTCGTAGGTGAAGGTCTTTCAGAAGTTAAGTTCTTTTTTTTCTTTTTTCTTTAAAAAATTTACCATCACCATCACCATCCACCACCCCTCACCCCACCTTTGTGTTGACTTCCAATCTACTCAATTACAATTTCTTTCCACTTCTATTACTTTCTTTCACACACCTTTAGCCTAATTTCATACTTCTTTTTCTATTACACATTATTATCCATCTTATTTGATATTTCAGTATTTGAAACGGAACTTGTTTATTCTAATAGGAGTTCTGATTTTTTGATATGATTTTGCAAGTATCTTTTAAACATCTTCCAGTCCCTATCTATCTTTTCTTTTGAAATCCTTCCAATTTCTTCCATTGTTTTGGATATATTGTAATACTCCAATAATTTGGCAAGCCACTCTGTTTTTGTCGGTATTATACCACTTTTCCAGTTTTTCGCAATCAATAGCCTTGCTGCTACTGTTGCATATAAATATAAGGTCTTATCTTCTTCCTTTAGGCTTCCTGGTACTATTCCCAATAGAAAACCTTCTGGTGTTTTCCTAAATGAGTATCTAAACATTTTTTTCATTTCATATATTGTTTCCCAAAATTGTTTGATGTTTAAACATGTACTATGATACATATATGGTGGAATTGTTTAAACATCAGATGTGAAGTTCTGACATCCTGCACAACACCAAAGACAGGGCATCCTAATTGAAGCACTCCTAACAGATGAACGTCCATTCTTGAAAGGCTTCAGTGAAGATGCCAGCTTCCTTAGGCAGGATCTTTCTTCTTTTGTTTGCTTGGTTTCGGAGTTTGGAAGTTCTCCTAAGTCCAACAGCTTTGTTACAGGCATTGCTTACTGACTCATCTTCAGAGCAGTTCTTCGAACACTTCTGTGTAGTGCAAGTCCAAGACTTCTGCTGACTTCACAGTAGCTACAGATTTTGAAGTGGGTTCAAGGTCATTGGCACAAGCCCATGCATATTCATTGAGAGTCCGTGACACTGAGCTCAGTGAAACAGTTCCAGGTCAATGTACGTCGGGTTGCAGACATACTGTCGGATCATGGCATGCCTCGGAAGTTATTTTCATGAAACTCAAGCACATACCGCTTGGCTCCTCAGGGTCAAAACCATGTCGCACTAAATGCATAGTCAAAAACCATGTCGGGGAATTTTAAAAATGTAATAGGAGGCATTAAATTTTCATTGGCACCCACAGGAGCCTTTTATCTCAGGCTTCTTGTGGGTTTGATGAGTGTTTTCATCAGGCTTACAGCTTGGGAAAGGAGGTTTCAACTTCCATCTTCACATGCTGCAGTCCCAATGAAACACTCCCCACGACAAAGTATTAAAACTTTTAAAATCCCCTGACATGGTTCTTAACTACAAATTACGATCAACGTCTAGAGCCTGATCCTTATCTGGAAGCTTTGACCATGTACCAGTCTTGTGTGCTTTGGATCCTGTGATTTTTTTTATTTTTTATTTTTTTGTCGACTGCCTGCCTTTTCCACAGGCTTGTCAAGTTGACAGTACTGTGGGAGGGCCTGGTCCCTTTGCTTGACTCTTCACTGTCACTCCTTGCACAGCACTCGTAATTTAGGCTGCAGCGGGGAGTGTTTGCTCTTCGGCTTTTATCAATCTTTTAAATAAGCTGCCTTTTTAATGATGCATTATGGTAGGTGTTAGAATGGAAGCCACTTCAGATCCTGGAAAGCATCTCACGGCTGTCATTTCCTTGAACTCGTCTCTTTTTTTTGCTAACCATACTGGGCAGAGTGGAACTCTTCTACATGTCTCCCCCCTCCCACACGCCCCATAATTTTGAGAAATAAGGATGCCTGTCGCACATTGAAACAGATGGGGCTGTGCTCTTTATTTGCATATTTTAAAGTGAAATGTGTTTGTCATGAGTACAGTTCACCCCTCCCCCCAGCACCACACACACAGACAATTTTGGGGAAGGGAAGGAATTGTCCTTTGACTGTCTGTAAAAGAGAAGTTAAAAACAAATGTGATTCCTAATTTTGGGAGAGTTGGTTCGGAATTCTCACCTTAGGGCTGGGGGCTGCTGAGACTCGCATCTGGAGGCCTCACCTTACAGCCCGATCAAGCCCCAAGTTTGATTCAGCAGATAGTCAAATTCTATGAGCAGACTAAATTATAAAGCCAGAATGCAAACTCTGTTAAATGAACAGTGACAGCCTGTTCAGCATCTACCGTCGTGGCAGATTTATGAAAATGTGCTACCCATGCTAAATAAGAAGCTGTGTCCTAATGGCATAGCAGTGAAGGGTCAAAGGGAATGGATTCAAAAGCGAAATAGGAAATATGACCTCTGAAGGCCTTTCTAAAAAACCCCAGTGTATATGTTGGGGATAATATCCAGGTAAATATTAAAGAAGCACTAGTACTGGACAAGAGCTAAATGTATGGTAACCATGTTCCTGTACTGGAATGGGAGGGAATAATTTCCACTACACTTTAAGTTGGGGAGGGGGAAGAGATGCAGTAGTTGTTTTTTTGTGGGAGAGAGGGTCTTACTTGTGACTATACTGTGATTGTTCCCGCCCACCGAATCACCATGACGTATGGCATGAAAATATACATAGAATGATTATTCTCTCAAGGATCAGCATCTCTGTTTGGGGCAGAGTGAAGTGAAGCGTTTAGCTTTGCTTGCTTAACATTTTTTGTTTCTTCCATTTTAAGTTTCGACGATCCCCAAAAGGGCAAGAGGTGCTGGGTTGGGTTTGTGATCTAGGTGGGAAGTTGGCAGTCGGGAGACTCTGGCAGGCAAGAAAAGTCAGTGGAAGCCAACTATCATAGAAATGGTGAAGGGAGGAGATACCAGAAAGCAACTGCAGAGCAGCAAATGGGGTAAAGAGCAGGGACTCATCTTCCAGTCTTAACAGGCAAGAAAGTATGTAAGATAAACCACCTCTGATGTATTCTGCCTTCTCTATTCTACATTGAGTTTCTGCTCCCATCTATATTGAATCTCTACTCTGTTTTGATGACTAATACCTGTCTTCTTTCTCTCCCAGAATATGGCCTTTTGACCACTTTTGTCAGGGGAAGCTCTTGAAGCTTCCACAACTTGGTCCTGGGGACTTGTCTTTTGTCAAGGACTCCCTTTGTGAGTGTAGCCCAGAGACATGCCTGAACTGGGTAATTGGCCTGGCTGGGAGTGAGGGGGCTGCTTTTTGTTGATCTTTTGACTCTTAGAGAGGTTTGAGTAGCTTTCATAATACGGGCTGAGAGTGTCTCAGATTTTTGAGAATCCTTCTGTACACCAGATTCGGTCCAGAATGCAAAATCCAGCCAGTCAAGTGAATAATTTGCTTCAGTGTTCCCCAAACGCCGAAGGGAAAAGTGGACTCTGCTTTGGGTCCCTGTACTGACTCATCTCTTGAGTGGGTTGGGGCAGGGAAATAGCAACCCTGGCTTATTTTGGAAAGCAAGAACATCCCACGCCCCCCCAAGCATTGACTATTATTTCTTGCTGTGCTACGTGCAGCGGCATATGGAAGAAGGAAAGGTAGCTGTAAGGCAAGCTAAAAAAAACAAAACAAATACCCCTGCAATAATACTTAAGTGCAATTTAGAAAATATAGTTTTAAGGGCAACAGAAAAAAATAATGCCTGTGGGGAACATGCGTGAGGGTGTAAATCTCTTTTCTTTTTTTAAAATGGGAAGCTTGACACTTGTGTTTGTTGTCACATGTATGCATACATTCATCCTTCGGCAAAGCTCACTGCCCTATGCAGACAAAGAGCTACTATGAACTGAAGAGACCTTGGACACATTCCAAATAACTGTCATGTGCAAACATAAAGACTAGCCGATTTATTGTTTCATGTGCTTCCGTGGACTAGAATCCACTCCATGGAAGTTTATAAATGTATTGGCCTTTAATGTGCCACAATACTCTTTGTTGCGTTTGTTACAACAAATACGGCTACCGCTCTGCAAGTTGTAACCCACCAAATAGCTTTGCAAGACCACCCACTGGGCAAACAGATTTACACAATTGTCGCATTACTCCTCCCGGCAAGTGTGCAGAACAAGCAATCCTCAAGCCCTGACTTAGAATTATGTCTGAAGAAGGATCGCTGTTTTGTGCCAAACGAACCACAAAGTCAAGGTTTGTTCTTGGCTTACCAGTTGTGGTTTGTTGAAGCAAAACAAAGCAAACCATCTCCCTTGGTTCAGATATCACACTGGGCCAGGGACTTTTATATTCCATTGTACACTATTATATTATTTATTGTTTGTATTTGATGTGTTTGCCATGCTGGGCTCATAAATGAATACATATTTGTAGCCCACCCTTCACCAAATGGTGTCCCATAAAAGAACAATCAAAATAAAGTACAATGTAGGGAGCAGCAAAGCAGGCATGATTTGTTCATGCACAGCTAGTCTTGGTTTGCAGTAGCTTACCAATTTTGTGCAACTTCAGAGTATTTTACTTTAACAATGCCTGCCTGTCTGCAATGCATTCTTGATTACTTTCTGTATTTTAGTAGCAATAGATGCGCGCACACACACACAAATCAAAGCAGGATAGATGAAAGGATGATAATGCAACTGGTAGCTTGGGGAAAAGGCCACTTAAGTTTTGCTCTGGTTCCTAAACACTTTGGAGCTCTAGCTCAGGCAGCTCACAGCTTGTGGGCAGCTGCCAAAAAGAACTCAGTTTATCTCATAACGTAGCAGAAGAGATGAGCAGCAAAAGTAGCATGCTGAAAGGAGATACCTTTGTGGGATAACAGCAACAAGCTTATCTGGTGATGCATACACCAATGCAATATCCTACTTACATTCTCTTTGACCAGTTGTTGTTCCAAATAAGGAGTGGAAATATGTGTGCGGGTGTAGCATTAATGCAGGGTCGCTCAATAGGTTGGTCAGAAAATCTTGCATTTAGTCCGACCGCAGATAGAAGGATGGATTTAAATTCAGTGGAGCAGGGTTTCCTCTTGGCTCAGTTTTCGGGGTTGAAGCAAGATTGATGATTTGTTGTTATTGCATGTAGGAAGGTCCCGTATTTTTCGCTCTATAAGACGCACCAGACCACAAGACGCATCTAATTTTTTGAGGAGGAAAACAAGAAAAAAAATATTCTGAATCCCAGAAGCCAGAACAGCAAGAGGGAGCACTGTGCAGCGATCCCTCTTGCTATTCTGGCTTCTGGGATAGCTGCGCAGCCTGCATTCGCTCCATAAGATGCACACACTTCCCCCCTTACTTTTTAGGAGGGAAAAAGTGTGTCTTATAGAGCGAAAAATACAGTCTATCCTAGCTGCTCTAGGTTGTCAGAACTCTTTTCCCATGAAGGTTCACCAGTGCCTTAACCTGAGCGTATTTCAGGAGCAGAGTTTAAAAACCGATCTCTTTGATAAGGATATGATAGCTATGGTCAATTGTTCACAAGTGTTTCTTCATTTAAACTCGATACTTTGCTGTTTTTCATTAACTTATTTGGAGACCCCAAGTCTCTGGAATAGGGTAGGACAGTGGTTTTCAACCAGTGTGCTGTAGCACCCGGGGGTGTCTTGAATGATGGTCAGGGATGCCATGGGCAACCACTTGCCTCTGTCCCTCTTTCCTCCCCCCTCCCTCCCAAGGCTTGCACAGCTGTTTGTTGCAGCCGCCCTGACCACAAGGTCCACAGGCAAATGGTGCCTCTGGGGCTGGCCAGGGGGTGCTGGTTGCCAGGAGCTGAGGCAGCCTTGGAGTAGACAAGCAGGAGGGTGAGGGAGACCGGGCAGGCTGGCAGGCAGGCAGGCACTGTGCTGGCCTTTCTTGTGCTTGCTGTGTATAATGCCTGCCTGGAAGCTGAGTGCCCAGCGCTGAAGGGGAGCCTTTCCGCCATGCAGGCCCAGGAGCACCCACTTCTGCCTCCCAGTGAAAGGTTCTGGCCTCACGTTCACCTTTGGTCAGTGTCCATTGGGCCGCTAAGGCTGCAGGCATCCCCTTCCTAGACCCCTGTGGGGCAGTGTGTGGGGCGGCAGTAGTGGCTGCCTGGAGGACTCCCAAGGAGAGGGGAGAGGAGACGAGGCTTAGGGAAGACTCCACAAGGGTGTTCAAAAAAGGGTAAGAGGCTGCCAGCTCTGCAGGCAAGGGGTGACATAACAGGGCTCCTGAGCTCCACAGGGGTGATGCAGAAAGAATGTGGACTCCAAAAGGTTGAAAACCTCTGGGATAGGATACTATCCACAAAAACATAATGGTCTTAAAACAGTGTTACAATGATTCACACACATACTGAGTAGCGTTGGCTCTCGTCTTGAGTTTTCTGGAGGTGGGTAGAATTAAAGGGCTGGATATGTTCCAAAACGGATTGCGTGATCTTCTCCCGGTTCAGAATCAGTGAGGCTTGCTTATTAATTCTTTGTTGGGACTCTGCAGCAAATATTTTCTCTCCCCATCTGTTTGTCCCTTGTTTCATCATTCCTTGCTTGACGTAATCTATGGTTTAGTGAGGCATGCAGGAAGGACCTCCACTTGACACAAGCTTCGTAAAACAAATAGCTGTGGTGCTAAATTGCCTTGGGTAATTAATTAATCCTACTGTAAATGAAAGTACTGCTGCACATCTGTATGGATCCATAAGATGCCAACTCAGGAGCTGAATCAATTTCCCCAGCCAGGCCCTCAGTGAATTGCAGGGCTGTCGGTTCACCAACAGGAGAAACAAAACAAAAAACCCTTTTCCGTTGAACTCAAAGAGAGACGAGTATTGCTCTAATGCAGCACCAGGCAATTTGAAACAGAGTGCAACCATTGTAGAGTTCCTAGAGAACGCTTCATCTAATATGGTTGAAATGTAATATGAGTTGCGTGGTGAGAATTTGACATCTACATTTGCCATCTCAGCCATTTGACATCCATAGGGTAGAGGAACTGCAGTTAGGAAATTCTTCACTGTGGAATGTTCTCCCAAGCAAAGGAAATGATCTTTTTGCCAGATCATGAGAAATGACCACTGAATTTGCCAATGTGTGTTTAGTGTTGTCGTATTATTTATATTTATTAGACTCCAGAGGGTTCTCCACTCAAGCATGAGGAACTGCCTCTATCCCCTTCTGCCTCGCTGCCCTCTGCAACTGAAACAATCCCTTTCAAAACAGCAGCCGGTGCTGCAGCCTCTCTCCTTCAGATCCCTCTGCCAAACCCACCTTTCTCCCTTAGTAGATAAGAGGGCATTGCTAATGGGATTAGGTCCCACCCTCTGACCTTTAAAGATAGGGATGAAAAAGCTGCTCGCTGAAGGACATCAGCCACCCACAAATTCACACACCGTCTTCCTGCCTGAGACAGGGAGGGAAAGTTTTATTGGCACCCTTCAGTGCTTCACCCCCCCCAAAAGGGGGCAGAAGAAATATAAATTTAAAAGAGATAATGAATAGGAGACAGGGAGCCCCAATCCTAAATGCTTGCTTTTGGTTTGTCCCTGTCCTGCTGTTCTTTCCACTATAAAGCAGTACAGTCAAACCTTGGTTGTTGAATGCAATCCATTCCGGAAGCACATTTGGCTTCCGAAATGTTCGACAACCAAGGCGTGGCTTCCGATTGGTTGCAGGAGCTTCCTGTACTCAAGTGGAAGCTGTGTCAGATGTTCAAAAAATGTTCAAAAACCGGAGCATTTCCTTCCGGGTTTTCGGCATTCGGGAGCCGAAACATTCCAAAACGGAGGCATTCAGGATCCGAGGTTTGACTGTAGTTAGAGAGCTGTTTCTCTGGTCTATTATGACACAGAGGAGCTCTTCAGTGGGCAGCAAGGACTACTGGGGAAGGGGCTTATTGCTGCTGTCCTGAGCATGCGGAGATGACTTTTGAAATTCGTCCGAGTACTACAGGTTACCCACCTCTGCTGTAAATAAATGTAACAGCAGAATAGCTATACTTAGGAGACTGGTCTCTGTTGTCCTCGCTGTATTACGTAATTCTCCAGTTTATATAGTTGTGTTTTTAAGCGGCAGTGTCTATAGATCCCTTAGTCCTCATCCCTAGATCCAGTTGAGATTCCTGCAAAACAGGAGGATGGACTGGATCACTCTTGGGGATCCCTTCCAACTCTACAGTTCTATGATTCCGTGATCCCCAAACAAAATTAAGCCTGAGTCCACTTAACTTCACTTGTCTGTTTACTCTGTCACCTTTACCCCTCCTTCCCTATTGGGATTTAGATAGAAAGATGCTTGGAGCAGTAGCCTGTCTTTTGGTACCCAATTCATCAAGGGCCATGTCTGGCAGTGGCACAATATAAATAATGATAGAGGTAGAATTGGGTTGGCACTTCTCTAACTCTGTCTCCACGCAATTAATTTACTCTGCAGCATGGCATGACAAGGGAGCACTGGCAGTAGAACTCTGTATTGTTACTATTTATTAGCTTTCTTCCCCACCCTTCAGCATCGTGTCCCGGGGCAGGTGGCGGCAATGTTGAAAATGCAATATTAAATTCAGTTAAAATGATTTATCATCAGAGGAGTAGGGTGGGTCCTAAGGGACTTCCAAGCGGCAACTCTTCAATGTCCTGAAGAGCATTTTGTCCCTCTCCATGCCTAGCCGAAGCAGAATAAACTATGCAGATGTGATTGTTTTTGCATAATTCACATAGCTTGTGTAAATCAGGCTTCTTGGTACAGGATCTGGACTATTTATTTAATATGAAGCATACAAGGCTTCTTGCACAGTGCTTCATTTTGTGTATATATACATGCAAAGGCTGGTGGGGTGAGTGGCAGGTGCTGTCTGACATGTATACGCAAGTATACAGTGGTACCTCGATTTTCGAGTGTCTCAGAAGCCGAACATTTCGGTTTTCAAATGGCAAAAACCGTACAGTGGTACCTTGGTTCTTGAACTTAATCTGTTCTGGGAGTCTGTTCGACTCCCCGAAACCATTCAAAAACCAAGGTGCGGCTTCTGATTGGCTGCAGGAGCTTTCTGCACTCAAGCAGAAGTCGCGTCGGACATTCGGCTTCCAAAAAACATTTGCAAACCGGAACACTTATTTCCGGGTTTGCGGTGTTCGGGAGCTGATTTGTTTGATAACTAAGCCGTTCGAGAACCAAGGTACCACGGTAATTGCTTCCGTTTTTGAACGTGCCTCAGAAGTCGAATGCCTTCCATTGCGGGGTTTTTCAATTTTCTCCATTAACTTTGCAGCTCAGCCCTTTGCGCCTCGGTTGTTGAACATTTTGGAAGTCAAACGGTCTTCCAGAACGGATTACGTTCAACAACCAAGGTACCCCTGTATTGTGAAATTCATGCTCCATTTGCACTATTACTTCGTAGTGATACATGAAATATTGAGTAGGAAGAAGGAAACTACTCACCCCCCCCCCCCTATTTCTATTGCCCTAACTTTTTTGTGGGGGCTTCTATAGGTTTGGAGGGGCACACTGGCTCGCCTGCGCTACAAGAGAACCCGAGCTGCCCTCAAGATCATAAAGTGCTACCGCCGATACAAAGTGAAGTCGTATATCTGCGAGGTTGCCCGGAGATTTCACAACGTGAAGTCTATGAAAGGCTACGGCAAGCATGTGAGATGGCCCACCCCACCCAAAGTGCTGCGGCGGTTTGAAGAGGCTCTGCAGGCAATCTATCACAGGTAGGAATCGAAGGCAGTTTGTTTCTTGGGCTACGGAGCAGGAACATTACCTGATACTGCCAGGTACAGTGTAACCTCGAAAGCCAAACGCCTTGCAACCCGAACGATCAAAAACCGGAAGTGATTGTTCCATTTTTCGAAGGTTTTTTGGAAGCCAAATGTCCGGCGCGGCTTCCAGTTGGCTGCAGGAAGCTCCTGCAACCAATTAGAATCCGTGCCTTGATTTTCGAATGGTTCTGGGAGCTGAATGAAAACCAAGGTACAACTGTATTGTATTTGAGAAAGTTGCAAGCACCATTGAAGGATGTGGCGGCCGCAGAACAAAGCCAGCCTGTGGTTCTTTTTAGTTATGCCAATCAATTGGTGAGTGTGATTGCAGAATTGCTTGTATGAAAATGCTGATAACTATTTAATTGGGCAACCGTATATTCCAATCCCTGTCCTAGTCTGATGTGCAATTGCTTCTGGTTTGTTTGTTTGTTTCCAGGTGGAGGGCGCACGAACTCATCAAGAGCATTCCCCCCAAGGATGTGCCTCAGATCAGGGCAAAGGTGGCAGCAGTGGAAGTGCTGAAGGGCCACCGAAGTGATATGGGGATCCAAAGAGCCTGGCAGGGCAACTACATTGCATTGGTAAGTATAGTAGAACACACAAAACGTCAGTCATAGAGTTCTGTGATACCACAAAGATAAAAAGCACCACTTTAGCTAATGGGGCCTCCCGCTGCTGCTGCGCCGCCAGAGCACCATTTCTGTTCTCATCCTGAAGCAAAGTTCTTAACCCGAGGTACTATTTCTGGGTTAGCGGAGTCTGTAACCTGAAGCGGCTGTAACCTGAAGCGCCTGTAACCCGAGGTACCACTGTATACTATTAGCTGGAGAGAAATAGTGGGAGAGCGCAGTTCCCTTCCTGGGGGCTTTCCAGGAGCTTCTGTTTGGAAACAAGGATGTTGGATTAGCACAAATGTCCTTCTAGTCTAGAAAGACATTTGTGCTTAGTCCTGTAGTGCTGCTCTTCTGTGTTCTGTGACCATACTTGAAAAGAAGGCCCTGTGTATTCATTGGGTTCTGCAATCTATTGTATGAAAAACAAACAGAATGCAGGACAGAACAAACTTGTATGCCTCCTTAGAATGCCCACTCACTCCCATTTTTCAGGGATGTAGAAACCACGGCCAAGCCCTTTCATAAGAAAAGCGCTGGATCAGACCGAAGCCTGTTGTCTTGTTCTCACAGTGGCAAGCCTATGGGAAACAAGCAGGGGCAGGTCGCAACAACAAACACTCTCCCCCCTTGTGATTCCCAAAAGCTGTTATTCAGGAGGACACTTTATTTCAGGCTCCCTCAACCTCGGCCCTCCAGATGTTTTTGGCCTACAACTCCCATAATCCCTTGCTAGCAGGACCAGTGGTCAGGGATGCTGGGAATTGCAGTCTCAAAACATCTAGAGGGCCGAGGTTGAGGAAGCCTGCTTTATTTGCTGCCTTGTTCAGAAAACCTAGGAAATTCAACTCCATAATTAAAAGACTGATGGCCATCTCTTACCTGAGCAGTTCTAACATATCCTGCTCTAACAGTCTCTGTTTAAGAACTGCAACCTTTGGAATCAAGGAGGTGCTGGGCTTGGAATGCTGTCTTTGTGCTGAAGGATACCAATTGCGGTGTTGTTACAAATGTATATTTGATACTTCTATAGCTGGCTGACCTGGAATGGTAAAGATGCTGCTGCCCTTGCTTTAATGATGAAGACAAATTACCTGCCTGACTTCCTGTTTGCTCCTTTAGAATCCAGATAACCCTCAGGCCGCAGGCTCATTCGTCCCCATTGCCAATGAGTTGAAACGAAAAGACAAGTTCATGAATGTTCTCTTCTCGTCTCACGTCCGCAAGGTAAGCACAGCAACTGCTGCAGAAGGACGATGAAAGCCTCTGGAAAGTAAGGGGAGGGGAGGGGAGGGCTTCATCAAGAGACTTTTACATTGCTGAAGCTCAGGTAAAGGAATTTTGAAATACTAAAAAAAAATAATGAAATTATTTCAAAAAGAGAAAAAGAGGATAGCACTTAGAGCTAGGAAAGTGAGGAAACGGTCCACAAACGGTCCACAAAACAGGTGGGGATTGGGGGAATCAAACTTAAAAGTTAGGGTTCAAAACAGTAAAGAAGTTCAAAACAGGTTGAACGTGAATAAGAATAAAGAAGACCTACATTGGGGCACTGAATTTGTGTGCATTTTGAGCAGATCTACTTTTGCAATAGGGACGCAGGTGGCGCTGTGGGTTAAACCACAGAGCCTAAGACTTGCCGATCAGAAGGTTGGCAGTTCGAATCCCCGTGACGGGGTGAGCTTCTGTTGTTCGGTCCCTGCTCCTGCCAACCTAGCAGTTCGAAAGCACGTCAAAGTGCAAGTAGATAAATAGGTACTGCTCCAGCAGCAAGGTAAACGGTGTTTCCGTGCGCTGCTCTGGTTCTCCAGAAGCAGCTTAGTCATGCTGGCCACATGACCCAGAAGCTGTATGCCGGCTCCCTTGGCCAGTAAAGCGAGATGAGCGCCGCAACCCCAGAGTCGGCCACGACTGGACCTAATGGTCAGGGTCTCTTTACGTTTACCTTACTTTTGCAATAGTCCTTCAGCTCTGCTGCGTTAAGCAGATGAGCTCAGGGAGTTACAGGGAGATCTCCTTTGAAATGCAAAGGTCAGATCCATACTAAAAAGCTTCTTCGCAGGCACCTTTGGTCTGGTGCTGGCATCATGTCCTTTGGTTCCTGGGTAACTTGCTTGGGAGATCTGCTTGACTCCTTGGCCTTTATTCTGCAGAATTTTGCAGGATCCCATTCCTCCAACCCTATGCTTTTAAAACACACTAAACCTGAGAAATCTGGAGTTTTGGGGTGAAACGTCATCAGTAATGTGAAGATGTATAGCTCTACCTCTCCATCTGCTTTAGGTGACATTGCCAAGGTCCTAAATAGATTCTGAATGGGATGGCTAATGAACAGTAAATTGAGGTTCAGTCCAGATAAGACCAAAACATGGCTGATTAATGATACACTTGAGCAAGGAAATCAGATTCAACCTATTCTACATGGGGGTGTGTGTGTTTGCCCTCTCTCCCAAAGGATCATGTTCTCATCTTGGAAGTGCTTTTAAATCTGGATGATCAAGTTATCTTTTGTGGCCTCTGGCACGTCGTTCAGCAGCTTTGGCTGATTCAGCAGCTGTGGCCAATCCTGGAAAAAACATGGCCTGTACTCAGTTATTCATGCCCTTAAAGAATCTAGATTGCATTACTGCATTGTGCTCCACGTGATGTTGCTTTGAACACGTATCTAGAAACTACAACTGGTGTGAAATGCAAAACCTTGTTTGCCAACTGCCTCATGCCCTAGGAAACATTTTTTTACAAACTAAGCTGACTGCCAGTAAGTTTACAAGCAGAATTCAGAATTTCCATTTTGCCCTTTAAAGCCTTAAATGTCTTAGAACAATAGTACCTGAAAGATCACCAGCTCCCACCTGAATCTGCTCACCTCATAAGATTCTTGTCTGAGGCCCTGCTCTGTGCCCCCACATTTTGAAGCAAGATGTGTAGCAATAAGGAATAAGGCCTTTCCAGTTGTGAAGCTGCTCTTCCGGGACACAATTCATTCCTTCACAATTCCCGCTCTATTTTAGAAAGAGATTGAAATCAGTACTGCTTCCCTCAGTTTTTATTGAGAATCAGTATTGCTGATGTTTTTACTGCATCATATTTTGTTTTAAGGTATGTGTTTTTATTGTGCTAGCTCCATTGTGAATCAGTTTTGTTTTGAGAGGTGGAATATAAATAATTTAAATATATATCCCTTCACCGGGGATGGCACCAATAATAGCCGGCCAGCACAGACACAATACTGCATATTCTCCTGACTGAGGTTAGGAGATCAGTAACCCACCTGAGATTTGAATATTCCTTTCCCCACTTATCTCTTACCATCAAGGTTGCAAATTCCCCCACTTCTCTTTTGGGAATCAACATGGTTAGCATACATGAATCAGTGTTAACCACGTGTATCTGCCACTCTTAAGTTTAGAGACGTTGTTAGAACCAGATTAGCAAATTCAGGTCTGAGCTAAAAATGGTTAGGGTTAAAATCTGTTTGCATGTAACACTAACCATAGCTGGCTCCAGAAATGGAAGGGAGAAAGATTCACATGCAACGGGGGAGGGCAAATGTATAGAATACTTCTGATTTTGTAGTCATGATCAGCTAGGGTTGTGTTTGCCTTGCACTAGCCTGGCTTGTTGTCTAACCTTGGTTAAGAAGATTTCAAATGTGTTGTGAACCCATGGTTTAATTTGCTGAACCCCACCCTACCCCCCAAATGGCGTAAGGGGATGATCTGCTTCTCCCCTTTTAAGCAAGGAGTCTGGAGAGAACACAAAATTGCCTTAGCTGTGGCTTGCTCAGTGCTGATATAACACATAGCCATAGCTTCACATCCCAATTTGGGGCTAATCCTTAACTGTGTGTAGCATTTTATTATGGTTAAGTTCAATGTCTGTATAAGGGCATTTCTTAGGTTTGGTAGTATTTCCTTCAGCTTGGGTGTATGTAGAATATAGCAGAGGGCTGTAAAATACTTCCTTGGTTTATTCAGTTGACATTTAGGAAGGGTGTGGATCAGTGCAAATATATAGTCATTACTCCCCCTCTCTGCAAGGTAGAAGAATGATGAGCAAAGGAGAATTCATCTGCTCTCTGTCCTTGAGTGCCTCTAAATCCCTTGCATGTACCTGCTTTAAAGGATGCTTCAATCTGAATTTGTGTTAGGACTGACAAGCCGCATCTTTGTCAGGGAGTTTTTCTGGAATGTATTTTCTCTCTCTGTGTTACATAATTTTAATCTCTTTAAATCTTTTCTCACATCCTTCCTGATTCAGATTTCCAAGCATAATGTAACAAAGCCCTTTACCCTTCGAGTTGCAAAAGATTTGTTTGGTTTTGATTGGTTTAAACTCTAATGAAAACGTACTTGAAATAGACAGCCAAACAGAAAGCTTTTTGCGATTGGCGATATAGAACTTGATTGATAATGGGATCCCTCCACAGATGTGAGTACAAAAATGTGTGTTCATGAGATGCACATCTCCAGATTTTTCCTCAAGGAAGCAACAGTGCATTGTGCAGATCTGTAATGGCGATGCAATTTTTTCTTGCTCTGTTGGCATTCTTTATTTCTTCAAGCTATGTTTTTGCAGCAACTGGGCTACATCAGGGAGAAATAGAAAGCCTGTACAGGGCACAGAAAGTTTCCTCCCCACACCCAGCCTAAAGACTAAGATAAATATGACATCTTTCCCCAACTTTTCTACCACCAGCAGCACTCTGAGAAATCATTACTCTGCGCACGTGTAACATATGAACTGTTATGTGGCCATAAAACATTAACTTTGCTTTGAAAAGAGAATTTTATTAATTAAAAAATTAAATTAATTAATTTTATTAATTAAAAATCAATTGCACTGGCTGTCTGTTTGCTTCTGAATCCTAAACAGTTTGACACGGAATTACTTGGTGGACCACTGGCACCCATATGAGCCTGCTTCAAGCCCCAAGAATGGCCACAGAGGTCTTGCTCACAGACCCGCCAGTAGTATACAGTCAGGCTGGTGGAAATACAAGACAGGGCCTTTATGGTGATGGCCTCTTACCTGTGGAATTCCCTCCCACAAAAGGTGCTTTTGGTCTCATCCCTGCTTTCTCTTAGGCAGGC
Source organism: Podarcis siculus (assembly GCA_034642415.1). Lineage (NCBI taxonomy): Eukaryota > Metazoa > Chordata > Lepidosauria > Squamata > Lacertidae > Podarcis > Podarcis siculus. The sequence goes on from JAXCMG010000034.1 coordinate 6,283,082, forward strand.
CACAAAAATGTTTCTTTTCCATTAGCCTTTGATTAGGTAGCTTGTGTGGGTTTTAAACTTGCTTTTAACATTGTTAGTACAGTCTTACCTTGGATCCCAAACACCTCGCGACTCAAACGCCTTGGCTCCCAAATGCCACAAACCCGGAAGTGAGTGATCCAGTTTGCGAACATTCTTTGGAACCCAACGTCTGGCGCAGCTTCCAATTGGCTGCAGGAGCTTCCTGCAGCCAATCAGAAGCTGCACCTTGGTTTCTGAATGTTTTGGAAGTCGAATGGATTCTGTTAGATAACCAGGGTGCAACTATACTGTGGTATCTGCTGGCGCAGGTTGGCCAGGTGTTATATGCTTGTTTCCTTTTTATGCTGCTCTGTTTGCTTTTAGATGCTAAAAATGTATCATTGGTGTTTGGCTCTAGTGGTTGGATTGGTAATGCTGTTTAATTGCATTTTGTCATCATTATTTGTGAGCCACTTTAAAAGGGCTTCAGTTTTTAAAAGAAGCGTAAAAATCACTTAAATAAATAATAATAATAAAGAGCGGCCACAAGCAAATCTGGCCTTCAAATCCGAAATCAAAAGGCTCTTTTTCACTCTCTTTATTTCCTTTTCAGTCTCCTTTGCTCTGCATAAGCATGTCTTCTTTTGACTGCTATTGTTCTCTTCACTTAATGCATTTGGCTATGCTGCTTCCTATGTTGATAACAGCCTGCTTTTTCACATCAGTCCCACAGTCTTTCCCTAACAGCCAAAGCCAAGTGTTTTTTGCACTGTCGGCTCAGTTCCCCTTCTCCCCCCCCCCTTCTTCATCCCTGTCAGGTTTTGTCCTTGCCCATGTGTCCTCTCCATTTAACAAACAATAACTTCACACTCTGCAAACATGTAAAGAGGAAAAGGCAGGCACAGATTCCTCGCACTCACAGCAAGCATCTGCCCTTCTGCTGCTGATTGGGAGTTCCTGGTGTATGTCCCTGCATGTTTTTAAAGGTCGTATCTCTGCTTTTCCCATTTCCTACATTGGTATGTTGGGGAAACACTGGTGTCACTGCTTATTGCGGCTAAAAGTGTGAAGCACCCCTGAAACAGCAGTGATGGTGTTAACGGCTTTGTACTGATCAGCATGCAGGGCACACTGTCAAGGCTAAGTAGATGCTTAGTCAAGAAGTGGGCAGGTTAGGGGAATTGCAAAGCAGAAAGCAGGCTGCTTTTCTGCTTACAGACAATAAACGAGAGAGAAGAAGTGAAGGGTATAGAAAGTGGAATATTGGGTGCTTAGTATCTGATGTATGGAAGTGAGAGCTGGACCATAAAGAAGGCTGATCGCAGAAGAATTGATGCTTTTGAATTATGGTGCTGGAGGAGACTCTTGAGAGTCCCATGGACTGCAAGAAGAACAAACCTATCCATTCTTAAGGAAATCAGCCCTGAGTGCTCACTGGAAGGGCAGATCCTGAAGCTGAGGCTCCAATACTTTGACCATCTCATGAGAAGAGAAGACTCCCTGGAAAAGACCCTGATGTTGGGAAAGATGGAGGGCACAAGGAGAAGGGGACAACAGAGGACGACTCAGGGGACAACTGGTTGGACAGTGTTCTCGAAGCTACCAGCATGAGTTTGACCAAACTGCGGGAGGCAGTGGAAGACAGGAGTGCCTGGCGTGCTCTGGTCCATGGGGTCACGAAGAGTCGGACACGACTGAACGACTAAACAACAATAAGTATCTGTTGCCTTCAGGCAGAATTTGCAGTTGCTCTTTTGCTTGATGCTCTTGTGCAGGGGTCAGCAAACTTTTTCAGCAGAGGGCCGGTCCACTCTCCCTCAGACCTTGTGGGGGGCCGGACTATATTTTTTTTTGGGGGGGGGGGTAAAAAATGAACGAATTCCTGTGCCCCACAAATAACCCAGAGATGCATTTTAAATAAAAGGACACATTCTACTCATGTAAAAACATGCTGATTCCCGGACCATCCGTGGGCCGGATCCAGCCCCCGAACCTTAGTTGCCTCTTGTGGAAGTGAGAGCATGTGTTTGGCATGTGTGAGGCCTCAGTATCTCCAGTTAAAAGGTTTTTTAAAAAGAATAGTAAGACTGGTGAATATTATGGCATGGTCTTTAGGGCACATGATGAAGCTACTTTGCTAAAGCTAAGCAGGTTTGAGTCTATGCCCAGGTGGGAGAACCTGGAAACTCCCATGCATATTGCTTTGAGTTCCATGAAGGAAGAAGGGTGGGACAGAAATGTAATAATAAGAATAAATAGGTAATATAAAGATGCCTACCAAAATTCAGCAGAATTAGAGCAGTGTTTTTCACCAGTGGGCTTCAGTTCACCCAGTGTCTTCTCCCTTGCCTGCCCCATCCCTTGGCCATGCCATATAGTCTTTTGATTGGACCACTGCCAGCAGCTGAATGAAGGTATCCGGGGACAGAGGGGAGAATGGATGGGAAATCTCCCTCTGAGAGGATAGGACCAGAGAGTGCACTGGAAGAAATTAGAAAGAGAAATACATGGTTAAGTTGAAGCAAATGAAATAAAAATAAATTAAGAATAGAAAAGGGAGTGAAAAAGGAAAGCTGTTGTAGGAAGACGAAGTAAATAAAAGGAGCAGCAAGAAGTGATGAAACAAACCAACACTGGTGGAAGGAAAGGTACAAATTAAGTGTGAAAGGAGAAGGGGAGAAGAAATTCAGGAGATGAGTAAAAATACTCTGAGATGCATGGGGACAGGGGAGAAAGCAATATAATAAATAAATAAATCCTTTTCCATTTAAAGACTCTGGATCATCATATTCTGCCTAAAATGGAGTGGCTGTCGCAATACCTCCAGAATCAAAGTCTACTTTGTTTGAGAAAAGCTGAGTTATACAACTCCTTGCCACAAGGAAATCACTAGGCAAAGAATTTAACCATTTCCCAAGAGGGATTAGCTATAATTGGGGAAAAGATGTTGGTAATTGCCAGCTGATTATGCCAAACTTTGCCTCCGTCTGCCACCATTTTGTGACTGGTTCCACCCCTGTAGTGCCACTTTTTGGCAAGTGGGCTTCAGTAATTTTAAGCTTTCTCAAGTGAGAAATGAGGTTTGAGAGCCCCTGACATAGAGTATGTTATTATTCCTAATTCTTTTGAGCCACCCAGAAAATAAATATTGTTGATAGCCATAAAAATGGTTCATTAATTCTAAATAAAAAAATAAAGCGAAAATAAATATAATACTGGCCTGAATATGAATTCTCTGCCCCACACGAGCCTCTTCTCAAATTTAAAAATTGGCATCCAACGGAACATATATAAGTATCTGAGTTAACTCATAAATGATCAACTTTGTGTATCTTGTCGTGTTTGAATAAGTGGTTCTGTAGCCCCTTGAACAACTAAAGATTTAATCAAATATTCCTGAGATGATGCGTTTTTCTAGCACCCTCCTTGTTTTCCAAAGTTTCCTCCAGGTTCCTGCAAGAACCAGCTGCCCATAATTAGTAACCCACGATTTAGAAACTTTATTTTACACACTTGCTGGGGGGTTATTTTACCCAACAAACATCATGCCATCTTGCCCTTACGACTGTCAGCTGGTAACAAGAAAGACCTTCTTTGAAAGGAATGCCCCACCTTCCTGCACGAGCTGCTTTTTCATACTGTATATGTTTAACCAATCTCTTTACCCAATACCTTCCAGATCTCTTTCTGGGCAAGTCTCCTATTGAATATGATGCTTCTCTCTCTTCAAATCGATTAGTTGTGCCGAGTAGAGTTAAGCTATAGCAGAATTGCTGGAGGGTGTGACATTAGAGAACCAAGCTAGAACTGTCATGTTCTGTACAAAGTCGGCAAGACTGACAGGTTGAAAGAGTGAATGACATGTGCTTCTAAATGTGAGAAGAATATGAGTGAGCAAGCTTCCAGAATCTTGAAAGGTTATTGTCAAGTACATAAAGAACGGCCCTTTTATTTATTTCTGATGATGAGGACAGGTTTAATTTGTTGCAAAGCGGAAAGAAAAGATCAGCAATTGGCTCACTTACTAGAGTCCATTTGCTCTGCAGTTTGGCAACTCTGCTTGTCGAGTAGTTGAGTTTGGATAGTTTGGATTTTGTTTTTTGCGGTGCTGCAAACGTTGCATTAAAGTAGAAACTTGGAACTTAATGGCTTTGAGATCCTTTCTTGGTCTTCTGGTCTCAAATTCTGCAGGTGTAGCATAAGTCAAGATACTGGGCAAGATACTCATTTCTGCTGTGCTCAGAATCTACATGGGGGCTCTGATGTGCATATAAAACTCAGCATGAGTTTCCCTGTTCTCTTCAGTACAAAGGACAGCTCCGTGTGTTCAAGGAGGGATTCTGACTTTAAGAGAAAGTTACTACATTCTTGCTTTCATGGCACTCTTTGTGTACGCTCGTTATTGGGCTAGAGCTACAATATCTGTTGAAATGCTTGATCTAATAAATTGGTCTGTTTCTGAGATGCTTTTGCAATCTACTTTGTCACCATTTCAGCACCAGTTAAATGGCTATCCGTCTGAGATTACTACTGCTGCCGTTACCATATCATAGATAACAATGGCCAGGGTAGTCCGGAGGGTGAAATTGCTGCTGGTGAAAAGCATTTCATGCTACAGAAGCCACTTGTACCTTCAGAGATGAGACTGGATCTAACAGCACCCCCAAACTACAAACCTGACCCCTAAGCGGTTGTGCAGTTCTGCCCAGAACAGGCTGAATCTTGTCTCCCTGGGTAAACAAACCATTCACCCAAAGGATCTGCTTGCTAGTCTGGAGTTAGTTTCTGTTTACTGACCCTCTCCCAGTCCAGTACTGATCTCAGGTACTGGTTCATTGCATCAACTGCATCACCTGAATTGGCAAACAAGGGTGAAACAGAATTAAGTGTTTTATACAGAGAGTGCATCTCAGTTCTCTGTTTCACTGAGAAACTCATCAGTGGTTCCATGTAGATTTACTCTAACTGCAACTTTTATATCGTAACCTATATGGCTTTATCCAGTGCTAGTCATACTCTGAGTAGACACACTAAAATTACTGAACAGGTTCATTATTTGCCAGATTACGTTGGAACACATTCTGTAGCAAGGATAACTCCTCCCACTGGAACTTGATAGGTAGGGCCTTCAGAGCCATACATCCCATAATAGCTAGCCTGTACACTTGATCTCCCCTTCATGGATCACTGCCTTGCCATGGCAAAGGGGCTTGAATAACTCAGAGAAGCTATGAGCTACGCCATGCAGGGCCACCCAAGATGGACAGGTCATAGTGGAGAGTTTTGACCAAACGTGATCTACCTGGAGCAGGAACCGGCAAGCCACTCCAGTATCCCTGCCAAGAAAACTCCATGGACAAAGGCAACAGGCATATAAAAGTTATGACGCTGGAAGATGAGCCCCTCAGGTCGGAAGGCGTCCAACATGCTACTGAGGAAGAGCGGAGGTCCGTATAGTTAAAGCCATGGTTTTCCCAGTAGTGATGTATGGAAGTGAGAGCTGGACCATAAAGAAGGCTGATGGCCGAAGAATTGATGCTTTTGAATTACGGTGCTGGAGGAGACTCTTGAGAGTCCCATGGACTTCAAGAAGATCAAACCTCCCCATTCTTAAGGAAATCAGCTCTGAGTGCACACTGGAAGGACAGATTGTGAAGCTGAGGCCCCAATACTTAGGCCACCTCATGAGAAGAGAAGACTCCCTGGAAAAGACCCTGATGTTGGGAAAGATGGAGGGCACAAGGAGAAGGGGACGACAGAGGACAAGATGGTTAGACAGTGTTCTCAGACAAACATGAGTCTGACCAAACTGCGGGAGGCAGTGGAAGACAGGAGTGCCTGGCGTGCTCTGGTCCATGGGGTCACAAAGAGTCGGACACGACTAAACAACTAAACAACAACAAACAACAACAACACTTGATATAGCATTGACTTCTCCTTTCCTCCCACCCACCCCACAAACATGGGACACATCCTTAAAATAATTAGTCATTTCATAATGGCTCTTGTGAAATCACCTAAGATCAAGACACTTTTACTGTGTGTGGATGGTAGTAATCATGGTGAGATATTCAGTCTTGTGGACTAAACAGTGTAACAGACTTTGAAGATTGCTGTTGGAAGCGAAGAAGGCAATCAATCCCCTGACATGGTGAGAGCAGCTGTATGTTTATGGCAATCAATAAGCACACAAGTGTTTCACTTGTTTGTCAGTAGTACATTTTCCACTTGGCCATAGTGGCTGAGGAAGCCCATCTTCGTGAATGCCTTGAAGCAGCAGGGACAGAGCAAATCAGGTGTTGATTATTCATAGCAATGGAAGAAGTGGTAATCAAAGAGAATCAAGGCTTACCTTTGCTCTTCTTTGTCTTTCTGTGTTTCTGATTGATGTAGTGGAGCTTTCCATGTTGAAGATGGTGCTGTTAAATGCATAAATATATGGCACGTGCAGTGTGTACTGGCAATTAATACTGCTGCAGAAGACAAGACCTAGTTTCCCATCTGTCATCTCTTGGCTAGATGGTTCTTCAGAGCATTGCCTACTCTCTGTGTTTGACACCTAAACCTCTTAGCTGATTTTGAGTTACTGATACAAGTGACAAGCTACCTGGAAAGGGTGAGGTGTCCTACCTTTGCACAGATTAAAGGGATTATTTGACTCTGTTAAAGAGAGCATGCTGCTTGTCTGAAGGACTCACGTTGGTTACCAATAAAGGAGATGCTAATTGTGTAATTTGGGCTCCTGCCAAACAGTAGGATGAAGTCAGAAAGGCTTTATGCCTTGCAGAGGGCTTCCTTGTTCATCATTATCTCCAGAGGCAGCTGGGTTTTGTTTTTATTTTTAAATTGTACAGAACCTAGAAAACTGTAGACATAATATTATTATTATTATTATTATTATTATTATTATTATTAATGCATTGCTGCTTGTCCTGTTCTCATTAGTTAGGATGAACAGTTCTTCTAAGATTTATCCTTCTTTTTAGTGAAAATGATTTCTGTACATATGCATGTGCAGACACACACAAATATACCCCTCTGATTTTGGGGCATGGAGAAACTTGTCTTCATTCCAAACCATCTCTTACTGAAATCCATCAGAGTAGTCTTTTGTTCTTTCTCCTCCTGCTACATCCAGCCATGTGGAATAGATAGATAGATAGATGATAGATATAGGCAACCCGTCTTCAAGGCTATGCTTTGAACTATCATTTTAATTCCGTTTGCCCAGCTGGATGCCTGTCAATAGCAAGTTGGAAGGGAAAACTGATCTAATGGTGCATTTCTCAGCAGGGGACTCAATTGTGGTTTACTGAATCCCAGTGGTATCCTCAATTAATTTCAGATTTGGAGTCTTTAGCTGTAAAAGTAGTAACAAGTGGGTTTCCTTTCACTGATGGAAATGGTTTCAGTCCCATTTTGGAAACTGTTAGCAAACAGTATGTTTCACGTTGCTAGCATTACAAATGTAATGGTAATTTAGAAATGGTGCTGTTCTGCCCTCCCACACACTCCCAAACACACACACACACACACACACACACACACACACACAGCAGAATACCCTGCCATTTGCTATCTTTAGAGTTGTCACAGCAAGGCATGAGTCTTCCTGTTACAAAGGCATCCAGAGTTGACATCTTTAGGGCGTTCCCGGATAATGCTAGTTTACATAGATGCTGTACATATGTGAAGCCATGTTACTTCGCAGTGGCCATAATCAAAACAGTAAAAACTTCAATGAAATCAATCTGAAAAACCAAGTAGCCCACCATAAACGAGTTAACAGAAAAGTGGGGTTATTGCACCGCATAATAGTGGGGGCTCAGACAGCCACTCTGAAAGCCTCATGACTAGGTGACAAAACAAAATTTAGGGGGAGGCCATGCTATGATGTTGATGCCATAATGTTATGCACTGTTCCTCTCGTCCACCAGCTGCAATTTAATCAGCTTGGGAATCTGGAGCAGTACCCCCAATACTGATCGAAGGAGAGAAGTAGCCAGGTCCCAAGCCATTAGGGCAGGCGTGGAGAACGAGTGGGGAATCTTTTTTCAGTCCAGGGTCTGCATTCTCTTCTGGGGCAACCTTTCTTTTTCTTTCTCTCTTTTTTTTTGAACTTGAAGGATCTTTATTGAGTTAAAATGAATACATGCACACTGTACTGTCTGGGGCAACCTTTCAAGGGCCACGTGCAAGCGGTGGACAAGGCCAAAGGCAAAAATGGGCAGAGCAACAAACGTAAACATCACCTTTGTATATAGATTAATTTCTACACACATTGGTACACCCTGCTCTTCCCTCCATCCAGGCGAGCAAGAGGCATTATTGGAGTTCAGGGATACATTCCATCCAGGCCAAAGCACTCAGGGTGAAAAGCAGGACCAGTGAGAGGTGTTGCCTGGGAGCATCAGCTTGGGAAATCTGAGGGGCAAATAGAGAGGCATTGGGGCCTCATTTGGTACCCAGGCCTGAGGCTTCCCACCCCTTTCTTAAGGCTGTGAAGGAAAGAACTAGAACTTGAATTGAGTCCAGAAAAACATGGCTAGCCAATGAAGATAAGAGCACCAGAATAAAATCTAACAATCTGGCAGCTGCATTTTGGACTGATTTAAAGCTCCTGGATGTTTTCAAGTGCAGCCCCCTGTAGAGTGCATTACAGTAGACTAGTGTAGACTTTAGCTTTCATACTCTGTCTGTGAAACTTCCTAGATAACTTCCAATATACCAGAGAAAGCTGAAGCTCAGGTAAGACCTGCCTTTAAAGCAAAGTCCTACTGTCTTGCAATCAGCCATGCTCTGGTTTTGGCAGTTTATGTGGTTAGAGGGCTGGTCCCTGTCCCTCTTTAGTGAACAAATACAGGCAGCAACAGGATCATCATGTTTGGGCTGATATCTTACCAATCAAAGTTAAGCTAACGGAAGTACTTTTCCTTTCTTTTTTAATCTCATTGTTTTCAATTACTGCTTTCTACACAATACCACCAAGTTGAACTCATCTTAAATCCGGACCATTTTAAATCCTTCTGTCAGTTAAAACCTGATGTGCACATGCCTTTTAGAACTGTGGAAGCAAAATTCAAACATCTTATGGAGCCAATAATTCTACTATCACCCTGTTCAGAGTGTGTGAAGTGTGTTTTGTTTAAAAAAGGAAATGACTTTTAATTCCCATGGGGATTTGATTATTTGCAGATAAACCGCTTTAGCAAAGTGGAAGATCGGGCAATTTTTATCACTGACAGACACCTTTATAAGATGGATCCAACAAAGCACTACAAAGTGATGAAAACCATCCCACTGTACAATGTAAGTATTAGAGCTGGAGCCAGGACTCCACAGTACGAAATTGCTAATGAATTCTCTGTTGTAAAATTGATAAGAACTCTGGACAGAATTCTGTGAAGTGCATAGAGGTATTTTATCTGTATATCTTCCACAAGTACAGTGGTACCTCGGGTTAAGAACTTAATTCGGTCTGGAGGTCCGTTCTTAACCTGAAACTGTTCTTAACCTGAAGCACCACTTTAGCTAATGGGGCCTCTCGCTGCCGCTGCGCCACTGTTCTCATCCTGAAGCAAAGTTCTTAACCCGAGGTACTATTTCTGGGTTAGCGGAGTCTGTAACCTGAAGCATCTGTAACCTGAAGCATCTGTAACCCGAGGTTCCACTGTATATATATTTTTAAAACTTGCAACCCACTCTTTGTCAAAAAAGACCAGGGTGGGTTACATCAATAGTGGGAGTGCAGTTCATAATTAGCATATTGTCGCTGGGAAGCTTCAGTTGGTGGTGGAACTACCAAGAGGAGATGCCCAACAGATCTCAAGTCGCAGACAGAATGGTATAAGTGCTCTTAAGGTAACAGGACTCTAAGCCATTCAGGCTTTATAGCTCAGTACCAAAACCTGGACTCAGGCTCAGTAGCAAATAGGCAGTCAGTGCAGATCTTTAAGCACCATTGTTTATGGTCTTTAGCTTTCAGGACCATCAGAATACTGACAACTGTATTTTGCGCTATCTGCAATCTCTAAACCATGGGTAGGCAAACTAGGGGCTGGATCTGGCCCAATTGCCTTCTAAATCCGGCCCGCGGACGGTCCAGGAATCAGCATGTTTTTACATGAGTAGAATGTGTGATTTTATTTAAAATGCATCTCTGGGTTATTTGTGGGGCACAGGAATTCGTTCATTTATTTTTTTTCCAAAATATAGTCCAGCCCCCCCAAGGTCTGAGGGACAGTGGTCCGGCCCCCTGCTGAAAAAGTTTGCTGACGCCTGCCAGGTCTAAACCATATTCAAGGGCAGCTCCATGTAGAATGTTTTGCAGTAGTCTAAACAAAATGTTGGGACACGGGTGGCGCTGTGGGTTAAACCACAGAGCCTAGGACTTGCTGATCAGAAGGTCGGCGGTTCAGATCCCTGCGACAGGGTCAGCTCCCGTTGCTCGGTCCCTGCTCCTGCCAACCTAGCAGTTCGAAAGCACGTCAAAGTGCAAGTAGATAAATAGATACTGCTCTGGCGGGAAGGTAAACGGCATTTCTGTGCGCTGCTCTGACTCGCCAGAATCCGCTTAGTCATGCTGGCCACATGACCTGGAAGCTGTATGCCGGCTCCCTCAGCCAATAAAGCGAGATGAGCGTCGCAACCCCAGAGTCGGTCATGATTGGACCTAATGGTCAGGGGTCCCTTTACCTTTACTTAAACAAAATGTTTCTGGAACCTGGATCACCCTGACCAGGCTATCCCATTCCTTGTTACCAAAGTCATTTGGGCTCCCAATGACAAAGTATCCAGGAGCACCTACCAACTAGAAACCTATTCCTTCAGAGGGAACGCAGCCCCATCAAGAGCAGGCTGCCTCCCTAGTTCCCAGACCCAGAAACCACCAATCTGCAGTACTTCTAGCATGTCAGGATTGAGCTTCGGTTTACTGGCTCTCGTTGCCTCCAGTACTGGTCAAGATACCTGCGTGATGCTCTTGTCAATAAGCCTGCATGATGGCAGGAGAATGGGGGGGGCTGTTGTTCTTCTTCCTTCCCTAAAGGCTTAGCGGCACAGAGGAGGTTTGGAATCTTGTTCTGTTGCAGTTTCCACTTCCAGCATTTACAGAAAGCGCTAATGGCTCCTAATCTCATTCTGTAGCACGGATAGGAAGTCTCTACAGCCAGCTGAAGGACCAAACTAGATGGCATGGAAAATCCATGAGCAAAATTTCCTGCTGTCTTAAAAAATAATAATAATTACTTGGAAAGCCCCATGTCGCTGCTTTGAAAATCAAGGAAGTAGGACTAGGTTGTTCTGAGCTCCTTTCCTCCTGAACAAGCAGCTGTTAGCTGTGTTTCCACACACTGAGCTATCTGTGTGTTCTTCCCCTACCCTCAGCCCCAACCCGTGAACTAATTCTTTCCAGAGGAGTGGTGCAGTTTATATCAGGGGTAAATGAAACACAGGGATGCGGGTGGCGCTGTGGGTTAAACCACAGAGCCTAGGACTTGCCGATCAGAAGGTTGGCGGTTCGAATACCCGCAACGGGGTGAGCACCCGTTGCTCGGTCCCTGCTCCTGCCAACCTAGCAGTTCGAAAGCACGTCATAGTGCAAGTAGATAAATAGGTACCGCTCCAGTGGGAAGGTAAACGGCATTTCCGTGCGCTGCTCTGGTTCTCCAGAAGCGGCTTAGTCATGCTGGCCACATGACCTGGAAGCTGTATGCCGGCTCCCTTGGCCAATAAAGCGAGATGAGCACCGCAACCCCAGAGTCGGTCACAACTAGACCTAATGGTCAGGGGTCCCTTTACCTTAAATGAAACATGCCCATTGCTACTTTTGCAGCCCTCAAAGCAACTGCACGGGCCTGCTATTTCAGTATTTTTGAAAGGGGGTAAGATCTTGGTCACAGCTCTCCCTTCCCGTTGGCCACTGACTCGCAACTGTGTTTGTCTCTTGTGGGTCAGCTTGTCCCTGAAAGAATTTCTTTCAAAAGTGTGATACTCAGCTGGTGGTTTGTGCCCACAAGGCCTGAAGAAGTTTAACTCATGCTGAAAGGCTGGCAGACTGGCTGGTGCAAAGGAAGTCACAGCTGGGTGACCTTGGGCCAGTCCCACTTCTTTGAAGTCTCTCAGCCCCATTCACCTCACAGAGTGTTTGTTGTGGGGGAGGAAGGGAAAGGAGAATGTTAGCCGCTTTGAGATTCCTTCGGGTAATCATAAAGCGGGATATCAAATCCAAACTTCTTCTTCTTCTTCTTCTTCTTCTTCTTCTTCTTCTTCTTCTTCTTC